>JAXQQM020090861.1:0-377484 GCA_034641835.2 Pinus albicaulis
TGCGATGCCTAATCCTATGGATGGGTGTGCATATGTATTTTTGTATATTATTTATTATTAGAAAATAAGGAAGGCCAAGAGTCATTGGGAGCTGAATCCCAATAGCCTCACCTCCCATCTATATAAGCATGTACATTCTTCAGCTAATATACATTCTAGTTTTGAGGAGTTACCTCCTGGTTTGACATGGTATCAGAGCCAACCCCACATTTGGCATTTCTGCCCTGTGGTGTAACTCCCTATCCTTTGCTCAGTCAATATTTTTTAATAGTTTTTGCTGCTCATTAATTGCTAGACTGTTATTCTGCATTTTTTTTTCCCTATTTAGCACTGACATTTGCAGCTCCAGCTCCTGCAGCTCCTGAAGACTGCAGGCTCTGTCATTCTGCAAATTGCAGGCTCTGCCATTCTGCAATTCCAGCAGTCCTGCAACTCTGTCATTCTGCAGATTCAATTTCAAAATTTTTTTTGCAACAGCCCTTTGGGCCTCCTACCTACCCAACGCCTCCACATTCCGCCCTCACTCGCTACATTCTCCATACAAGCTTTGCATTTCCCTATCGATTTCTCCTCTCCTCATTTCACTCACAATACACCTCGCGCTCCCTCTTTTGCCTTTCGCCCCGTTACAAAGACCTCTCCCTCACATCGACTCACCACCCACTCCCTACTCACAACGCCCTGGTGTATACACTCCATTCAATACACCAGCGCCCTACCCTCGGCCTACACTCCTTCATCTGTGTTTAATAACATACAACGCTGCTCATATATATGTTACACGCTGTCAACTATTACATATACACTGCTGTCATATCCCCACAGGCGGTATCCTTTCGGCTCCTTCCCTCCATGCAGTTTGCATATCCAATACATATTGTCGCGCCCATAATACCACTGTGGTGTCACCTGCCTGCATATGATAACACCGCCCTTGACCATACCGCCCACGTACAGTCAATACCGCCCTCCCATATTTATATAACGCTGTCACTTATATAATAACGTTGTCTGCATAGTTTAATATATCACGCCCGTGGTTTAATACATCACGTTGATTGCACACACCGCGCCCGTCTACGTTTAATTTTTCGCCGGCTCTTTGTTTAATACGTTACGTTGTTAATACTTTGCATTGTTAATACGTTACGTTGTTAATACTTTTCATTGTGTTTAATACGTTGTCTGTCCATTGTCCACACTCGCAAACCCCAGCGCCCGCCCCTCCATTTCCGCCGTATTGACATATGGGCGTTGTCTATTTTATAAAAACGCCTGCTCATTGTATTTATTAATACAACGGTCTATTGATATTAAATGTTGTCCATTTCATATTACATTAACGCTACACTTACCATTCATACCGCCCTTTCAACTTTGTAATACCATTCATTCCGCACAGTCAACATACAATACCGCCTTCTGCTTATACATTATACCGCTCACCCTAACCTTCAACGTCGACTGCGATTTTGTTAAGTCCATTTCCGCCCTTTCAACTGTCATTACCACCACACGTTGCTATTACCATACGTTGCTATCTCTGTCACATAAGTTGGAGTTTTGTCCGCCCCTCCACCTTTAATACAGCGCTGTCACCTTATTCACAATACGCCCTTCCCATTTCATGATCCACACCGCCCCTCCTTTATAATATTATCCATTTTCTAATACGCCCTTCCCATCTTTAATACCAATCCAGCGTTTAAATTCCGCCCCCTCCCATCCTTCAATACCATTTCCCATATATATTTCCGCCCCCTCCTTCCATAATTCCGCCCCCTCCCTTTCATAATTCCACCCCCTCCCATTCATAATTCCATCTTTTTTCATATACTTTTTTTTCCCAAACAAAAAAAATATATATTTTTTTTTATGCAGAATTCAGTTTATAGCAAAGAGTATTTTTTTTTAAATTCAGTCTTCAGCAAGAGTTTTTGAGCAGAATTAGTTTCCAGAAAAGAGTTTCTGTCCTTTTAAACTGAGTACATTTTCCAGCAAAGATTTTTTTTTGTTTTCTCTCCTTTAAGAGAAATTTTCCAGCAAAGTTTTTTTTTCTCTCCTCCTTCAAAAGAAGATGACAGTCCCTTCATCTTCTAAAGAGGCTGCCTACTTGGCACAGAGAGAAAAGAGACATGCTTCAGGTCCATCCAGAGGAAGAGAAGGCAGAAGATGAAGAAGAAACTTCAGAGAAAAGGGGGGCAGACAATCTAAAGCTCAGCAGCAAACAAATCAAGACAGAGGTAAAACTGATGACAAAGACAAAGGTAAACCAGCTGAATCAGCTCATTCTGTTCTAGCACATTGTAACAATGGAGTAACTGAAAACCTCTTTGATGTTTCATTTACTTCATGGAGAGATGATTGGTTGCTAGATTCAGGAGCAACATGTCACATGACATTTAGAAAAGATTTTTTTGAAGATTTCACTGACAAAGTTGATGGAGCAGTATATTTCGCAGATAAATCCAAACTCAAGCCATCAGGGCTTGGCACAGTCAGGCTTAAACTACCTGGTCTTCCTAATCATATCCTACATGAGGTTCTATACCTCCCGGAGTTGAAGAGAAACTTGCTGTCCCTGATCGAAATCCGGCAGCAAGGACACTCAGTTCACTTGTTTGATGGCAAGGCAGAGGTCAGATCAGCATCAGATCACTCACTTGTCAGGGAGGGAATAGAATAAGGGAGACTCTTGAAGCTGAAAGGTTCATCTGCTCATGCTCAAAACTTTGCATTCAGTTCATATCATGATGAAGGTACATTTCCATCAAGTCTTTTATGGCATGCTAGATTTGGACACTTAAATTATGACAGCCTTCGTTTGTTGAAGAAAAATGGTGTTGATGGACTGCCTACAATTCCTAGAAAACCTAAGGAATGTGATGTTTGTATTCTAGGAAAGCATAGCAAACAGCCATTTCATGATTCACACTCAAGAGCACATAGGAAACTTGAACTTGTTCATTCAGATTTATGTGGCCCTATGCCTATTTCTTCTGCAAATGGAAACAAATACATGATGAAATTTATTGATGACTACACCAGAATGTGTTGGATTTACTTACAGAAGAATAAGTCTGATGCTTTTCAAACTTTCAAGAATTTTCATGCATGGATTGAAAATGATGCACAAACACATATTGGCTCTCTACGTACTGATAATGGAAAAGAATACACCTCAAATGAATTTGAAAATTATCTTCGTCAACATGGAATCAAACATCAAACAACTGTGCCATATAATCCACAACAGAATGGTGTAGCTGAAGGAATGAACAGAACCATTTTAAATATGGTCCGCTCCATGTTATTTTTCAAGAATGTAAAATTGATGTTTTGGGCTGATGCAGTTCTATGTGCTGTTTACATAAAGAATAGGTGTCCTTCAAGTTCAATTAGAAACAAAACTCCCTTTGAAATGTGGCATGGCCACATTCCTTCGGTAAAGCATTTCAGGGTCTTTGGGTCCACCTGTTATGCCTTGATACCCAAGGGTCAAAGGAACAAACTTGGTGCTAGAAGCAAAAAATGTATCTTCTTGGGGTACTCCAATACCTCCAAAGGATATCATCTCTATGATGAAGCAAATAAGAAGTTTGTGATAGCAAGAGATGTCATATTTCTTGAATCATCCAAGAGTGACAAGGTTGTTGAGCGGCAACTTGATCGCCCGGATAGATTCACACATGCAAAGTCTTTCAAAGAATTTGATAATGTGATTCCACACCTTGAAGGGGGGATTCCGATATTGAATCAAACTGTGGAATCATTTCTTGAACCACACTCTCCCCCACATGAAGAAACAACCACGGATGACACATTGAATGATGTGATTGACAGAATTGGGAGATTGAATCTTGAATCAATCCCAACTCAGTCAAGTGACCAGCCAGGGCCATCTCCGAAAGGTCCTCCCAAATGGCTGACAAAGACACTGGAGGATGTTCATCCTGATGAGGTTGGAAAAACAGGAACAAGAAGTTCCACTCAAGAAATCGAAGGTGATGTAGATAATTTTGATTCTCCTGTTGATATGGATATTGCTTATAACTGTGAATTGAGTTTGTCTATAGATCATGAACCAACTTCCTTCAAAGAAGCCGCTTCTCATGATGAATGGAAAGAATCGATGCAGAAGGAGTATGATGCCTTGATAAAGAATGGCACTTGGAAGCTGGTTGATCCGCCTTTGGGAACGAAACCAATTGGCTGTAAGTGGGTCTACAAGAACAAGTACAAAGCAGACGGCTCACTTGACAAGCACAAGGCCAGGCTTGTGGCAAAAGGATTCACACAAAAAGAAGGAGTCGATTATGAAGAAACTTTGCTCCCACAAAAGAAAATGGACCACCATCCGACTTTGCCCAAGCAGCCTCAGAGTGGACGGGACAAAAGTCCATCGTATGGATGTAAAAAACAACCTTCTTGAATGGAGATCTAAAAGGAGAAAGTTTATATGAAACCCAAATCTTTTTGCATGATTTGTGATAAAGGGGTCAAGAACAACAAAGTTTGGCAAATCAGGAATCTTGCATGGCCTCAAGCAGCACCACGAGCTTAGTATGAGAAGTCAATCGAGCATCTTTCCGAAACTTGATTTCAAACACTTTGATCTTGATGATGCAACTTTGTTTGTTAAGAAAGTTGGAAAAATGTTTGCATATCTTGTGGCATATGTAGATGATCTTTTGACAACAGAAAACAATGAGAGCTATATTGCATCCATGAAGAAAGAAAGAAGAAAGGTTTTTGAAATGACTGATGAAGCTCATGTTCATTAAGTATTTAAAGGAAGTAATTCAACATCCTAAATTCATATTTTCAAAAGAAGTACATTGATATCTTCTTAAGTAAATTTGGCATGGATGATTGTAAACCCTTAGCACTCCAATGAACAAATTAAGCTCACAAGACCGATGAAGGGAAGGAATTTGGAGGATGCAAATCTTAAGTAGACAAATGAAAGGACCTTATTTATCCCATCACCACTGCACCGACATCCTTATTTGTCAAGGAATTTCTCTCAAGGTTCATGTAACCTTTGTGAAGGACATTTGTCCTACGTAAAAAAGAGTAGCTAAGGTACTTGAAGGGACTCAAGACTTTCGACCTCAAATATACACGTCAGTAGTAACTGAATTTGACCTGGATACTGATTCGTACTCTTTGATGAAGCATAAAGAACAGAAACATTAAAATACACCATGAGTTCAGGATCAGAGCTGCCCATGGAGATCACGCAAATGCTCGGGCCTAAAGTAGATTCCACGCACCGAGGGCATAGTAATATGTGGCAAAGAAATTAAGCAACAAAGGAAATTGTGTGTAATTAGAAAACTCGTTAGATTTGCGTATGAAAACAAATGTACCCACTCCACTCATGATCGAGTGAACACTTTCCGCAATAAAGTTGGCCAAGAACTCAAAGTCTCCAATATGATCGAACAAAGCACATCAATAGAAAGTACCATTCATTCGACATCATAACCATGCGAAACTATCCATTCACATCATTGCTCCACAAATGAGCAACCGACATCACTCAAAGTACCCTGAAGAGAAAAGTTTGAAAAGTTCGTATCGATGCTTGGACTCACCAACATCCCTTCGGATTAGCAATGTCGACACCTAATCCTATGGAGTGGGGGGCATATGTATTTTGTATATTATTTATTATTAGAAATACAAGGCCAAGAGTCACTGGAGTCGAATTTAATAGCCTCACCTCCCATCTATATACATGCAATATCTTTCTACCTAATACATATTCTAGTTTTCGAGAGTTACCTCCTCAAGTTTGACAAATCATATTACGCAATAAAATGGGCTTGCTGTGTCGAAGGAATAAGTGATGAGGAAAACATAGTACAAAGCTGGACACCTGCAAGGGCTTGGCACAAGAAGAAAGGTATTGATTTTGATGAAATATTTTCTCTCGTTGTTAAGATGACTTCAACTCTAACTATTTCACACACAGCAAAGGAAGATTTTACATCTGAATAAGCATATGTAAAGACATCACTTTCTTCATGGAGATTTGGGAGGGTAGACTTGCAAGTGAGTTAACTTAAGGATACATGAGGTCAAAGGAAAGAAAAATTTAATGCAAAAGTTAAATAAGAGCTTGTGGTTGTAATAAAATAAAGTTCCAAGGAAGTGGTATTCAGAAATTGACATACAGGTTCTAACAAGGTTATACTGATGTCACTCCGATCATTGTATTTATCTGGAAAACCACCAAAAAAATTATGGTAGCTATATTATATTTTTGCTTATATGTGACGCAGGTATGCTTGTTGGTGGTGGTTCAACAGCAAAAAAGAAACAAAGGTGCTTCCTAAAGAAATTGGCAAATTCATTTACAATGAAGGATTTGGGAGTCGTTAAAACAAAACTTGGTATGAGAATACCGAGACAGAAAATTCCATAAATTAACACTGTTCTCGAATGAGTACATACAAAAGGTGTTGAAAATATTTAATATGCGTAATGAAAATCCAAGCACACCTTTTGCTAGCCATTTTAGTGAAGAAGATGTGCCCCAAGACCTAAGAAGAAATGGACTATAGTGTTCAAAGTTCCATATGCATCAGCTTGGAAGCTTAATGTATGCAATGGTCTAAAAAGGCTCGATATTTCACATGGAGTGGGAGTCAGAAGGTGTACATGGAAAACTGTGTGAAAAGAACATTGATGGCAGAAATTGGATTTCAGATATTTTGAACAACTTGGCAACATGCTTTTGGTGGTTCAAACATTGCCTACAGGATAAGTGTATGTTGATGCAGATATGTATGTGACAAAGATAATGGTGGAGGAGCACTATGTGATATGTATTTCATCGTAGGTGGAACAAATCGTCATTTGGGTTTCGTGGGTCCAAAGTGTTGTTGCACTTTCAACAACAAGGTAGCATGTTGTCACACAGAGACAGCAAAGAAATGATTTTGTTACAAAGGTTTATGGATGAATCGGGTGCAGCCATACAGGCACTTATACAAGTTATAACAAAGTGTCATTCATCTTGGTAAAGAGCTCAACATTTCTGCCCAAGACTAAACAAGAAGAAATTTCAAGTACCATTTTACACGGCCAAGATGTTGGAAGATGGACAGCTTGAAGCCGGAAAAAGATACACACTAGCCATAATCCTCGTATATGCTAACAAAAGTTGCATGTGGTAAAACCTGAAGGCTTATGTTCACTAAATCGTCTTCAAGGATGATGATGAATATGAGAAATAAACCAAAGTCCAAAGAGGAGTCATTATCTGTACAAATGAAGCAAAGAAGAGTTGCTACAATTAGCTCCAAGCAGATTGTTGGGGTGGAGCTCGATTATCTTGTTTATTTTGTATCGTCAGCCATGGACCCTCGTACCTTAATGGGGGTGGGAAACACCACCTATAATTAAACACTACCTCGGGGGCCCTGTGTGAGGGGAGGGGCCGACGCAGGAGCTCCCTCGGCAGAGCCTGTATGTTAATTTCAAAGCTAAATACGTATGTAAATTGTTTTGGTAAAAAGTATGTACTTAGTTAACTGCCGTTCATTAAAGCGGTATCCACAGATAGCGTTTGTTTTGTGTTTTTTTCCTAAGGAAACCCCGCTATGTATGAGGGTATTGTAATATACTGTGGCCACATCTATTCTTAGGATGAAATGACATAGTGAGACTGTGAGAGAGAATGTAAAGGATGTTATAAAGGGGATCTTCCGTAGGTTGTGTCTTCATTTTCAATGGGATACCGTGCTAAAGGATCAAGTATTCGTGTAGACATAGCCCAAACTCAAGAACCACGTATATCCGTAATCCCTCTGTTTTATGTGTTTTCCTTTGTGTGTTTTTATTTTCCGCATATTTTATGTGTTGCATTGGTTTCAATATTTAATTTTCTAACAAACATGGTAGCAGTAGCATGGAGGGATTGTTTTTGTGAGATTCTATTTATGGAGGGTATAAAAGTATGAAAAAATTGAAACCTTTTTAGGGAAGTCAAGATTTAAGTAAAGATCAATAAGGGTTCCAATGGAAAGGCACTCCATCGTCGGTGATTGAATCTACAAAATTTTATTGATGGATTGAGCAAATGATAGTAAAGAGATTTCTTACATGTGACTATGGCTATTTACTGGGAAAATGGGTCGATTTGCATAGTCTGGCGAATTCAGTAAACTGATAGGTTTGTGGAAATGTGCACTTAAGAAGAGTCCTAGAGATGCAGGGTCATCCGGGATCACATCACAATTTACTATGACTCAACAATGGAGTCTGAAATGTTTTTATCACCATAATGTCATACTTAAGTCCTGCCTACCAAAGGAGTGGTCGACATCTACTGTGGTGGTTGCAAATGGTTTACATGTTAGATGCTCGGGCATTAATTTGTTTCAATCTTCTATTAATAAAATGGATTATTTAATGGTTTTTAGGTATTCATAATTACTTGGAATATCTTTGAATTTACTGTGGAAGGAGTCTAGTATGTACAAGTTTCAATCTTGTCAACAATGCTTTTTATATTTTTCTAAATAAACAGACAATAATTACCAGCTTTATATGTGTTTAATTATTTTTTAAACATTGGGCTATCACATGGTGTGGGTGTTCTATTATTTAAATAGTGGTGGTTCTAATGAGCACCTTGAATGGCTTGGTGTTTTATCGCACTGTCAATATGATGGTTTGTGGTTTGGGAAATCCGGGGATGGGGGGTAATAAGAACACAGAAAAGCACACATGTGAGTGGGGGATTGAAACCACCCATTTTGCACCCCCCCCCCCTATTTCTCTTAAAACTTCCGAACAATGGGGAGGTGAAAGGGAACCAAAGGTCATGATCCCATACTGTTGTATCTTATCATTACTTTTAAAAGGTAGTTTCTAAAGAGGTAATGTAGTTGATAAGAAGAGGTTAACATGTAGACCAATGTGAAGTTATATCCAGAGTTAAAAATGATAGCGAGGGGAGGTTTATAAAATATATTAAGCTGGATGTTACAAAAATATATTAGGAGGAGGGTTAAGGAAAAGGGGGTCCACGAACATTTAAAAGGCCAACTATTGAAAAGTGGGTTCTTTTTGTTTTATTGGAAAGCATAAAGTTAGTCAAGGAAAAAAAGGGTTTTTAGCAAGGAAAAGGACAGATACAAATGGTTTCCAAGAGGAAAAATGGATTTATAAGGGGAAATGGTTTCAAAGGAAAAAGTGACGAGACAAGCGGTATGTGTTAGAAAATGTTGAACATGGATAAGCATAATGAGCTTATATACATTGAAAAGTACCGCCCACCCTTTTATTCATCCTAACATTTTTATTTTTATCATGCATTTGCGCTTGCTTCATCTTTTATTTTATTTTCCTTTTGATAAGAAAACTAACTTATTTCTAACCTTATATCTTCCAATGGCTCGACAATCTCAGAGTCTATTTTTATTCTCTACCTAACTACTGATCCTGCCATGATTAATGATTTGGTGAAATCTTTTATTCACTAGCTATCATAACATGAAATTTAAAGCGCATGAATGACCAAGATTAGATTGTATGATCAGTGAATTGTAGCATTTTGAATGTTTAATAATTTATTTGAAAAAGTAAAGCAACTAAGAGTAGTGGCATTTGAATGTGCAAGAATTCTTTAATTTATTTTTGTTTTTTTTATGGGTTCATATTTTATATTTTTTTTTTTATCTTTTTTTTTCTTTTTTGGTCCTTTGATTATTCTTTTAGGACATACCCTCTTTTCATTTTTTTCATATGGAAAACATTTATGTTAAATGCAAAGTTATGTACAATATTAGAAGACTTAATATAGTAAATTCAAAATTATTGTCCCTATTATTATAGGGACCAATAGTCATGTTTCAGAAATTGCTTAGTTACCATGGATCGAGTTCCTTGACCTGATCAATGTGGGTAGACAACTTATTGTCATATATGATGTTTCAAAGAAATGATGAATATGTAATAAATATTTAGAGAAAACAAATTGATATATGAAAGAAATTAATTACTCTATATATGAACTATTTGAATGAATTTCACAAGCTTTTCAACTCTCATAACATTCAACGAAACATGTTGCTATCATTATTAGTCCAAAAACATTTCCCACATCAGCTTCAATAGTATCCACAATTACCAAATATCCGGGTTTGATACTATAAGGGCTGAATTACATGGAATGGGATGACGCAGATTACAACATCAATCACTTACAGAGCTCCTTGTTGAGAGTACCGTTATGCATTCACCACAATATGCTTCTAATGGATATTTAATCGAACATACATACATTCGGAGTAAATACATCTAACATGTTTCCCGCCTTTGGCATATAATACCTTTATACTCTTTCTCACCGCGATGGTATGTTGTATATAAGTATCTTTTTTTGTGCTTACAAAATTAGTATGATGAACTTATAAAATAATATTAAGAGGTCATGATGTAATAAATTTTACCTCTAGATAAATTTATATCTAAATGAATCTTCTATATAAAGGTGAGCATAATGATAGAAAACATGTATCCCAGAGATGGGATCTTATGGATAGAATGATCATTAGCTCAATGTTTATTGTAAAAAATTAATTTTGTTCATGAAGCCATTATCAAGAGATTGAGGGTGTAAAACTTAATATGGATGTCTGTCTTAGACATGGCAAAGCTGGATTCAGGAAGGATCCCTCATTTGTTGAAGATGGGAGTGGCCTTATCAAGAGATTAAAAGTAGAACCCCAGACGTTGTTCAAGAATTGAATTCGAGAGATCTTTGCTCCGGGAGTTCGAGAGTGGCCTCAGAACACAATTTTCTAACTACACCTTTCCGAGGGTTATGAGACAACTCATGGAGTTTGATCTATGATATTTCAAGATAAGCGAAAGAATCTAATGAAGACTTTGCAGACACAAGAAGATCAAGAAAAGTACCTATTATTTGAGAGGGACTTGGAGAATTGACTCCTACTTGTATCAGGCCCATTAATTGATGTTCATCATTAAATGTAATTTTTAGGTGGATTGTAAATTAGTTGTATCTAGAGATTTAGGCCCAACTAATAGTCCGTATTTTGTGCTTGCTGAGATATTTTCTTCTAACTATTTGATCAGAGTATAAGATAAAATTTCTATCTTGAACCAATACTTGTTGTATTTATATGCATTTAATAGAATACAATTATTTTTGGGGTGAAAACCCGATTTTTAATTGGGTATCGAGCGTGGCTCAGGTAACTCCTTAATGGAGGCTTTCTAAGATGTAGATTGAATTAGTGTAGATATGTTTGTATGTTTGACCGGTGTGAGTTCTGCTAAAGGCGTGTGACTTGGGATTTTCAAGGCATGTAAGAGAGATCCAATAAATGAAATGCCTGTGGTCATATCAAGATGGGAGAGAAAGTTGTCGAGTAACTATGTCCATTCAACATGTGAATCATTGAAGTTTTTTTTTATTTCGGTATTCATCACATTGTTAACTATGTATCAATAGAGAAATGAAGGTAGATGGTCAATGCATAGTATTAAAGGTTTGTGCCTGGTACCATCGTCAAATATGTAAAGTCATCATGGCATCGCCAAGGCTACGATGATTGGAGTGCCTTCGACCGCGATAAACATCGTAGGTGAATTTATCGTTGGGATCATTGCCATTTTTCCAAAGAAATGATGAATATGGAATCAATATTTTGTGGTCAAATGCACTTGATTGTATATATTCATGGATCAATGCACTTGATTCTATGTATGTGGTTTATTAAATTGAGTCACAAGCTTTGGAAATCTCATAACATTCAACACAAACAGAGTTGAGTATCCTTTTTTGGGTCCAAAAACATTTCCTACATTGTTTCAATAGTATCCAATTTTATACCCAATACTATCTCGTTTGATGTATTCCAAGCTTGAAGATGATAGGTGGGATCACGTAGACGATAACATCAATTCCTGAGGAGTCTTTGTTGGTGAGTATTGTGACATGTGTTCACCACATGTTTAATGGGAGATTTAATTCCATCATATGAGTACATAATATCTAGATTGAATACATCTAACATGTTTCCCTAGTTTTGGCATATCATAATTTGATAATTTTTCTCAAACTTGCAATGGTATGTTGTATATAAGTATAATTTTATTTTGTGCTTATAAAATTAGTGATAATGAACTTCAAAATTAGATCAAGAGTTTATGATGTAATATCTCGACTTATATACATTCCGTATCTAGAGGTCCTTATAGTACAACTAGTGATTACATCGATTAGCACCCATGTATCTCTTGTGAGATGGAGTCTATACATAGAATGACAAGTAGTTCGGTTGTTTATTACAAATAAGCAATTGCTTTTTGTCTCGAGGTTAGATTACTTAAGATATTGAGTGGTGTAAACCCAATATGGATGGTTGTCTAGAAAGTTTCAAGGCGTAAGGATCTAGGGGAAGGATACCCCATTTGTTGAAGACATGGGAGGCTCCTCTCATGAGGTCATGCGATAGCTCGACGTTGTTTATTAATTTGTAATATCTTGCTGCCCCAGCTAAGAGGAATATTCATTTTTGTTTTACTTTGTGTTGCATGAATAAATGAATAAAGGATAGCATAAAACTCCTTAAAAGATCGAATAACCAATGCCCATATGAACAGTTGGAGCAATCAGGCTATGTAATAAATTCACGGTGTGTGAAAGGGTTTGAGCCGTGATACTCCGGGACAAACTTGACCACCCATACAACGCTATCTAGATCTGAGCACCATGGAAGGACAACGCAATTCTAAGAGGGAGTCTTCATGAAAAGAGATAATCTATCAAGGTGGTTTAGGGTTTGCAAAAGGCTTTACAAAGAAGGGGGAAATAGAAGGTTACGATTTCCATATTTCTCGAGCATATTTTCGTTTAGGAAAATACTATTCTTCGATTTTTTATGGATTCAGTATGTAGTATTCTGAGTTCCTATGTGATTTCACCTCTTCCATCGAGGATTTCGGAGGAGTTTTTATTTGTATTTGATCCATTTTCAAAGCTTTGGCCAAGATATACTTCCAACCGCAATGCAACTAGTGAGGGTTTGTCATGTTTTTGTAAACCTGGGACATGTAGCCCCTAGATTCTGCTTATATTCACCGTATTGGAGCCCTCTTTCTCGTTGAGTGTGTTCTGAACCTCATGGAAGAGTGCATCCATCGTTTGAGCTTCGCATTTGTATCTTGGCATCATGCCATCTATGTCATTCGAGCCACAACACAAGCTTATCGAGGAACCGCATTATTTTCGTTGAGTGGCTTCATGGTGGTGTTTGGACCCCATTTTTTATGAGAGATCTCTAATTCTCGCTTTGCCTTTCACTTTGCGGATTCTATTGTGGATTAGCTTGTTGATCCATGTTCTATTTAGATCTAATATATTTTAATGTAAATTCATCTTCAAAAATTTCAAAAATCATTTGCAGATATGCAACTTAAAACTCACATTCACTCTTTATAATGCATGATTGGTTCAACTCCCATGATCTTGCAAATAAGTCTTTCAGCTTTCCATATCCGAAATGGATTTGATGGCGCCTTTGTCCACGTATCTATCCTAGATCTGCATGTAGTTTTCAACTATTTCAGCTCTCAAAATAACGTTTTCAACCATCTTCATGGGCTCATATATGTGTTGCAAGATTCTTTTCTCCAAGATCTACATTGGTCTCTGTGGTATTCTACCGATATTGAAAGAGATTCTATTTAATTCATTTTCCGTTTATGTTCAGTTAATCTTATTTTATGCCCTCCGTTTCGTTCTCCAAGACCGCATTATTTTTGAAGAAGTTTTTTGCAGTTAAAGTCGTAGCCCTCTCGTAGGGTGTTTTTTAGACAGAGTAGGTGGTGGAGATCCGTTTACCACACCTAGTTTAATTTTTTTTTTGCCCTTTGGATCGGACTCTAGATATGCTGATCTAAGGGATACAAGGCCGTAAACTCATTTTGCATCAATATCCCAGGAGTGTGTTATTTCAACAAAGCTTTTTGGTTATTCCGGATTTGGAATATTACATAATTGACTTTGAGATTCATGAGCCACCAGTACTGGGAGTGAACTGTGAATATGGTTTCTTCGACTTCAATTTCTTCCGTAGGATATGAGATGAATTTGATGGAGTCTGCCTATTATATTTTAAAGATGTTAAAGAAGCATGAAGACGTTGTAGACAGAAGATCAAGACAAGTACCTGCTCAGGATGGACTAGACTTGGGAGAATTAACTTCATTTATTTGCCTAAGAATTTGGACAGTGTTCATCATTAATAAATGTTGTGGTGATTTATAATTGGGCTTGATTCAGACATTCAGTCCAATCATTATAGCTCCTATTTTGTGTTTAAGGAGATATTTTCTTCAACCAGCTTGATTTTATGGTTAATATAGAATTTTATCTTGAAACAATACTTGTTGTATTTATATGTGATGTTTAATAGAATACAATGGAGTTTTGGTGTGCAACATGATTTTTAAATCGGGTATTAGAGCCAATGGCCTTCTGCCAGTAACTCCTTAAGGGAGGTGTTATCACTCTACAAATTTCAAAATCAGCTTGAAAATCAGCCTATAATACTCAAATTTTCTTAGTTTGCAAAATATCATAAAATGATAAATTTTATCATATATAAATTTTTTAAACTTATTTTGTCTTAGAAATGAGTCCAAGTCACATCAAAGGAATATTTTTTGAGTCAGACACTTGGAAATGAGCACAAGTCCAAAATTTTTCCATTTGTTACCGAAATATCTAAGTATGCAGCGAATATAGTAGAAAATTAACAAGATTGTTACGAAACACCTAATAGTTTCAGAGTAACCGACATTGTCAAATGAAACTCCATACAAAATTCTCTCATTTTAAAATTCTGTGTGCTTTGTTAAGAATGATGAATGATTTAGTGCTGTATGACCTATTGGCTAGATTTAAATCATCATTTTAAAATCTTTCCATGTCATTCATCATTGCTTATATATCCTCTGTCTTCCACTCTTTCATACTTTCTCGTTTTATCTTTCCGCACTCATCATTCGCCGTCGCTAGCATCAATAAGGTTACCTCAGAAAAAAACCCTTGTCAATCGATCAACCATCCCATTTTAATGTCATATCGGGCGTTCATCTTGAACAAGTGTAGAGGTATGTGGCCACCGTTTAATCACACCGGAATGGCTATAGATACACTCAAGAAAAATTAAGATATGTTCTTCTAAAGGAAAGGACAAGGTTATAAAAGTACAATAAAAAAGAGAATGATAGAACAATTGAAATTGTCAAAGATGTTGATTTAATGGAAACTAATAAAGAGTTGGAGAGATATAAGAAAGATAGAGAGATGATAGATGAAGTAGAAAGAAAGTGATCGAACAAGTTGTTCATTTTGAGGCTTTCTATCACAGAAAGCCAAGAATTCGTCAAAAGGACACAACCCTATGCAGATAAGCTTTCAGCATACAAGAAAGAGGAATTGGTGCCTACAAGCAAGAAGAGAAACTTCCAAAAGGCAAGTAAAATAATTAAAAGAGGAAATGAACCGACAGAAACAAAAATGGGAGAAAGAGACTTTGAAAGAGGAGATGTAAACAAAGTCGCTGAAAACACCGACACAATAAGGTAACAATTAGATCAAGATATTTTTGTCTTATATTTTTCAAAAAAATACCATGCTCATGTCTACATACTTTTGAAGCTCGTATGCAAGTTTTATTGACTATTTGTAGACAGAAATCTGCTACAAAGGGCAAAGCCAGCGCCGCTGGCTGCACTTCGAAAGTATCTTTTGCTTGAGAAGCAAAAATTGATGGAAGTACAATTAAAGGTCATGCTTACTTACCATATAAGGATCACAATAAAATCAACAGAAGAATATTATATATCAACTTTGGAATGCGGCTTATGAAAGCAGTGCTGTTTTCGTAGCTCAAAAAAATAGAGTTTTAGCAGAGAAGAAAATTTTAAGGACAACAATGACAAGGCATGAAAGGATCAAGCACGTGTAAGGTTACTCATCAATGTGTCAAAGAGTATTCGGAAGTCAAAGAGTATCGCTTTTTTCCAAATGGAGACTTTAGCCAAAAAAGAAGAGTTTGAAGACAATAGTCCAACATGTTATGTCATCCAACTAATCCTTCAAAAATGATGGCAAAGTTGCTTCCATGAAGGTCGTCATGATATAAATTTTTTTAATGGGAAGCATGGTATACGCTAGGATTCCTCTTGAAGATGACTTGGATTAGTTTGTTTTGATTATATTAATTAAGTGTTCTTAGTCCTAGTAGGACTCTACTCTCTGCTTTAACAGATGTACTCTGTCTCTGTAGTTAACAATGGGCTATTTTTAAGTGTTAAAGCAAATGGTTTTGGAAACTTGGAAAGGTAGAAGTTGTAACAAGCAAATACCTTTAAATAATGTATATTTAGAGTGTACCATGGTTTGAAAATGGTAATCGTAACAACTACTTTGTAAAATGCTTTGAGCAAGATTGACACATGTAAACAAAGTGACTTTTTCCGAAGTCAATATTCTTATTATACTTCTCGTGTTGAGCTTCTTATTTCTTCTCATGTTTTACTCCACATTTTTTTATGCTTAACACCACAATCGTGAAAAGTTCTACTTCCTTTAAGTGTTGATTTATGGTGAATTGAGCTCTTTGGTTTTATTTTTGGATGTTTTTTTCTTCAATGTTTAAAGACTTATTATCGTAATTCATGTTATTCATGCTTCCTAATTCCTTTAGGTGTTAAGCTTGATGAATCCTTCTAAACAATTTCTTTTTTTAGTACCTTGAGGGCATTTGCTGCCTGCATCTGTTATGCACACATGCTCGACCTCCTTTCAACCTTAAGTTATCGAGAATTTTATGAATGTACTACCCTTTTAATCAAGCATATACACGCCTGGCCAGTATAAGAAGAGTTATTTCGTTATCTTATCCCTTTATCACCGACTCAATATCCCAATCTGTGAATCTCTGTCTTCATCTTTCAACCTCGTAAACATAAAACCACAAACCACAGAGTTAGCCATCTATCTTTTATACAAAATCAATAACCTCGAGAGAGTCCTCTCAGACCAAGGAGGCTAAGTTTCACCAAAATATTGGTTTGGAAATAGTTACACCGAGTTAGTCCGATCACAATGGTCAGAATTTATTTTGTGCATCTTTCTAGAGTTCGAAGATACTCCCCCAAAAAATCATGAAGTTGAACTCTTGAAGGCAGGGAGCTAGACACAAGCGTTCAAGGCTGCCGTGTGTCACCTTGGCGACTCCACATAAAATAAAAATTGGAAGGTGACCCACCGCTGAGGAGATCGCTGCCTAGCCGATGTTTCGTGTGATGAGTTCACAAATGCACAAAAAATGCTGTGCATGATCCCAAGAATTGGTCTCATATTCCGTGTTCTCCAAATCCTATGCTGCAAAATTTGATTGGTTAGATGATCTTCCAATATTCAAAGATGAAAAGAAATAGAATGTTGTTCTTCATTTGGTTAGGTTTCTATCGTGGCGTTGCCAGTCTTAAGGTTCGGGGATTAAGACCTGGGTTTTATGAAGATTTTTTATGAATACTCTAGAAGGAAAAGAATGGCCTTTGGTATAAAGGTTTAGTAGATGGTTTATGTAGTATTCTCTTTGCTAATTTTCATAATGAATTCTATGAGATATATAAAGAGTAACATTCCTCCTTATTAACAAACACCGTTGTGTACCCGTCAATCTCATTCGCATTTGGAGGATTTTTATGAGGATGATGAATTTATGGATGAAGAAATTTCTGACGCTCTTCATGACAATGCATTCCAACATATAAGAAAAGAACAATATCCCCCAGAATCCACTTGCAAGGTGAAAATTAGCAAGAGAATACCTTGAAAATCATATTACATCCTCCGAGATTGATAAAGAGATGCTCGTAATATCACTTTAGATTATAATGAAGAGGAGAACCATTGCATAAACTAAGAAGAAAAGAAAATGGAAGATTGTTTTAATAACTCTCAGCAGAGGAATGGATTGATGATTTCTCGTATTTCCTTACAACAAATTATTCTATGTGATCATATAAAGGAGGAAGATTTCATTGTGTATGGAAATCAATCAGCAAGTAAAGGATCATTTCTGTCAAATGAATGTTGTGTGACTAAAGATCATTTCTTTGAAGCAACAGAATGTTATGAGGACCATCAAGCCGATAATCTATTCTGGGATCCTATAAATGCCTTATACATGGAAAAGTTTTACTCTCCGTATTTCGCTTTGTTTTTACCATGAAGATCGTGAGGAAATTTCAAAGCAAGTGTGCAATAATACAATTTATAATGCTTACTTTGAAGTCCAATATAGTCAAATATCATATAAAGATGATCAAGCGATTGGAAATTTCACATTGATTTAGCTAAAGGAAGTTTGCATTTCATAGGTAGGTAGGTAGGTATGTGCAAATAACAGCTCAAGGTTGATTAACCATTTTCAAGAAGGTCGCCTTAAAGGGAGAAGTCAGTAACCAGAGTTTTTATTTATAAAAGGATGAAGAAAAGACTGAGCTATGAGTTCAAAGATACCTGCTGTGGGTATGCTATCCCTAATGGAGCCACTATTATCACTCCACAAATTTTCAAAACTGAGCGGCTTGAAAATCGCCCATAATACTCTTCAAATTTCTCTAGTTTGTGCAAAATATCATAAAATGATAAATTTTATGGCGTATTTAAATTTTTTTTTAAACTTAGGTTAAGGTCTTAGAAAATGAGTCCAAGTCACATCGTAGAGTACGTTTTGAGTCGACACTTGGAAAATGACCACAAGTCTGAAATTTTTCCATCCATACTAAACCTATTTCAAGTCCGTAGTGAATATAGCAAAGAAATTAACAGACTTGCTATGTAAACACCAATAGCTTTGTAGCAACTGGACACTTGTAAAATGAAATCGCTAATGCACCGCCGAATATTTGATGTTGAAGAACAATGATGAATGATTTAGTGTTGCCAGGACCTGCTTCTGCATTTAAACCATCATTTTAAAAGATTTCCATGTCACTATCATTTTTTTATACATCCTCACTCCACTCTCCTTACTTTTTTGTTTTATCTTTCCGCACTCATCATTCGTCGTTAAAGAATCTCTCTCACGTAGTTACCCAAAACCCTCGTCAATCGTGGGGACGTCTCATCCTATTTTAGTTTCTCTCCGTTACTTGCACATTCTATCCCGAAATGTGTAAAAGGTGAAGTGTAAGCCACCGTTTCATCACACCGGGAATGGCTATAGACATACCTCGAAAAATTAAGATATGTTCTTTAAAGGAAAGGACAAGGTTATAAAGAAGGTCAAAAGAGGTTTTGATAACAATTGAAAATTGTCAAAGATGATTTGGCTAGGTTCAAGAAAGAGTTGGAGAGAGCATAAGAAAGATGGAGAGAGATGATAGATGAAGTAGAAAAGAGAGTGACCTAATGTTGTTCATTTGAGACTTTATCGTAAAAAAGCCAAGAATATGTTGAAAAGGACACAACCTTTGCGTAACATGTTGTCACATACAAGAAAGAGGAATTGGAAACATACAAGCAAGAGAAGAGAAACTCACAAAGGCAAGTGAAAGAATTAAAAGAGAAATGGAACCGATGAGGAACAAAATTGAGAAAAGAGACTTGGAAAGAGTGAGATGTAAACAAAGCCGTTTTAAAACACCGACATACAATAAGGTACCGATCAACATCTTTTTGTCTTATATTTTCAAAAAACTACCTACAAATATGCTGATATACTTTTGAAGCTCGATGCAAGTTTATCGAATTACTTCAGTATTAGAAATTCCTGTAGCATGATAAGTTTAGCGCTACTTTTGTCGGCGAATTTTGTGCCATCTTTTTGGTTTGAGAAGCAAAAATCGATGGAAGTAAGAAATTTTAAGGTCATATGCTTATTTTTTTTTTGTCATATAACATCTTCCAAGGGTTAAAATCAGCGAAGAATATTATATATCAATTTGGATGCGCTATGAAAACAAAGTTGTTTTCGTAGCTCAAAAAATAATAGTTTTTAGCAGAGAGACACTCCATGACAAATAATGATATGTATGAAAAGGACTTAAGCACGTAAGGTTACTCATCATCAGTGTCAAAGAGTATTCCGATGTCAAAGAGGACCATGTTTCAAATGGAGACTTTAGCCAAAAGAAGAGTTTGAAGACAATAGTCCAACATAAAAGCATGTCATCCAACTATTAACTTTTCCAAAATGATGGGCAAAGTTATTCCATGGAAGTCGCTGCTATGATATAAACAAGCTTTGTTAATGGGAAGCATGGTATACAATTAGGATTCCTCTTTAGGATGTCTTGGATTAGTTTGTTTTGATTGTAATAATAGAGTTCTAGTCCTAGTAGGACTCTTACTCTTGTTTCGAATAGATGCTTACCTTAGTCTCAGAAGTTAGTCAGCTATTTTAAGTGTCGGCTAAAGAAATCAAGGAAGTAACCTACAAGGTAGTTAGAAGGCTAAACACTTTAAATAATGTATATTTAGAGGTACCAAGGTTTGAAAATGAAGCATCGAACAACTACTTTTGGTAAATGCTTGAGCAATTAGGTATACGTAAACAAAGTGACTTTTTCCGGCCGAGATTCTTATTATACTTTGTGAACTTTATTTCTTTCTCCATATGTTTTACTTCCATATTTTTGATGCTTAATACTCTGCATCTGTTAAACATGCTCTCGACTTTACTTTAAGTGTTGATTTATGGTGAATTGAGATCTTTGGTCTTATCTTTGGATGTTTTTTTCTTCAATTTTAGTAAAGACTTATTAATGCGAATTCATAGTTATTCATACCGATTTCCTTTAGGTGTTAAGCTTATTAGAATCTCTTCTAAATACTAGTACTCCTTGAGGTATCATTACTTTAATTCATGCACACGTGCTCGACCTCCTTTGAAACTTAAGTTATTGTGATTTTCTCAATGTACCACCTTTTTCATCAAGCATATGCTGCTTCGCCTTTATAAGAAGAGCTATTTCATTATCTTATCCCTACTGAATACCCATGTACCCAATGGTAACTTGTCTTCATCCTTCAACCTCGTAAACATACAAAACCACAAACTATAGATAACCATCTATCTTTATACAAAATCAATAACCCCAGGAGTAGAGCCCCCCGAGACTCCAGGAGGCTAAGCCCTACCAAAATATTGGTTTGAAATAGTTACAATGAGGTAGTCTGATCAACAACCTATCGTGTCCTATTTTGGTGATACTGTGAGGGATCATGTAGATGTTAATTGAATTATAAATATATATTTGTGTGTTTGATTGTGCAAGTTTTTTGAAGTGTGACTTGGCATTTTATTGATATGCGTAGATCCGATAAATGGAATGTGTAGGGTTGTTACCACATAGGGAGAGAAAATTTAGATTGAGTAACGCATGTCCATTCAAATTTCCACGAATTAAAGATATTTATTTCTTTCCTAAATATTCATTGGTGTTGAGTTAACTATGTATGAAAAGAGAGTTACATGGTCAATGCACATTGCCAAAGGTTTTGTGTTGCTACCATCATCGAATATGTTTCATCACCATGAATTGCCGAAGCCATATGATTGGAGTGTTATTACTTAACAATGCAGATGAATTTATTGTTTAGGTTGTTACCAATTTTTTCAAGAAAATGATGAATATGAAATCAATATTTTAGGGAGAAATGTGTAATTTTGAATACATATATGCAAGGAGAAATGCACTTGATTCTATATATGCAAAGCTATTCGAATGGATCTCACAAGGTTTGAAATTTTCATAAATATCTTAATGCAAATAAAGTTGAGTATCATTTGTTGGGTCCAAAAACATTTTTATTGCATACCAATAATATCCAATTTGCACCTAGCTATCTCAAGCGGATGCAATGTAAAGGAATTATATGCAGCATGGGATCACATGTGACCACAACATCAATCCCCACGCGTATATTCTCCTTGTTGGTAAGTATTGCATATGCGTCTTCAACATGTCAAAATGGAGAGTTAATCTGTTGATATGAGCACATGCTATATGAGTAAACATGTCTAACATGTTTCCCAGCTTGGAATACTGGCACCTTGATACTCCTTTTTATCATCCTGCGATGGTGTGTTGTATACAAGTGTAATTTTTTTTGTGCCTACAAAATTAATAGTGATGATGAACTTCAAAAATCATATCAAGAGAACATGGTGTAATAAATGACTTAGACATATTCCATATCTAGACGACTTTATACAACTAGTGAGTACAATGATTGGAACTCATAAAATCAGATATGGGAGCTCGCCCACAGAATGGCTAGTAGTTAAACAAGTCGGACAGCAAGAATATTATAAATCAAGCTGGCTTACTAAGAGATCAAGTGGTGTAAAACTCATGGATGGTTGCCCAGACACCTAAGGGGGTTGTGATTCAGGGGATCCTCTACCAGAAGATGTGGGAATGGCCTTCATGGGTTATGCTGCAACTGGGACATTTTTTAGTAATTGATTTTCATGGGAGATCCAGTGTCTTGTGAGTTTGAGAGTGGAATTCGTACATTCAGTTTGCCGACTACACCTTTCTAACCATTGTGAGACAACTGATGGGAGTTCGCCTATGATATTTTGAAGATACGTTTAAAGAAGCTAATGAAGACGTTGCAGAAAGAAGATCAAGACAAGTACTTGTTAAGGGAGGGACCTGGAGAGAATTAACTCTCACTTTGTCATTGTGCCTATTAATTGATGTTCAACATTTAAATGTAATTTGTTTGTGTGATTTCTAATTAGTTGGATCTAGAGATTTTAGTCCGAAACTAATATAACTCCTATTTTGGTGTTTGGTTGAGATATTTTCTCAACGAGTTGATTGTATGGTTAAGATAGAATTTTGTTACTGAACCAATACTTGTTGTATTTATACATCATGTTTAATAAAATATAATGGATTTTTTGTGTGCAATATAATTTTAAAATTTGTATCAAAGTAGTGGCTCAGGTAACTCCATTAAGGGAGTGGGCTTATAAGCAGTATGTAGATTGAATTAGTGTAGATATGTTTGTATTTTTAATCGTGTGAGTTTGTTGAAGTGAATTGGATTTGATGATGTGGGTGAGATCCGATAAAATGAAAATGGGTCATATCATATGTATCGCATAGGTAGGCATAAATCTGTGCCGAGTAACTATGCTCCATTAAAAATTTCTCATGAATCATCAAATTTTTTTGTTTTCTTTTCTGCATTCATCGTGTTGAGTTAACTCGTATGAACATAATTCATGCATGTCACGTACATGGTTGATACAGCTTTAGCACACCATCATTGAATATGTGAAAATTGGTGAATACCCTGCCGAGGCTATGGTGATTGGAGGCCTTCTCACCTCTATTAACGTGTGATGAATTATTTTTGGGGTTGCCACATTTTTCTAGTAAAATGCCACAGTAAATTATATTTTAGTGGAGCATGTATTTGATTGTATATATGAAAGAGAAATGCACTTGATTTATGAAAGGGTTTGAATGGCTTTCCACAAGCTTGCAACTCATAAAATTTAACACAAACAAGAAAGTGATATCATTTGTTGGGTCCACACACATTTTCAATATTGTTTCCAATAGTATCCAATTTGCACCCAGATATTTGTTTAGCCACAGCTGAATTACATGGCATGAGATCAAATGGGTCACAAATATTAATTCGAAAGAGGAGTCTTTCTTTGTTGGTGATTATCATAGCGCAATCACTCAATACTACTACGTTTTAATGAAGATTTAATCTCAACATATGAGCACATGCTATCTAGAGTAAATACATCTAACATGTTTCCTTGTTTTCTTTATTATTAATTACAATTTTGATATCTTTTCTTTGCTGTAATGATATGTTGTCTATATGTATCATTTTTTGTGCTATAAAAATTACCGATGATGAACTTTCCAAAATCATATCAAGAGGTCATGGTGTAATAAACTGACTCTAGAATACATTTCTGCATCTAGACGACTCTGTTTATACAACTAGAGAGTACAAACGATTGGCACCCATGTATCTCGGTAGATGGGAGCTCGTCCACAGTAATGACTAGTAGTTTCAAATGTTTATTGCAAAAGATAATTGCTTTTGTGCTACTGAAAGCTACTACTTTCTACAGACCTGAGGTGGTGTAAAACTCAATATGGATGAAGTTGCCCAGACAATTTGCGGCTGTGGATCTAGGCGAAGGATCCCTCATTTTGTTTGAAAGATCGTGGGAATGGCCTTCTCCTTGAGGTTATGCGACAACTTGCATGTTGTTTAGTAATTGACTTTCGGGAGATCCGTGGTTCGGGAGTTGCGAGTGGAACCCGGGAAATCCAGTTTGCTGACTATCACACCTTTTGCGCAGGTTATGAGACAACTTTGATGGAGTCTTCGCTCTATGAGATTTTGTGAGATGTTTAAAGAAGCTAATGAAAGACGTCGCGAGGGCAAGAAGATCAAGACAAGTACTTGTTAAGGGAGGGACTTGGAGAATTAACTCTTACTTGTCATGTGCCTATTAATTGATGTTTCACTCATTAAATGTAATTGTTTGTGTGATTTCTAATTAGTTGGATCTAGAGATTTAGTCTAACTAATATAGCTCCTATTTTGGTGTTTGGTTGAGATATTTTCTCAACTAGTTGATTGTATGGTTAAGATAGAATTTCTATATTGAACCAATACTTGTTGTATTTATACATGTCATGTTTAATAAAATATAATGGATTTTTCTGTGTGCAATCTGATTTTTCAGATTGATTATAGGCAGTGGGAATCACATAGGTGACGAAGTGGGATTGAAACTAGTAAAAATGAATCACATAGGGTTAATCATCACTTCAGAGACTTGCAATAACTATCTATTGTTCATCACATTAAATCCTAACCATTTGATTCGAGGTTAAACTTTCTTGCATCTCCAAATTAAAATCGAAATTAAAATCGAATGTAAAGGGAACACCATTAAAGCAAAGTCGTGTTACATCTTTGCTTCCGAGTCTTAAGATATTAGCACCGTTATTAATATTAAGTATTGGACAAAGGCATAGAAGATTTGCTTGGGGAAAATGCTTTCATGAACGTAGCGTAATGTGTCACAGGAGCTTTTGTTGGATGGTTTTTTTATTATCAGAATTTCCACAATTGTTCTCGTCAAATTGTAGGACACTTAATGCAAATCGTCTTGATGAAAAAGCAAATTTGGGAGATGAAAAAACTGAACGGCTGGATCCAGATGAGATGCTTCATGCCGTTGTTTATTAACTTATGCAGGAGTACGGCTCGTTGGGGATCCATTTTATTTAGAGTGAGTGACAGTTAATTATAATTATATTTTATTTGGAGTGAGTGAAACTTAATTATAATTATGTATATAAAAATTAGATTGAGTTTTAGGTTGGAGTCCGTTTGAATATAGGATGAAATAATTATTAGTATATTAGTAATATTATACAACACCTTACAAAGCAGACTCAGCAATGTGATATCTAAACTTATACTTGAAAATTAACCATGTTTAAATGGTAGAAAATATAACATAGTAATTTAAGAGGTATTTCATTCAAAGGCTAATCATAGCTGCTACTGCTAATATAATGCTAGCTGTTACCCACATTAGATTTATGCCATAGCAATATACAATAACAACTTATCAACGAATGGTGCAATACTTTACTGTGACAGTGGGAAGAACTAAAGGAAGTTACGTGAAATGGTTGATTCCCACAAAGGTCTTACAATATTCCAAATTCAAAGGTTAAAATTACGGCTAAGTTCCAAGTTCGAGACAAATGCTACGAAAGGCAAAAAATAATTTCGACCATTCGATGTATTCACTACGAGTTAAAGATGAAGATGAGTATATGTAATTTTAAATTATTTCAAAAAAGTTTAATTATTTTAAATGTTTATTTTGGAATAGGGTTTTTATAATTTTAATTTAATTATCAATAAATTATTAGGTGATTTATTTTGGAATAAGAGTTTTTTATAATTTAATTTAATTATCAATAATTATTAGGTGAATGAGAGGACTCTTTATATGAAATGACTTATGGTTTTGTTGGCATGTGATATTGATAAGCCCTTTGATATTATAACAAAATCTATTTACATAATAAGAAGCTCCATAGTTAATCTTGTTATATGTGAATGTATTTCTTCTCCTTTACATGTTATATTGGATATGCTATAAATAACTTTGTTGAATTATTTGCTCTCAAACTTATTCTCTAATTAGATAGAGGATTAGAGTATGAACCAAAAGAGTTTGCAAATTCTTGTAGACAATAGGAAATTAGAAGGAAGTTCACCACCAAATATAACATAGAGCATAATGCAGTGGATGAAAGGAAGAATTGGACCATCATAAACATCACAAGGACCATGAACAAAGATAAAATGCTATATGATGATTTTGAGATGAAGTTGTTGCTTGTTCAATCTATACACTAAACAGATCACTAATAAAAAAAAGTGAAAGGTAAGAATGCGATGGCATAAATTTAAGTGTCTCTCACTTCAAAAAATTTTGATTGTATTGTCGATGCATGTGTATCGAGAAGATCTAAGAAGAAAACATGACAACATGAGAGGAAAGTGCATCTTCATTAGGTATAATGAATTATAAAAAAAATCCTACAAACCATTTAGCTCAATCACCTATAAATTTGTGGTAAGAATATATATAAAATCCTTGGAGGATAAATCTTGGAGTGACCAAGAATATGAAACAATGGAATATCAAAATCCATTTTCTCCAAATAGATGAATAAGTGGAATGTTTAGGATAGAAAGTACCTCCACCAAGATTTCAAATCTTATAGGTGCAAAGATAAGAAGAAACAAAACTAAAAATAATTCTTCTTCCAACAGTGAGTTAGTACATTTGGTGAGAAACTAGAGATATAATTCTTCGGACAATGAGTCATTGGCTTCAATGAGAAATAGGAGCTTGAGGGAAATATATGAGCAACGAGATGGCATGAATCAACAAGATCACTTTTCCTTATTATCCAATCAACCTAATTATTTTAAAGAGACATTGAAAAAAAAGAGCGTTAGGTATATACCATGAATGAAGATATTGAAGCCATTGAAAGGAATGGGCCATGGGATCTTGCTAACATCCCAATAGATAAAACTAGCATTGGCCTTAAGTGGGTTTACAATACACAACTAAATAAGAAAGGAAAGGTAGAGAAACATAAGGAAATACTAGTTGCTAAAAGCATTTTATCAACAACTAGATATTGCACTATGTGTGGGAGTCTTTGCTCCAATAACAAGGTTAGAGAATATTAGAGTTGTCTTAGATGTAATAGACTAGAACAATGGCCAATTTACTATATGCATGTGAATTCAAAACTTTTTTTGAATGGAGTTTTTAGAAGAAGAGGTGTATGTATATTAGCCACCAAGGTTTGAAGCAAAAAGACCAAAGAGTACTAAGTGTACAAGATGAAGAAATCCTTGTATGGCTTGGAAGCAAACTCCTAAAGATTGGTACAATTGAATTGACTCTTACTTGCTCAAGGATGGTTTTCAAGAGGAGTAATAATGAGCCCACTCTTAATACCAAATTAGATTAGTAAGGTAAGATTCTTATAATTTTGTCTTTATGTTGATGATCCGATATATATTAGAAATTTTATGTTAAATGATTTCAAAGCTTCCATGAAAAGAGAATTTCGGGATGATAAACCTTGGTCTCATGAAGATATTTTTTGGGAGTTGAAGTTAAGAAATCTACTTAAGGAATTTTAATATGTTAGAAAATTATGCTACATATATCTTAAAGTGGTTTAGGATGGACAAGTGTAAACCAATCGAAAACACCTATTGTAATAGGAAAAAGAATTGAGCAAGCGAGGATCAAGTACCAACAATTGACTCAACAATGTATAAGAGGCTTTTAAGAAGCCTCATACACTCTACTACAACTAGACACTGATGTTATGCATGTAGCTATTTTCATTTCTAGATTTATGGAGTTTCCCAAGGACTATCACTAGAAAGTTAGAAAAAATAATTTTAAGGTATATTGTAGGTACAAGCTGATTATGGATTGTGGTACACAACTCTAAAGATAACACACTTAAATGATAAATGGAAAATGACTTTTGCTCATAGCATTGATAATAGGAAGAATACCTTAGGATGTGCTTTTTGATTTTGGCACAAATTTGATATTGACATGGGAATCTAAGAAGCAGCTGATTGTCTCAATATCTTATACAAAAAGAAAAAATATGTAGCAACTATTACAACATTGTGCCACACAATATGGCTAAGAATACTCTTGAATATTGCACATGTGGAGAAGGAACTAACTTCTACTTTTTTGTGACAATAGTTTAATAATTGCATTGTCCATGAACCATGTGTTTTCCCTTAAAAAGAAAACACATTGAAACTCATTATCTCTTCATTTACAAGCTTATCAACAATAGTGATATCTCCTATCAACTATGTAGATCTAGAGATTAACTTAAAAAATATATTCACCAAACCATTGGAAATAATTGCTATTGATTTTCATAGATATCGCTTAGGACTTATTAATGCTAAATAGTGTAATAGTCTAGTTTGGAGCAAATTATTAAAATGTAATATCACCTCACCAAGTCTACACAAAATTAGTTAGGTTTTTTTTGTTACTATTAAACGCCTATATAGAAATATATTAATTAGTTATATTTATATTAGTGTTTCTTAACATTAAACTTTTGATGATGTTATCTATTTAATTATGAGAAAGGATACCTAGCCCTAATAGTTTTCAGTACTCTACCAGTACCTATTTGTGCCTATAAATTAATAGAATTAATATGCGCACTTGACTCAAGGAATGTGGTTACTAAAAAATATCATTAGAATGAAACCAAACATTGTAATTAACCTTCATGCAATCTTAAACTTTTGGGAAAGTTTAGAGAAAAGATAAGAATAAATGAACAAATCGTTAAAGAGCATTATCATATGAGATTTGAACACAAATAATTCTAGCCATATGTATAAGGATCAGAGCCTTACGAGCCTAGCTATTAAATCATTATATACACAATATAAAACAATCGAGCATGATCCATAAAGAATATGATAATTTATATTCATATCTAACCATAAGATATAACATGGAAAAATAAGTATATTTGAACAACCTAAATAACATATTCAACAAGTAAAATATAGGTTGAAAAGTGAAATAATTGTTGATCAAAGGGATTGAATCCTAGATCATAATGAAATAAAGGGAAGTGGGGGTTTAAGTTTTGGTGATTGAAGACCCGGATATTCTAGTGCCTAGTGGTTATGAGATCCTTTTTCCCTAGTGAAACACTTCATAGTTTTATGTAAAGATGTTTTGTATTACTTGGTAGTTACTAAGAAATAAACATCAATCCGAGATTAAATAATCCATTTACTTATAAAGAAGGTTAAATCAATAGAAAAAAAGGGAATCAAATCTAAGAAGAGGGCTCTATGAAGAATTATGAGAAATATGACAAAAAGATAGAGATATTCCTATTAAATAATCTAAAGTTTTTTCATAGAACATTTAGAAATGCCAAAACTTAGAAATAAATTTAGAAGAGGATCTAGTCATATAAATTAAAAGGTTGGTAAACTATGATCCACCATAAACATCAAAACACTTACTTCATGATACAATTCACGTTTCTAAAATTAAAAAAGAGTATAAATTTATTTTAGATTATTATTATTAATTATAAAAAAAATTAATATCTAAGTTCAACATATATATATTTAGAAAAACATGTAACGAATTCTTAACCATGAATATTCACTCCCAATTTACCATATTTTCAAATAGGGTTTGTTACAATACCATGGCTTATCAATACACTTACTCAAAAAAACCATAACTCTTTATACTAAAAAAACCACAAAACATAATTCATAAGGCTCTCATTTATTCACATTACATTTTATTTAATTAAAAGACAAAAACGGCATAATTACTTTGGAGATTAGTCTCAACCTTTAATTGTGAATGTTGCTAAAAAAAGTCTAGAATATTATGTGGAGATTAAATCTCTACCATCAACGTAATAATTCTTAATAATTAAATTAAAATTATGAAAACCATATTCTAAATAAACATTTTATCAGTGTAATTAATATAAATATATAATTCTTCCATCACAACATTTTATCTTATTCACTTCAATCACAACATATTTTATATTTCACTTGTTTTTATATTAATATATGAAACATTATATTACATAGTATGTATGTATACATACATACAATAATCTATTGTTTAGAATTAAAAGTGTTTATATGGAACTTAGAAGTATTTTTAAATCAGATTTTCTATTTTCAAACTCAAATTCAAACTTTTTAACATCTATATTTTGATTATAAAATTTCAATTTCATTTCTTCATATAATTTCTACTTTTAATATCAATATTTACATTTTAAAAATCCAATTTCATTTCTTCATACTCTATAAATTCTCACCATTTTACAAAATTCCAATTTAATTCTTTGATACTCTTTAACAACCATATTCACACTCCCAAAATCCAATTTCATTTTTAAAATGCTTATATTCCGACTTCAAAATCACACTTTAAATTCATAAACTTAATCAACATTTTCTCTTACCATTCTCATCTTAAAAAAAGGGTTAAAGTTGAATATTACGTACGTCTAAATATTGATATATCATTCAAAATACTAATATCTCGGTACATGAGCTGTTAAAAATCTGAAGAGAGTGAGAGGATTTTTTCACAACGCAAATCACACCATGATATTATTGATCACATGAAGCAAATACATATATAAGATTTAGATCATTGGCTTCAGCAAATTATGAATGAGACATGACACGAATCCAAATCATAACTTAGGAATCAACAACTTCTAGATTGACGCTTGGGAACTCCAATGAAAACTCATAGCAACACAAAGAAGCATTAATTATAATACCCTCCATTAATGCTTACATGTAGAAAATATAGAAAGCACACATTAAAACAATAAATAAACCTTTGTCATATTTTTCTAGTATGGTCATCACTATCATTCATATCCACTCCGAAATCTCATGGTTTCCACTCTTTTATTCACCACACATTCGATCTTCCCACTGACTATTTAAGACAAGTGTTTTACACCACTGGCTGACATACTCTTACATAATCGACATTTCCTCAACCCTTCCTGAGTCACATACAGCATTTGTCACCGTCTCACCATTCCCCGTCCCACAATGGAGGACCCATTTTGCACTGTGAATATTGCTGCGTTCTTGAAAACATCATCAATGCATCTTCACATGAGCTTCATTTACCCAAAGACATCTCTCAAAAATCATGAAAAAACATCTCTTACTGGCGCGTACGCTTCAAAGACCAAGGCCAATGGGGAAAATCTAGAAGAGGCTGCCGCTTAACCGGCGCTCGTCCCGCAGGCGTAGCCGCGCTCACCAATTTAAGGAGCGCCAACAAAGATGCATAAGTTGAGCTCAACAAACCGGTAAACCATCGCCTATCTTGAGTTGGGAGGTCACGGGAGTCGAGGGCGGGTGGCTGGGCACCACCATGGAACCTTCTTGTTGATAGGCCAATCCCACAAGACAGATCCCAACTCCCTCTCATCCATATATAAAGCCTCGAAGCCACCCCACACATGCAGGCCAGTCTGAAGTGCCTAAGCTTTAACTCAAATTCCCAAGAGCCTTAGCCTGTGAAGAGCCCCTCTTTCTCCTTGCTTCAGACTTCCAAGCAGGCGAGACTATTGTCGAGAGACTTGGTGAGAGGCTTGCCTTTTCTGGCGTAGCTGGCAGACGTGAACGATCGAGACCCACTGAAGGAGACCAACACGCTTAACTTTGCTGTAATTCTTTCGACCGTTATTTAATGAATGATTATGATTATGGTTTTCAACTGCTTTCAATGATGTTAATATGAGCAATATCCTTTCAACGATAATGGTTAATGGCGCTGAGATTTACGTGCTTGCACCGTTGTTTCGCATGCGTGTCCATCCGCGAGATCGGAGGATCGATCTCGCCATGTTGAGAACGAACGCCGATTACAGCATCGATTCCGTAGGCTCTTCATCTTTAGTATTTTCGTCAGAATCGAACTCATACAACATTTTTGATTGCGCCAGACCCCCTGGTCAAGCAGACCACCGCCCCAGGGGATTTACCCCTCAACAATTTGGTGACCGGGAGGCCTGGATTTCACCTGCTCGCTTTGTATTGTCTCTGCTTTTGATTATTTTTTATGTTTTTCTCCGTCACATGAGCCTGGGCGGTTTCACGTTGTTTACTTCGGTTTGCTTAAAGGCGCATCGATTCTGCTCGAGTAGTTCTTTTTCTTTTTTGGTCGGTAGAAACTCAACTGTGCTCTTTAGCTTCTGACAACACAAGCCAATTTGGGCATGTTTCTTTTGTTTAGCTCCGCGCTAATTGTCAGCGCTGCTTTCGCCTTTACAACACGTCGTAATTTTCTGGGAAGCTTTTGAGTTTCATTTTTGAGCTCTCTGCCTTGGTTTGTTGTTTTTTCTTCTTGATTTTCCCATCACCGAGTGTGTTGGAGTCTGTTTACTGGGAATTCACCCTCTGTCCTTTTGGTTGTTTTTTATCTATCGATTTAATGCTTGAGCCCCAGGGCATCTAGTGCTTAAAGGTATCAAAGCCCTCTCGAGCCTGGTGTTTCGTTTGTCCCGCTCGACTTTTGATTGATTCTCCACATCCTCTTAGTAGTTTTTCACTGCTTTTGTTGTGATTTTTGGAGTGATTACTCATTCTTCATTCGATTTTGTTTGGTCTTGCATCAGCTCTGATCATGTACCTACTGGAGCCTTGAGTTCTTCTTGCTTCGAGAGACTTTGGTCGATTTGGGATCTTATCATTGTGTTGTTGAGTGAAATTTGTTTGTTTTGCTCTTCCATATCATTTCTCGTTGTTTCGTTTTTTTTCATTTTGTTTAGTTCATATTAGCTATCAAACGTTGAAAATTAAAAAAAAAAAAAATCTCTTGTGCTTTTGGCTGAATTAGGTGCAAATTGTAACCTTTTTCGATTTTGTTAGTGATTAGTGATCTCGAATGAAAAGTTTTCAATTTCAATAAGCTGTATTAGAGATCTCATTGTTGTTCTGCCTTATTTTCACAGTAAAATCTCTCAACTTTCCGTAATTAGTTTTTTTATCGAACGAAATGTTGGACTTCCAGGCATGTAGCTTTGTATTTAGGAGTCTTTTAAGACACTACATACGATAGGTTTTGAAAATTGAAAACTTAATCGAAGATCAACTTTAAAAATTTATTCAATTAACCTAAGGCAACATTGAAACTTAACGAAACATTTTTAGAGGTCTAGGCTAGAGACATAACCCGCGTTCTTAAACCTAACACCGTCGTTGTCACTGTTAGAGATTAAATACTAGTATCATGACCAGGTTTCCGTACCATCGCGTATACATAAAGGGACATCTCTAGGTTAACCATCCAGCTGTGAAGCCGAGTTCCATTCTCTATACCGTGATACAATCGAAGACAAAGATCGGAGACCACTGCACGATGAAGTCCTTGTCGATTTTCATTTCCATTATTGAAACCAAGGTGTATATTGCGGTCACTGGGATATTTGGTACACCCTTTTGTGCTTCCAGTTTTTCTTGTTGCTGCCTGTCTTTTCGACTCCCCAAACCTAAAAGACCGCAGTTTGTCCTTTCACGCTTGTATCAAACTTAAAGAGATAGAGTCATCTTTCTTCTATTGTTTCTCGACTCTTAAAATATGCGAACGACAGAAGCTTACTTTTTCAATGTGGTAAAAATTAATCACCCACGATTACACGCCCGCGCAGATACTGCTGATCGTTTGACTGCAGTTCCTTAACTCTCGTTTTCGTGCCCTCGTGTGTGTTTGCTTCTTTTCTCTTCGGCGTCTTTGCCACGTTGGTGGAACTCGCTCGTCGATCGGTAGTCCTTACACCCACGATTCTTCGCAGGCTTCCCCATCCTTCCCGTCGAACTCACGTTGGAACACAGAGCCCCCGAGTTTCCCGACGGGGACCGTGCTCGCTCGAGCAACCCTTTGGAGGACCACGGAGTTCAATTGGCCTCGACCTCGTGTCTAAACTTCGAGATTAGAGCCGATTTCCTTTTCTTTACCCTTGTGTTCACCTTGTCACGTATTTCCCATAGTCCTCGCAACTTTGCGCATTTAATGGCAGATCATGAGTGATTTCCTGTGAGAAATCCAACGCTCCCATGGAAGAATATCGCTCTCACAGAGATTGTTTGAGGGAGACAACTCTCAGCCGTTAACAGTGCCACACAGCGTCCCTTACCGCTGGTGATGTCACGCGTATCTTCGGGTCGATCATTTCACCGGCACTCTCTATGGGAATATCATCTCCTCGCTCGAGGCCACCGTTACCACACCTGTAGGCCTCGTACGCCCGTCACACCGTTCCCGTCCGACCCACCGCGTCCGTGTGGCCGCCTTTTCCCCGTTGTCTCGCATTCGGCCATCAGGCCGGGCCAACCCTAAAGATGTTTATCTAGCCACCGTTACACCGCAGAACATCTATCCGGAGGAGTACTTCGTTGTCTTTGCAATGTACCGAACGCCGAGGCTAGACCGGTCCACCCAAGAGCCTCACCGATCTTACTGTGACTATGCACCGTGATGGTACCCGTGTACGTTTCCTGTGCCGGTGATGACGAGCATGTGAGACGGTCTACCCGCTCCCGAGGCTTACCTGCTCGCTCACTGTACAACTGGGAAGCATAACTCCTCAGGCGCCTTTTCCAAGGCCAACTCGGCGGCCAACCTCAAGCTTTCGATGATCCACATGGGCGGCCCCATCCGTGGCTGGGCTCGGCGAAGCCACATGGCCGTCGTACGCTCCGCAAGGACAAGGATGCGCCTTCCGCCGAACCTATCCAACCTCGGGCCGTGGTACCAACCTGGGACCGGTTCGTGGTCCTGGGGGCAACCAAATTTTCTTCCATCACGATGCAAATCATAAAGATCCTCAATAAGCTTAACGTTGTATAATGCTCGTGACCATCTCATGGTTCTTCGTCGTCAAACCGGCTTCAAAGAAGTACTTTGGTCTTTGTTCCACCACTAAAACAATCCCGCTCATCCATAACTTGTTCGCTTCAAGCGAACGTCATCCATCCTGAATAATTAAATGAATAGAACAAGCGGCTTCATAATCGCAGACCGGGCCTTTCGTTTATCCAGGTTAGCCTGGTCATTCAAAGTCACCACCTTTAAGCCAACTGCTCACCAAAGCGCCCCTCTTGGGCCAGGTCAACTGTTATTCGGGGCAACCCGCTATTCTATCAACCTTTATCGCCAGTACCGGTTCATTCACTGTTTACCAACGAAGCCATACCACGACGTTTTCGCGCACCCACTTTTTCAGCCTTTACCATATCCTCGTGGTGGTTATTATCCTCAGCGGTCAGCCTCGTCCCAACTATAACCACCCTGTAGGCTCGGGATATCCCTCCACCTTTGTTTACTTACATCAAATAGCCCAAATCCAAATGTCGCTTATACGGGTCAACGCATAATCAAGGTCCGCACTTTGGCGATTAAGCCCACACTATGGCGCCACGCATCCAACCGGGCCTGGTTATACGACCTATGCCCCTACGGTTAATCCCATTTATTTAACCCGTGGGGGCAAGGATATTTGCCGTACCATCGTGGAGTATGCGCGGGTACCATCATCTCGGCCTGGCATGGCGCTTAATCCTCCATCAGCTGCTCTCTGCCACTGAACTCACGGATGTTTCAAAGTTGACCAATGATCCCTATTTTACACAATCCGTATTGGCCCCGTGCTCCCACCAAGATACTGTGATCGTCCTGAAGTTTGAGGGGAAAGCCGGGGAGCAGGCCCTCGTGCGCATGTGATGACGTATCACCTTGGTGTTCATTCAATCCTTGGGTCGACGATTCGATCACTGCGCCTTCCGCCAGCCGCATTAAATCGAGCCGCCATGGTGCTGCTGGTAGTTATCCCGTGGCATTTTTCAAGATTACAACCTCAGCCATGGCTTTCTCACGACCTCTGGGCCACTCTGCCCGCACAGCCGGGACGCACCCTCCCGACCGCGTGACAAAGCCACTCACATCTCGCATCACATTCATGAGTGGCGCGCCGTCGTCGACCGACTCCTCCAAGTTTCGCGTGCTCGATCGATATTGACTCACCGGGTTCGACCACCTCCTTGTGAAATTTCATGAGCACGCGATGGGAGCGTGGGCGACAGAGACAAGCCACATCGCGCGTGTTTCCGTTGCCCGGACTCACCATTCACAAACCGGGGCACGCCATAACATCTGACCGATGCCCGCCGGGAACGCGCAAGGCTCCGCCCACCCCGCAAGTGATGGTGTCATTGTCTCCTTGCCTTCGTAATCAAGAAGTCTTCAATGGGAAGGTGGTTACCCTTCCAACAATACCGCTAACCCGCCTACATCCGGACCGTAAAATCATGGAGAATGCCGTTCTGTGCCAACTCATGACAACTTCAAGGGGAAGAAGAAGGGCAAAGGCAACCCAACCGATGTGCCCGAAACCGTAACTAATTTCGATCGAGATGGCTTTCAACGTAAAACCGAAGCACTCTGCTCATATGTGAAGGGGACCATTATACCATGATTGTCCACTTACCATCCGAGGTTAGTCAACTTTCTTAAAGGTTCCCAAGGACTTCTACTGCTTTTGAAAGAGCCATTTATCTTCCAACAGCATCTGCGATGGTCGAACAGCATCACCATCTCGCACCGTTTGGGTAAGAGGTTGCACCTATCTCTGTTGCCGCTATCAAGGATTACAACCCACCCGCGGCAGGCTCAGTAACAGCAAGATGGGCCGTCCCCTCGGTTTCCTGGCCCGTTGAAATTGAGAAGCCTTCTTTGGAACCCACAGAAGCACCCCCCCAAAGGTGTCCTTCGAAGATCTTCTTACATCCAAACGCTCGTGCCGCTCAACACGCGTATTTTTGAGGATCCGGCACAGCGCCATGTGCTATGTCTCGCACCGGAGTGTTTTTCAAAGTTGTCCTTCGACAATGTATGCTTTACCTGGTCACATCAGTATTGATCTCGCCGACCCTAGTCTTCTCACCTTCGATCCGGAGAATTTACTCCTGCCCACATCAAATCGCTTGGTCATTCAAGTTTGGATTAACCGTCCGAACATCTACGGTAGCCGTCGTACGAGGGTGCATCTACCTCGTTATGTCCTCCGCTTGGCCGGAAGGCCACTTCCGCCCTCCAAATTGCTTTTCGTCATCTCTCAATGCCCTCGAGGGCATTTGATGGTCGGGAATCTAAACCCCGGGCGTTCTCTGTAGTCTCTACGATCGTTATTGGTTATGGAAAACTATCAACGTTGAAGGTGGGAAGTGGTTGACGCTAAACTCAACTACAATATACTTCGCTGCTGGGCCTAGACTCCATTCCATGCTCTGCGTGCCATCCACCGTTTTCCTTTCGATTCATTAAGTTCCTCACGAGAGCAAGAGGATTGTCACAAGGATCGCCTGTCATTTTTCACCCCAACTCGAGAACAACGCAAAGCATATGGACCGAAATTCCAAATCCCCAGACAAAGGTAGGACCTAGTCTCTTCAAAGACCCATCTTCATGGGTATTTTTCTCAGACCGCCGACCGTGACACCGCTCAAGTCAACATGTTGGCTGTGTTCAATGACCCCTCGTTTATTCTCACACCGAGCAGTATATGAGTTTGGAGAATCCATGCCTTTAACGCGAGTAGAGATCAGCTAATGTGGAGATTGTTGTCGTACCTGATCCTCCGCTCTCAAGATGCTCCTTGAGCATGGCTTCGATGCTTACCCCAATCCTCTGCTTGGTCGTCGATTCACACCGATCCCCCCGTAGCATTCTTCTTCCGATCAAAGCATTGAAACCAGTGTCTTCGAGGAGCTGATTTCGGGGCGATGGACACTGTCGCTCCGTTTATGCCTAGGTCAGCAATGATCGATTGCCTCCGGAGCGCAGTGCCACTGTAGTTCCTTCCTCCTCTTCAAACACCGATCTTGACACACGAGGTATTTTCTTTGAGGGTAACCGAGTAACATTACCTTCAAAATCGTTCAATCAACATATATCCGTTAAACCAGGATTGTTGAGAATATTCATGTGGTGTGACTTGTTCTCCTGAGGAGATTCAAGTTCATACTTAGCTTTTCAAAGAATCTGTTAAAGATGTTTTCACATGGTCTTACGAGGAAATTCGTGATTGACCCTAGTATTGTAGTGCACTTAGATCCAACCCATCTGTACAAACCTGCAGCCAACGCTACGTCCCATGCACATCCCCCGGAAGTCGTCACCACTGCTGCGTGCTGAAAGCTTCTCGAACGGGTTTTATTTATCCCATCCCCTTTGCTGCACGGGTGTCCAACATTGTCCCCCGTCGTACAAAGTAGGGTACACCGAGTTCCAGGTATTATCACGACATCAATCGCGCTCACCAAAGGACACTATCCCACCGCGTTTATCGACTCGATCATCGACGAATGTGCCAGGAGGAGATCTATTCCTTACTTATTCGCTTTCTCGTGATATAACCAAATCTCAATACCGCACCCGAGGATCAACATAAGACCACATTCATCCGTCCGTGGGCACTTTTCGCGCACAAAAAACCCCCGTCGTACTTAAAGAACCGGGAGCTACCCTTTCAGCCGTGTATGCCCCACGCTTACGACATTCATCATATCGTTTCGTCCCTTATCCGGACGCACGGCTAAATGTATTCGGTAAGCGAGAGGATCATCTCGATATCTCCCGAGCCAGATATTTCTTTGTCATGCACGCCACAATATCGTGCTCATTGCTCACAAATGTGTTTTCAAGAAGTGATTTTGGCCGTCTTTTAGATCTATAGTCTCGAAAGACTCGACTCCGCGTTGACCCTTGTGCGTCGAGGCTATCGTAAATCTCCCATCACCCCCTCCTGGGATGTGCTTAGCGCAGTCCGTAAGGAAATCGCACTTTTCTGCCGCTTATCCCTAATTATGCGCGAGGTGTAAAGGATTCACCGTTTGTTAAAGCAAGTAACGTTCCTTTCATCGACGAAATCGCTCGTAGAATCCTTTGAGAAGCTAAAGACGTTGCTTTGTTACCGTTCCGTCGTTTCCGCGTCCTCCATCACCACCGCGACTTCACTTTATATGTAGCCATCACATTTAGCACCATAGCCATGGTCTTGGTGCAGTGACGACGATCACGCGTGATGAACACGTTGTCACTCGTCTCGAACCTTCTCGACCCTAAACGCGCAGTGTACATGTCGAGAAGTTGGCATTAGCACGTACACGCTCGTACAACGTTTTCACCATTACATCCTTGCATGACAATGTTGGTTTCTGCATCGCAACCCTAAGGGACGTATATTCTTTCTAGACAACTACCGGGGCAAGTACTCCAAATGGATTGTGATCTCACAGAGCCTGGACGTGAGTTCACCACCGCTAAGTCAACCAAATCGGTCTTCGCGGATTTGGATATGTTCTCTCCTCGTACCGTTCCTCACACCGAAGACCATATATCGACGAAATGCTTTCCTCACCGCACTCGTGACCCTTGGTACGTGACATAACAGTGTATCTTCGTACCGACATTTTGGCCTCGAGTTGGAGAAAGTCGTCCCATTGCTGATTCGGCATCACCCCAACTCCTACCGTATAAGAGGGAGACATTTTATATCGTGTTGAGCAGATTCGTGCTTCAACGATGCCTAACTCGAAGAGGTCGAGAAGGTTCTAAATGACCGCAATATATGTCATTGTGCGACATATGTCCTGCATGCTATCGCCGTACAATTTAAGTAGAAGAGCCAAGCCTTTCCATATTCAAGGACCGTATCACCGCAACAATGTCATCCATGCCAGATTTTTCGTTGCAAGATGCACGCGCGCTGCTGCTATCAAGATTCCGTTATTACTATTTAGTTTTTTTTGCGAAATGGGTGTGATTTTTTATGACGTGTAACCCTCGTACCCTATCACATGCGTATATCATCACATATCACGACTACTTCACTAAGGGCCAGAGAAGAGCGCGACTAGTCACGACGGAAAATGGTCGCCTAACGATATCTGCCAACCACACACGCATTTACCGGTTCTCAAGCCATCGTCATCGATCACGCACTATTTCCTAGATTATATGATGGCGAATATTTCAATTGGGTTTGCGCTACGACAACAAGTACCATACCACACCTCAAGCGATTTATCGTTAAAGCAGTTGAACAACAAGGTTTTATTACCAGGCAAGCTCAAATGTATTAGTTGGTATTCATAAACTAATGGCATCTCCAATCGTTTTCACTTAGCATACCGAACATCTCATAAAAGTAAATCGATTCACACCATTTCAATTGGTGTACTATTCGGAAGCCACCGCCGTTGAATGCGAACCTTCATTAAAATTAATGTGAGCTTTCACTGCATTGCCGAGGAAGAACGTTCGTATTCGGGAAATCTGCTAGATGAAACCCATCGTCCCGGTCGCTTTTGATTATCGTAAAGCACAAAGAGAGGGTCAAAACTCATTTCGATCAACTGTTTCTCCCCGTTCTTTATCGAAGGAGACCCTCGTCCTCCGTACGATCACACATGATAAGCTTCGGGAGCCCGTAAGTCTCCAACCTATGTGGCGCGGCCCTATATAGTAAAAAAACACGTTTTTGGAAAAAGGGGGCTTACGAGCTTATGTATCATATGAGCCTGGCCGGGCGTTGTTCTCTGCAGCTGGCCGTACTCAAAAAGTACCATGCCCGAAGGGGATTTCTTGGTGTGGTGTGGTGTGTGGGTTGTGGGTGTGTGATTTTCATTTGTGTGCATGTATTGTGTGTGGTGTGCCCTCAGCATCTTTTTTTTTCTCGACCTGCCCTTCCGGGTTGTGCGTATGTTCTTTCGTCTCATTTGTTGCTCTCCACGATGGTGCCTCCCGTAAAGATTGCAGAACTGCTTTGTACTGGGGTAATTCATGATCCCCGTCGGTGAGTTGATCAAACTACAAGGAGGTGTTCAGGGTCGTACCGACGAACAACATCGCGGAATATAGTGTCAGGCCGTCGTGGGTGGAAATTATTAACCGCAGGCAAGAAACTGTATCCGTGAATTGCTCGTGTATTCAGATTCATAACTTTGGTGTTATTAAACGAAAGGACACTATTTGGTAAGAAATCCGTTCATCTTACGTCCGTATCTCGCGTATTCGATTACCGAAAGAAATTTTTGACTACACATTACATATCATCATATACCCGTGCATTTGAATACACTAAATGTATGCGTATAAATTTGGTATTAGATGTATATTTGCGCAATTTACAAATCATCATCACATGTAAAGAAAGATCCAACTTAAAATAGATATGTATATATATATAGATATCAAAATGTTTACATAGAGTGTCATACAAAAGTTAAAATATACAGAATATTCATACATCCGGGAGACTAAAGAGTGTCTCTTCAAAAACAGGTATAAATCCCAAGAGCTAATCCACATGGTGCTCATGACAAGATGTGATCGCACGCACCAAGGCCTCGTGATTCGCGGACCTACCCTAACCCCACCGTGTGCGCTCGGGATGCCACTTCCGTACGTCTGGCCACCGAGCACAGTCCGGGATCCCGTGCAATGCCCTCGAGATTCCTCGGGATCAGCCCTCTCCCCCCGTGCTCCCCTCCCCGGTGACCGTGGGCGACAGTCTTCCGTGAGATCGAGACATCCCAAACAGCCCCTCGTGTCCCACATCCCGCATGCACATATATAAAATGTGGGGCAGACTAATGTGTATTAACAAAAAAACACAAAAATATAAAACTCAAAAAACATGAGGTCTTACCTAACCGTCCCGGCCAGGTCTCCTTCCTCGCGGGAGACATGGGTCCCTGGGTAAAGCCGCTCCTCGTACAGGGCCGCCTTCATGACACCACCGGCGCCCATCCACTTGGAAGAATTCGCCCTCTGTGACAACTGTCGTCGCTTTCAGCTTCCGGGCATCATCAGCCAAATGCAGCCTGCCCTGGCTCTCATGGTATTCAGATTCGCCACCTGCGCCCTTGCCCTCGGAAGATTGGTGTTGCTCAATGAACGATACCAAGATGGGAACCATAATCGAACCTGCTTCGGGGGCCATCTGCTTGCATTTCTGGGGTGAGTCGCCTTTTCAAGCTGATTGTCATCGTTGTTGCCCGCCCCAGCCCAAATAGTGGGACTCATGCATTCCAGAGGCCACAGAGCGGCCTTTCAGGGTCTGCAGCAAAGGCTTCCTGGTGACCCACAGCCCCCGTGATGGTATGAAGGACCACTTCCTCACTGCCAGACTGTGATCGTGTGGATATCCACCTTCTTGCTTCCTCGATCCGCGTTTGAGCCCTCGGGCACACTCGTGCCACTTTTCCATCTTTTCCCCGTATGGCCTCGGCTTTCAGTCGGGCTGTGTGATGTGACCCGGCGGACAATCCGTTGATAAAATAAACATTGGAAAACCTCCAGTTTCAACATCAAGTTCCCGTAACTCGAACACCCGTTCATGTTCATATCCCGTACATCGATTAAACATCGGAGGAGTTTGGGTCGAGCTCGTACGCGTGTGGAGAAGAACTTTTTCAGCTCCTTACGCTTAAGGACATTCATGCAAGCTTGACTTCGTACGGTTTTTTGCTTCCATCCTCTTCTGGCGTTCGTTCTTTCCATTCAATTTCCATTTTGATTGATCACCCCATTCACATGGCCATGAACCCTTAGTTAGATCTCTATATCTCAAATTCCACGCAATTTGGTCTAAATGTCAAAATTTTAGGCGGATTTTTAACTGGCACATGCCAACAAGTCAGTGAATGCTGCCACGTGGCGCGGTTCCTAGGGCAAAGAGCCTATCGGCGGCGGTCCATGCCCGATACCCGCGCTAATGAGCGCACTCAAATTTTCAAAAAATGGGTTCAGAAAACTCGATTTACAGTGGTAAAACTATTAAAAATTGGATGAAAATGAAGAGAAAGGAGCGCCTTACCCTAGAAAGGGGCATTTGCAAGTCGAATGGTCAATCGGATTCGTTGCAATCATCACGAAGTTTCTGCCCAAATGGACCATCGTTGTTTTCAATGTTGCAAATAGCAATGTAATTTTATTTTTACCATTCTGACATTACAACTTTTTTTGATACATAAAATGAGTCATGTAAAAAGTCATTTTTATCGAATATTTTTAATATTATGCCTAAAATGTGATTTTACGCTTGCTTGGTATGTGTGTATATGTTTTTGGCGATTTAACGATGTAAATTGTTGTACTTTATACTTTTTTGACTCGGTGAATACACCAAAAAGTAACTTTCAAGTCATCTTTCTGTACCGACTCTCTAGATATGAAAAGACTGGTTTATATTCGTCGTTTGATCTCGTTAAATTGGACACGAATCGACATCTACTCAAAAGATACGTTTAACCCTTTTTCAAGTCAGATGCATTGATTACTTAAAAGGAATACCCTAGCCTATCACATCAGGGGAGGTTTTCTCTTTGGGATATTGTTTTCTACCTTTGGACCGTAGTGGAACTATTCACGAAAAGGGACTCCGTGAAGCTACTTTTCCACTACCTTTTCAAACTCTAAACATGAAAAGACGAGTTCTTCCTTTGTCGACTCGTTAAACTCGATGACACGCATCTAGTCGAAATGACGTTCTCCGAGTTCCTCCTCCCTAGGACTCGTTAACGCACTAGGATGGATTTCACCAAGCGATGCGTACTTATATTACAAGCATATGCTATCCTCCTTCAAGCTTGCTACCGGTGCCAATTGGGTACTCGCCGTACGAAATGGTGGGGAAAAATGGAACCATCGCGTGTCGCCACAGATGTCGCTCGAACATGGCACTTGGTTCCATTCGTGCTTCGGTTAAAGGGACATCTCATCTGCTTTTTCTCACTTTCGCTCGTGGGTTTGGATAACCTTTTGACCTCTCTCGCTCATTGCCTTGTCACCATGACCTCCCATCTATTGATGTCAATGATCGCCAAGTCCACCTGCCGTGTCGTTCATATGTTCAAGAGAAGTTGGCCTCCTAAATATCAACCTTCCTCTCGATTCTCATACGATCTTGATTCACGCGCTAAAACATCATATGTTCATTTTAACAGAGGAACGTCAGGTCATCTTTCCATCACACAATATCACGACTTCACCAATATCCGGTGAAGTCGATCTAGAGACTCCTTCATGGTACCTTGGAGACCACATGCTCCACGCAAGGTGTTCGTCGACGGACGGAGGTTTATCATTGGCCTCCCATCGAGTGATTCTCGCGAGTGTTCGGGACGCCAACCTACCGATTCACACGTCGAGATTGCACTGAGTACCTGAGGGCTATTGTCACACAGGGTTCTTTCCGTGTCCGTTAATAGCTTTCATCATTGGTCGGGTAATCGCACGATGTTCCCTTACGTTCGACTTCACCACATATTCACATGCTCGAACTTGTACTTTGTTCGGTCGAGATGGGAGCGCAAGACCCCGGATTGCTCCGTTGTAACCAGCCGATCGTGGATTATTATCATTATGTGTATGACTTATTGATTGGATGGTCGCGACCATACCCCGAAAGGCCCGCTTATTTGATCCTCGCCGGATGGCCGCGCCCCCATACCATGGATCTAGATTATAGTGTACTCTTTCGTATGGTCGCACCCATACCATATACATCACATGTACTTGAGATATCGCCTGTATCTTTTCTCGCGCAGTTTTCCGAATATGCGGCCTTCGCTGAACATGCTCGTAAAGAATTTCACAATTTCTCTCTTGGGCCCTATACCTTTAGGGGCATCTCACATACGCAATTTGTCACCATCCCTACCATTCCCCGTCCCGCACAATGGAGTGACCCATTTTGTGACTCGTGAACATTGTCATGCCTTAGAAAACATCATCAATGCATTCCTTTCAAGTACGAGCTTTCATTTTCCCTAAAGACACTTCCTTGTGCAAAAATCATGAAAATATCCCTTGCGACTGGCGTGCGTCTAACACTCTGCACCAATGGGGAAATCTCTGAAAGAGGCCGTTGCCAATCGGCGTCCGTCCCGCAGCGTAGTCGCGCCGTACCAATTTAAGGAGTGTTTTTTAACAAAGATGGCGAAGTTGAGTTTCTCAACAAACTAAGAAATATTGCCTATCTTGAGTTGGGAGGTTTGGTCATGGAGCTTATGGAAGGGCGGTTGCCACCCTGGCGGAACCTCTTCCTCTCATACGCTATAGGGCCAATCCCGTCAACAGGGATCCCAACTCCTCCTTCCCATCTATAAAAGCCCGTTTTTGGACCCATGGCAGGCAAGCTGTCTTGGAAGTGCCTAAGCTTTGAATTCCAAATTCCCAAGAGCCTTTGTGCTCTAAGAGCCTCTTTTCTTCCCCAAGGCCGACTCAAGTAAGGAGACTATTGTCAAGAGACTCGGAGAGGTTTTCCTTTCCCCGGCGAGCCATGCAGACGTGAACGGGAGACCCATCCGAGGAGACCACGACGCGAACTTTGGTTGTAATCTCTTTCTATCGTTATTTAATGAATGATTACGATTATGGTTCCACTCTGTCACGATTTTAATATGAGTAATATCCTTTCTAACCGATATTGAGTTAATGGCGCGATTTTATGCTTGGTATCTTCGTTGATGCAAAGGTCTATCTCTATGAGATCGTGGAGGATCGGATTCGGCTAAGGTCGAGGTTCCGGAACGTTTCTCTTTCTTCGTATCATAGCATCGGATTCCTCTGTAGGCTTCCATCTTAGTCTTTTTTCGTTCGTAACTAGGAACTTGCGTCAGAATATTTTTTAATATGGCTAGATCTTCTGGGTCAAGTTAGTAGGGATCGCCTGGGTCATACAGAGGGCATTTACCCTCCCCATCAGAGCGGAACGGGGTCGATCTTGATATTAAACCATCTTATGGAAGTGCTACCATTTGTTGAATCACAAGGCCCTCGCAACCTTTGCACCAGCTATCTAGGATAACATTTTGGATATAGAATGTCTTCAACGGACAATTATACATTAATAATCGTATCGTGATGCTCCTAGAGCATGATGACTCAAATTAGTTCGATTTGAATAGTTGGTCGCGTTTCTTTTTGGTTACTCGCATCATTTGATTCTTGCACAATATAATAACAAAAGATATTACTTCAATTCACACCACAAAAATCAAACATAAATGAAAACACAAACCTTAATAAAATGCACCATAAAAAACCATTAACATCCAAATTGCAATATTACATTGACTAATAATAACCCCTAATATCCTTATATAATCATCCTTCACATTTGATAAAGAAGAGTCCAATTGACTTGAGACTAGTTTGTAAGCATCCAAATGTTTTTTCTAAAATTCTCTTCGCAATCAATGGCCTTTATTAAGACGTACTCAAACCCATCACACCCTTCATTGAATAGTGGCTACATGTGGGTAGCAGGAAGGACGCGCGAGAACGGATGGCTCGAGTGGGTCCTCTCCAATGCGGTTCGCATTCTAGCATCCATATTCGTAACACGAGTGTCTACGTGCGCACGAAACGGTGTAGCACATAGTGGACATTTGTGATGAGGCGCTCGGGATTGCTTGTCATGATTTTTCTAGTGACTTTCTCTACATTGCATTATATACATTATTGTGCATACATTTTTTGAAGGAAAGAATAATGTTGTTGTGCTTCTCCAAAGAAATAGCAAGCAATAATTGCTCGCGAGAAATTATAGCACATAGTTAGGGAAGAACATAGGATATGGTGGAACTGCTAGAAATCTATTATACCGGACACCCAACAGGGACAAATTTTTATCATTTTCGAGTTTTTTGTAATTGGATGAAAATTTTGATTCAATCTCATAGAAGTCGAGGTCTATTCTAGTGGAGATTCTTTCAGATTCGACCTCAAACGAGAGCTTTTTGTACGGAAAGACGAGGCACGGAAACATTGAATGATTTAATCAGCTGCAATGGCGCTCAGATGCTCTTTCCCATACCACGACCATTCCCGATATTGTGAGAATAATGTATTGGAAAGGTGGATATATCCTTGTAATACCACCTCAAAAAAATAAATGAAACAGAGATCTAGACAACGAAAAAATATACGAGACACGCCCACGAAAGTCACACAATAAACTGTGTATAGAAGAGATCTATTAAAGGTCTCTCATCTTCCTTGTTTGGTTCCTATAATATTAGTGTATCCTTATTTTTATTTCCGGTATATCCCCCTTATTGTTCTTTATTGTTCCCATGTAGCCCCACGTATTGTTATTATTGTGTCCCATAGAATCCCACTATTGTTATTTTTTGTGTTCTTACACTTAGTAGCTCGCGACTCGATTATATAGTGACCCCTTAGAATCCTATTTATATAAATGAGGTTTTGTCATTTGAATCATATAATAATTTGTTTTATTTATGTAATGTAAAGGAGGTTTTTCCCTTAAAAGGGATAATTTTTTAAGTCGTTTATTTATCTTTTCTTATATTTTGTGAGTTGGTTTGCATAACATTTGGTCTTAGAGCTTTGGATTCTAGGGTTTTTCTTCTTCAAACAAGTCATATTGGAATTTTAATGTCAAATTTTTTTATGTGAATTTCTTTAGAAGAAGAAATAGTAACCACGTAGAGCCAAAATTTTGATGAACCTCTTGTACGAATTTTCCAGATCTTGGTTCTCTATATTTTTTGGAGATATGATCCAAGAAGATTGGGATTTTTGCAGTGCTCCTCAATTTCATCTCAAACATGTGGCCTAGGGAAAATTATCATACATTTCATTTCGGACATTCGATTTGAATTCGTAAAAATTAGCCAAAAGTGCACGAAATAGCCGTATTTTTTCTTGTAGAAATTTCAAAAGCCAAATATTGAAAAAAATGACATGTGGAATCCCATATAACTATCTACCGAATTAGTTCATAATCGGGTCATCATGATATATTTTACATAATTTATATTGAAGAATATAATATTGGTATGACTAGTGGAATTGGAAATAAGATTCATCGACCTACAATAGGATCGAACTTTTAGACCTTATAGATTCCTAAATTAAAGAGTTACAACCTTTGCAATATTGAGATCTTAAAAGAAAGAAAAAAGGTGTGTATTTTGTGTTTAAATCTACATAATTTTTGTTGGAAAAAATCAATTTGAAGTGATTCTAATGCAAAGAATAGACACTAGCCATCACGTAGAGTTTGTCCACATGTCAGCTAGGAGGTTCAAAATTATCAAAATTGTAACAACTAGGTGTCAATACCTCAAATCGATCGTATCATTTAGGAGAAATAGGTTGTAGAAGACGAATAAGTTAGATTTCCGATCCATATTTGTCATGTTTCAATTAATTGAATAATTGTAATTAGGCTTTTTTGGTTTTCTCGAGAACAGCCCTCTCATGGTGAACGAAGAGTCATATATTGATCTATATGGGTTGTATTCATCTATCAAGGGAGGAAGGAGAAGAGAGAGATTTCTAAAATAGAATCAGGTGTTCACAATTGTTTCCGCTAAATAATTTCCGTACGCATTGGCCTTAGAGTTGTTTCCTCAATCCTCGATTGTGAAGAGAGATTGTTTAATTCGTGAGGTGATCAACTCTATAACACATACTGCCTGGTCAACTGTTGTATAGACTCGTATATCTCCCCGTTCATCATTTCTCATAATTTGTTCGAACAAACTCTCGTTGAATAAATCCCCACCATAAAAGAAGTCTCTGGTGAAAAACCCGGTACGCCAACTCGCTGAGACAGAAATCCCGCGCAGAAATAAAATTACGTTGTTCGTTGTTAATTGGAAAATTCGAAACTGTGGTCGCAACTCGAGTTAACAAAGTGAGATACAGTATGATCGTTAAACCTTGATGAACCTTGGTTAGCTTCATCGTTCAAAAACCACGCAGGATTTACAAAGGCGGATTTCCCATATCGCACCGCGTTTGGTGAATGAGTGGCATTGCCGAGGAGCGATTCTGCCGTATCTTTCGGTTACTTGCCAGGTAGACCCACGTAAACCACTGTTACCTGCACATCACAAGGTTAAAGTTCATATCGTAAGACGCCGACAACATGCGTACATGCTTGCCAGATTTTGGGAAGGGGCTACCTGGACGGTGATCTTTTCGTTTATATAGATGCGAAGAAGATAACGGAAAAAGGCAGACACGCTCATCGTCGAACCATCGATATATATGTGGCCCAAAATATATTAAAGTCATTTGTTTAAAGGCGTGAGATATTAATACATAAAGTTCAAACAGTATAAACGTTGGTTATAAGGCATGGCACATAAATAAATCGAATTCCCATGATTAAATTTAAGTGAGTGCGATGGTTGTAACCTTAGTCCTAAGGTTCAGCCTAGTGAACACAAGTTCGAGAATTACATTGGGAATTCAAAGTTTAATGGAAGTATTTGTCAATTTTCTTTGAAATCGATAAACAAATTAAAAAGAAGAAGATTAAAGAGCCAATGTAAAAACCAAAGCGAAATGCTAACAGAACAAGACTATAAAGTGATCATTCCTCCTTAGAAGGGTCCTAATTTAGTTTTGCTGGGCGGCCATTTGTATACTCGCATCCGTCGCTTTCAAGTTGTTTTTACAGAGAGTCGACATGGCAATCCGACAGAGGGGTCGGCGTGGCGAGGACCACAAGGCGGCCCGGCAGGTTCGAAGTCAAAGTGGATGCTGTGGACAAAGATGACCAGAGATCTCAAGACATCAGCCAACTCGGGGCTATAGGAAGTGGAAGAAATGTTGAGATTCTCTTGGACAGAGGCTCTCGTGAACTGCTCGGGGTCCAAGAAGCCAAGCCCAAAATTGGCGGTCGACAGTGGTGGGGACCGAATCCGTAGAACCGTGTGAAATGGATTAATGAAATGAACAAGTGCTTTCGATTATGAAGAAATGCAGAGAAGATAAAAATAGGTCAAGTTTTACGTGACAAAGCCGAGACGACATGCCGCACTTTGGTGGGATGGAGTGGCAGCAAGAAGGAGGAGAGCCGCAAGCAAACCCATCAGAAGCTCGACCGCATCGATGGCCATTAAAAGGAAAATTCTAAGCCTAGTGATTACTGCACCGACATTGTATAAGCAAAATGCGTAACCCGAGACAGAGGTTGCCGAGCGCAAAGAACACACAAGAGGAATTTTCGTCAGTAGCAAGGGCATAAGGGCCGAAAACCCAAGACACACCAGGAGAAGACTCGCGAGATGTGAATGGTTCCAAGCTTCGGAGATCCAAGATGAGATTGGCGTCTCCTAAGACAAAGTGGAAGAGGCCTACCGTATGGCCTTGAAAGTCGCAGGGAGAAACTCCCGAGGGAAGCAATCTACCAAGAAGAGAGGTACTTTCCGGAAAGAGGAAGTCGTGGTGGTAGAGGAAAGCCTACTACACCCAGGGATGGGAGCTGGGCCGTGGCTCACTCCCGTGTAACGCACCCAGGTGAGGATGATGCAAGGGAAGCAGTTCTTACAGTAGGAAAAGGGAAGAGGATGCGTAGTACAGACAGCAGGTAGGTAAGAGAGTCGTGGTGTTATAGATGTCAACAAGTGGGACATAAGCACTGAAGAGTGTCCAAGAATGTGGGTGTCGTGGTACCAAGGAAATGTCGTTGTTGCCTCGAAAGCCGGGAGAAGAGTGCAGTTAAATTGAAGAAGAAATTCTTCCGTAGAGAGAGAGTCCTGGTGGTATAATAAGGTCCCGTCGAAGCCAAGCGCAAAAGAGGCCACCGAGCCCGCACAAAGGAAGAACTCTGCCGCAGTGCGTAAGTGCAAAGTCCAAGGGAAATGCTGCCACCAGGTCATCGATAGTGGTAGCAACGCATAAACTGTCATTTCCACCGAGGTGATAGAGAAAGTTGAAGTTGAAGACAAGGGAGCATCCAACTCCCTACGTGGTGCTGCCGCACAAAGGGCATCTGCACATCGCTCGTGAAAGAGCAAGGTGTGAGATAGAGTCGCAAATGGGCAAATAGACAAAGAGAGGCAGTCCTGTGTGAGGTAATGCCCATGGATGTGTGTCATATACTCAGTGCGGTAGACCTTGAGCCACAGAGCATGCAAGCATGATGGCAAGAAGAACACTTACAAGTTCTTCAAAGGATGTGGTACATCATCACATTGATACCCATGGAAGAAGGAGAGCCATCCAACCGTGGTGATTGATCCAAAGACCTTGTTGCCGAGCAGAAGGAATATCTGCGCAGCAGACGGAAGAAGAAGAGGTAAGTTTTGCTTTAGTTTTGCAAAACCTCAGGTAGTTCTTACTTCTACAAATATTTTCAGATATTTCCGACAGAACACAAGAGATGTTAGACAAATTACCGTAGACATTGTTGTGTGATGACTTCACCCGATCACTGCCACCCGTGAGAAAGATCAGCCATCAGGGACAGATTTCCATCCCCGTTCAAATCTCGCCAAATAAGGCAACCTGCGTAATGACTCCCAAAGGAAAATGAGTGAAATCAAGAGACAAGTAACAGCAGTCTGGTGGACAAAGGGGCCGATCGAGAAAGTTTGAGTCCATGTGCAAGCACCAGCAAGTATGGAGCTCCAAAGAAACATGGGAGGCCGGAGGATGTGTACCGATTCCAGCAAAGCAATCAATAAGATCACAATCGTGTGCATGTGTCTCTTTGCCCAGAGTTGGAGGATTTTGATGGACCGTTTCGAGTGAGCTAAATATTTTCTGCCATAAAAGATAGATGAAAAAGTGGATACCATCAGATTAGAATAAGAGAGGGTGATGAGTGGAAAGACCGCCTTTAAAACAAATGAAGGACCGTATGAATGGATGGTAATGCCTTTTGGGTTGTCAAATGCACCTAGCACTTTTATGAGACTTATGAATGAAGTATTGAAAGAATTCATTGAAAATTTGTGATAGTGTATCTCGGATGATATATTAGTCTCTCGCCATAACTAATAGTATAACATTTAAGGCATCTTAATCATGTTCTAAGAAGTCGTAGCACCAAGAGAAATCACCGACAAATTTGAAGCAAATTCTCATTCGCGAAGGAAGAGTTGGTGTATTTGGCTTTGTTGTTCTCGGTATGATTGAAGATGGACCCAAGAAGGGCACATGTTAATTGTGGAGTGGCCTTTCTCACTCCAAGAATGTTTTAGAGGTGTTTCATGGACTTGCTACTTTACATGCAATTTATAAGGAACTTCAAGAAGATCAATGCACCTTACACTGAGACAATAAAGAAGAGCAAACGTTATTTATGATCACAAGAAGAAACTTTAAAGTTTTGAAGCAAAGACAACAAGAGAAGCCTGCTTTGATCCCACCGGGATTACAACCATTTCAAGTAAAGTGTGATGCCGGGGAAGGTATTGGAGTCATGGTTGAATGATGATGTTTCATGTCATAGTCGTTGAAAAGTCGAATGACACCAAAGGAAGTATTCCTCCTATGAGAAGGAATTTACAACTGTCGCATCAAGAAGTGGAGACATTACTTGATGTGCAGAATTTGTGTATTGTATTCGACAATCATTCTTTTTATAACATATTGCACAATGGCCCAAGTTGAAACATAAGCATGCTAAATAATATTCAAGGTTTTAATTTTTTTTGTAAAAACATACATAAGTGGCCAATCCAATAAAGTAGTCGATGCTTTGAGTAGGAGGCATTTTCTTGTTCAAGAAGCAAATTTTGAAGTTGTAGGATTTGATTTTCTCAAAGAATTGTATAAAACAGATCTAGATTTTAAATAAGCATTCGAGGCATGTAGCAACCCCGTTTTAACAGACAGTAGTCAGTACGGATTATCGTTGGTGAGGATTTGTTATTCCGTATAGTGGCCAACCGTGTGTACCAAGATGTTCCATGAGAGAAAATTTGATCAAACAGAAGCATACAGACCTCCGGAAACTTTTGGTACCGAGGAAGACTGACAGAGTAGCCGCAGTCACTTATTACTAGCCTAAGATGAGCAGTCAAGGGATAAGTTTGTGAAGAATTGAAAATTTGTCAATATGCTTAAAGGAAGGAGCGAATGCGGTGATTGTACACTCCTTGCCTATCCTCCAGACAAGGTGCCTCGGGACATGGTGAGTATGATTTTGTTCTAGATTTTCAAGACCATGAGGGAATGATGCAGCCTTTTGGTGAGTAGATGTGACATTCTCCAAAAATGGCATATTTTATCTCCATGCTATAAAACTAGTGATGCCACCCATGTTGCTAACTTGTCTTCAAAGAAGTTGTTAGATTGGCATGGGTTGCCCGAGTTAGTATTGTTTTCGGATGCAGACACCGCATTTGTGTCAGTGGAGGACACTCGGGGAGAAACTTGGTACCAAACTCGTAGTTTTCAGCTCGGCCTTATCATCCCCAAACCGATGGACAAACCGTAGGTAGTGAATGTGAGTCCGGGGAAATTTGTTGAGAAGTCTCTCGCAGAGAGCATCCCAGCAAGGATCATATTTTGTCTCAAGCAGAATATGCCATATAATGACCTCACCCGAAACAGAGCAATGTGAGGAGGAGTCCATTTCCATATCGTTTATGTGAATGCACAGTAGGAATATCAGTAGTTGAGGAAATCCGAGCGCAGACCAGGAGTGCAAGAGTGGTGAGGAATTTTCTTCGTAGATCCGTGCCATACATGAAACAAAGTGAGACAACAACTACAAGGCAAGCAAAGATCGAAATACAAGCAAACCGCAGCAGACTTGCAGCGTAGCAAATAAGTTCATTTTGAAGTAGGATATTTGGTTTTGGCACACGGAGAAAGGGAGAGATTCAAAGGAAGCAGAGATAAACAAACTCAAAGTTCAAAAAGATTGGGCCATGCAAGATACTTAGAAAGTTTTCTCGAGTAAATGCTTATGAGATTGAACACTCTCTGATGTCAGGTAATATCTCCCATTTTTAATGTTGCGTAGATTTGTACAAGTATGAGGATGATGAGAGCTAAGAAAGAGCACAGACAAGGGACACGACAGTGGAAGGAGCAAACTGCACTCCAAAGGCAACCATTGCAACCAAAGCAGAAGATATTGGACAAAAGACGTTCAAGGACCAGGGGACAAGAGTACTTTGCAGCATTTCTAATCAAAATGGAAGGACAAAGCCGTAGCATGCCACTTGGATGACTCAAGGGATGTTGCGTAAGATAGACAGTGATCACACGAAGAGCTCGACGGTATAGAGCCCATGAAGACACTGTCGGAGTCCTCGATGGCTAGGGGCATTAGACACTAGCCAGCAATGTAGGGAGTTTTTTTCCACATGTTGGCTAGGAGGGTTCAAAATTATCAAAATTGTAATAATGCAGGTGTCAATACCAACCGATCGTATCATTTTGGTAGCAGTTAGGGTTGTAGAAGACGAAGAAGCAGGGTATTTGATCCATCTCGTCATGTTTCGCTTAATTGAATAATTGTAATTAGGCTTTTGGTTTTCCTAGAATCATTTCGCAGGAACCGAAGAGTCATATATTTATATATAGTGTTGTATTCTCGATGTATCATGAGGAAGGAGAAGAGAGAGATTTTCTTCGAGATAACCGTGTGTTCACAATTTCTTCCGCTAAATAATTTCGTACGCATTCGCCTTAGAGTTGTTTTGAATCCCTTCAATGTGAAGAGATTGTTTAATCATGGGAGGTGATTAATTGCAAGTACATATAATTACCGGGTTGAACTCAATAGAGTGATTCCGCATATCTCGTCTATCATTTCCTCAATTTGTTCCGAACATAACTGCTGAATAACCCCCACCATAAAAGAAGTCTGTGAAAACTCATGGTCATTTAACTTTGTTTTGATGATAATAGAAATACCGCTAATAAAGAAAATTACGTTTTTTCATTGTTAATTGGAAATTCTCAACCAGGGTTAGAACCCAGAGTTAACAAAATCTTATATATACGAAGGGGATCGCGCAACCTAGATGAACCTTGGTTAGTCAACGTTCAAAAACCATGAGGGATTTACAAATACAGATGTTCGTTATCGCACCGCTTTTGGTGAATGAGTTTATTTCGTTGAGGAGTCATCTAATGATTTAACACGTGGGGAGTGTAGACCCACTAAACCACTGCCAGCGCAACATCATGCTGTTAAAAGCTCTCGTATCGTGACGCCACAAGCGATATGTACATGCTGCTGATTTAAATATCTACTTGATCGCTGTTGCGTATGCGCGTAGGATAACGAGGTACCCGTGCGTACGTTGATTGACCATCGATATATATGTGGGCCCGTAATACATGAAAAGTCGTTGTCAAAAGGCGATATTAATAAAGTTTAAAATGGCACGTTGGTTATAAGACATGGCGATTTGTAAACAAATCAACTCACGATTAAACATGTTTTTGAGTGCGATGGTTGTAACCTAGTCCCAAGGTTCAAGCTTAGTGAATAAAAGTCTTGAATTACATTGGGGAATTCAAAGTTTGGGAATGGAGTCTATTTGTCAATTTCTTCGAAATTGGATAAATAAATTAAAAAAAGAAGATTAAAGAGCCAATGTGGGGTAAACGAAAGGAAATACTGGACAAGAGTCACGACTACGGCCAGATCATCTCTCCTGTATGGTCCTAATCTTGCATTGTTTTGCGCGTGATTCCAAATATATAATGTAAGATGGGTTCCAAAATAACTCCTAAACATAATAATTCCACACAAATTAAGCCCTCAAAAAAGCTACACTATGATGCATGAAAGAGGAAGAATTGCAACATGATATATCAAAATTACGGGACCAAGTGCAATAAATTTCTCTCTCACAAAAAAGCAACCAAAGAGGAGCTAAAAGGTGACATGGATGGTTTAAAAGGAAACATAGACGATTTAAAATGTGACATGGATGTTTTAAAAGGACAATAGATGGCTTTGAAAATGTGACATGGATGGTTTAAAAGGTGACATGAATGGTTTAAAAGAAGACATGGTAGGTTTGACAAAGTTGCTACAAGAACGACTTCCTAATGGTGAAAAGGTATTAGATGCAACTCATGTATGAGAACAAAAGAAATTTTAATCATGATTTCATAGGGCTGCTAATGTTAGATTGAAGAACCACTATATTCCAAAGATTGATATGTAGAATTTTGATAACAAGGATGCGAGTAACATGGATACTACAAATGGAGCAATATTTTGATCTTCATAATGTGCAACACACACAGAAGGTACAAATTGTAACTTTATATTTAGAGACTCAATCAGTTTGTATGGTATCGATGAATTTTTTCTTGTAAACCACTTCGTCACTAGGTCAATTTTTATGGAGGGAATGATGGAATAAAGTGAGGATAGAAAGAGAAACACGTTCTTTAGCCAATTGATAAATCTCAAACAAAAGGTTCAATGGTAGAGCACATTAAAGACTTCCAAAAAATTGAATATAAGGGTAAATGATTTCTCGGAGAAACATAAGTTTGATGTATTCGTAGAGACTTTAAAGGACAACATTCTAACATGAGTTTCACCTTTGGGGACCTGATTCATTGGAGAAGGCATGCTACAGTTGCAGAAAAATTGAAAGAAAAATTATGGCAACAAGAAAGCCTAACACTCACAATTATAAAGATGGAAGTGTTGTACTTCCTAGCCTTCCACAAAACTACAAGGTTTACACCACAAAAATTTGAAGAAAAAGGTGAAAGGGATCACTGAAAGCTGGATAGAAAATACAACAGGTCATAGTAGTTAAAAAAGAAATTATTTTACATTGATGAAGAGGAGGAAGAAAAGCAACAAGATACTTCAAAAGAAGAGGATATACACAAATAACCAACCCTAGAGAAAGAAGAAATGAATCTGACCACATATTGTAATGCATTGGCAGGAATTACTACTCCTAAAAAGTCTCAAGATAGAAGGACATATCAAGAGGAAAAAAATTAATAGTGTTGATTGATTCGGTATACCTCATAAATTTTTTCATTGTAAGATAGCCAAGGAATTGAATTGCTTCCTATACCCAATAGCTAGAGTTTCAAGTGATGGTTGTAAATGGAGGAAGTATAAATTTCTCTAGAAAGTGTTATAATATCAAGTACTAACCATGGGGGAATATGTATTGAAAAGTCCAATTCTCTCCATTCCAATGGGTGGTGCTTTGATGTTGTACTAGGTGTCCAATGGTTAGAATCTTTAGGTATGATAAATTTTAAATTTCAAGAAATTTATTTTAATCTTTAGTTATTTTTAGGAAGGAAAAGGAAGTTGAATTATGAGTATTGCAAGGAAACCATGAAATATAATTAGATCTAATGGCATGACAAATCTTCTAAAAAATAACAACTAGCGTAATTGCACAATTATTCTCACTAGAGGTTCAAACATCAAAATCATCTATTTCTCCGGATCTCCAAAAAGTCTTGGACAATAATTCCAAGGTATTTGAGACTTCCGAAAGGCCTCCCACCCATTCGTGATCATGATCATGCTATTCAATTGATTCCATAAGTATTCCTCCAAACATCAGGGCTTGCGTATATCCATATGCCCATAGTGAAATTGAATGTATGGTTGTAGAAATGCTAGAGGTTGGTATAATTGAGCCTAGTCAAAGTTTATTTTTAGGCTCCAGGTGGTATTGGTGGATAGTAGGATGGGTCATGGCATATGTGTCCGGACTATAGGGAGCTCAACAAGATCACTATTAAAGATAAATTTTCCATTCCTGTCATTGATGAATTGTTGGATGAATTACATGAAGAAATTTACTTCACCAAGTTGGATCTTCGTTCGATATCGTTAAATTAGAGTAGAAGACCGAACACATTCTGAAAAACAACATTTAGAACTCATGAGGTTCATTATGAATTTTTGGTCATGCCTTTTGGCCTCTTCCAATTCACCTTTCTACATTTCAAGGTTTGATGAATTCCATTTTCAAACCCTTCCTGTAGAAAAATTTGTGTTAGTATTTTTTGATGATATACTAATCTTCAACAAGTCTTGGAAGGATAATATTCAACATGTTGATAGGGTGCTCAAACTAATGGAGGAGAAACAATTATATGCAAAAACCTCCAAATGTTTCTTTAGAGTACAGGAAATGTAATATCTAGGTCATATTTTATCTCATGAGGGTTTTAAGGTAGACCATAACAAAATTAAAGCCATTAAGGAATGGAAAATCCCCACAACAAAAAAGAATCTGCGAGGATTTCTTGGGTTTAACAGGGGTATTATCGCAAGTTTGTTAAGAATTATGGGAGAATTGCAAAGACGTCCAACAACATTACTATAGAAAGATGCATTTTCTTGGACTCCGAAGAAACTAAGGCCTTTGAACTTATCAAAAGAGGCAATGTGCCAATCACTAGTCTTAGCTACAGTTGGACTTCACAAAAAGGTTTTATTGTGGAATGTGATGCCTTAGGAAGTGGAATTGGTGTTGTTTTAATCCAAGAAGGATCGACTCATTTCTTTTGAAAGTCGTCCAATCAAAGGAAAATATTTACAAAAACCTATTTATGAGAAGGAAATGTTGGCAATACTAAATGCACTAAAGAAATGGAAACCTTACCTAATGGGAAGACACTTCAAGGTAAAAACAGATCATGATAGTCTTTTTGGAACAAATATTATCTTCGAGAAAGATACAAAAATGGATCAAAAAAACGTTGGGTTATTACTTTGAAATCATCTGCAAAAAAGGAAACAAAATGTTGTTGAGATGCACTCTCAAGGAAGGATGAGGATGTGGAAACATTTTTTTATGTAATTTCTATTATCCAACTAGATTGGACAACGCAAGACGATGGATGAATGGAAGAATGACGAAGGGTGTGACAACGATTCAAAAGTTGGAGCAAGATACTAGTACATATGATACATTTAGTTGGAAAAAATGATTCATTATGGTACAAATATCACTTATATCTTTGTAATAATTCTAAACTCAAAATAAAATATTATGTTGGAATTTGCACACCTTTCCCTTTAGAGGGCACTCAAGATTTTAAAAATCCTACTACATGGTCGTCAAGAAGGAATTTTCTTGGGATGGCCTTAAATCTGATATTTAAAACTTTTGTGGCATCGTTTGGTTTTCCAACAAAATAAAGTTGAGACAATTAAAAACCTAGGGTATGTTACAACCCTTATGCATTCCAGTGCCAACATTAGGAGGAGGTTTCAATGGATTTTATCTAGGTTTACCCTAAGTTTGAAGGAAATGTTCCCATCATGGTGGTAGCGATAGACTTACCAAGTATGCACACTTTTGTGCATTAACTCATCCATTTAAAGCGTAGTAAAAATTTCTATTGCATTTATGAAAATTCAAAAGCTACATGGAAACCAAAAGATTCATCGTAAGCAACAGATATTCAATTTTCACTGTGAAATTTTTTGACATAATTATTTTCTCTGTTCGGGGTACTCAATTAGCTCATGGCTCATCTTATAATCCTCAATCGGATGGGAAAATCGAGATAGTGAAATGGAAGAATATCTTCTGTTGCTTTATAAATGACAAGCTTTGACACAATGGGTCAAGCGGCTATCTTTGGCCTAATGATGGTATAACACTTCCTTCCATACTAACAAAAATGATCCCATTTGTGTACTTTATAGATATCATCCATCGTCCATCACATCGTCTTTAAGAGAAAATTATAAGGCTCAAGAAATGGAAGATCACATCGAGCATCAAAAACAAGTTCTCCAACTCTTAAAGGACAAACACCCACCTTGGCGTAAATCTAATGAAACAACATGTGGATCAACATCACAATGAGATAATTTTTGATGTAGGTGACTGAGTATTTTTACGCCTACAACTATACAAACAAATGCCCATCGTGAAAGCTAAGAAGGATAATGAATTGTCACCAAAGTACTATGGTATTTACAAGATCTTGCAAAAGATTAGAATGATGAAATAAAAATTGGAGCTTCTCGCATTTGCTCGAGTGCACCTGCCTATGTTTCATGCTTAAAGAAGCTTATAGGTGACAAGCTCCGGCTCAAACAATATTGCTAGAACTTCGATTGAGGAAGGAAAATCATATTAGAACTCGAAGTAGTCACTCAAAACAAGAACTCAAACAAACTACGAAATTGATCAATTTTAGAGTATCTCGTCAAGTGAAAGAACTTATCCGTTTAATATTCCACATGGGAGGATGATAATTTTATACAAAAGCATGTGGAACTATTTAAGCATTGAGGAATGAAGGAGAGGCTTGTTAGGTCCTTATACTACTAGTGTATCTCTTATTGTTATTGTTAGTATCCCCTTTATTGCTATTATTGTGCCCATGTAGTCCCCATATTGTTATTATTGTGCCCTATATAAACCGACTATTCTTATTGTTGTTCTCTACATTATGTCGAATCCGATTATATTGTGACCCCTTAGACTCCCTATGTATATAAAATATGTTTTTTTCATTTGAATCATCCAAGAATAGTTCATTTATGTAATGTAAATGAATTTTCTCCTTTGAAGAGGATAATTTTAAGTCACGATCTATCTTTCTTCTATTTTGTGAGCCGGGGTTGCATAACATTCCTAGCCCTCTCGTGAGGGAGTTAAGCCAAAACCCGCTTGATGCCATGTTAGAAATCAAGAGAGCGAGAGATTGTTTTCTACAACACAAATCACACCATGATATTATCGATCACATAAAGAAATTACATATATAAGACTTAGATCATCGACTTCGACAGATTATGAAGTAGACATGACACACCTCCTACTCATAACTTAGGAATCAACAACTTCTAGATTGATGCTTTGGGACCTCACAATGACAACTCATAGACTACATGGAAGCATAACTTCCAACACAGTGCTATTTTTCTTTTTTCCCAATGAGATGCTCAACATGCATAAGGGTAATCCTTTCTCAAACTCTATGTATGGGTACGCCAAAGCACAAGCCCAGCTCTCAGACTTTCTTCATCTGGCCATTTTTTGTTCATTCACCCTTGAGTTGGGAGATGAATAGTTGTTTTTCGAAAAGAAAATTTAATACAAAGATGGATAAGGGAAATTATATACCTTTGAAGTTAAGTATTAGATGATGAATGAAGAAAGCACTCTCCAGCTTAGAAACATCATCCTGACAAAGCCTTAGACCTCGCCAAAGGCATAAATGGATTTTCATATGAACCTCATGACACAAAGCATATCATATTTCAAGACATCCATTTTAAATTTTAGAATTAAAAAACTCTAAAAACTCTATATTATAAAATGGAGTGGAAAAAAGGAAAATATATTTCTAACTCTGCCATCTCCGAGATTGAATTCCAAAGCACTTTTCATGAAGAGATCGTCATCGAGATGCACCCTGCATGCTAACACTAGAAGCACCTTCCACCCCACAGAGATTTGGAAATCTAAAACCAAAAAAAATTGGAATTAGAAAATAAGCATTTTTATATTCCATGAAAAGCGAGAAATCATGAATATAATCATTTGATGTCGTAAATTTTTTTTATAATTTAGGAATAATACCCTTAAATTTGACGTCCTCTCAATGCTTTTCTATGCACAAATTTGACTACATTACCATAGCGTAAACCCTCATTGATTACCTGAAATTCATAATTTGAAAATAACCTTATCCTCACAACATGTAAAAGATATTTAAAATATAAAAGTCATAATTTGGAAAATAGCCTTATCCTCACACTATGTAAAAGATATTTAAAATATAAAAGTCATAATTTAGAAATAACCTTATCCTCACACTATGTAAAAGATATTTAAAATGTAAAAATATATTTAATGCGACCATAAAAGACCCTCATTAAATATTTAATGGATACCATTATTAACCAAACAAAGGTTTTGTTTATAAAAGTATTCGAAATTAGATTTTGCAAATGTAATATCAGATCTTACGGGGATGGGATATGATATATAAAGGAAAGAAAAAAGAATGTGTATATGTATAAAGGATAGAAAAAAGACGTGTAATTGATGTTTTATGCTTATTTTATATATGACTGAGTAACTATTTAGTGTAATTCATCATCAAAGAAAATAATGATATAGATTGAGTAGTTCTAAACCAATTTCTCAAAAAAGAATATAATTTTCAAAAAAACATTATAATAAAATAAATATGAATCACAAAAATTTACAGTCTCAAATTATAACTTTATTTATTTTAAAACAATAAAAAACCGAACTACCAAAGAATCAACGTGTTATGACCTTTTGCAGCGATCGTTCAGAAATTTTCCTCTGCTGTTTGGATGGTGGGGCTTGAGGAAAGCCAATGTTTCTCCAGGGGGCGCTCTTTTCATTTGTTGAATGAAAGGCAGGTAGTGGCAGAATATCATATAAACAAATCCGACCAGAGCTGGCACTAGTACCACCCACAAGACTCCCACCATGCTTGCTTGAATTATGTGAAATGGGTGTATGAGTATAACAAAATAAGTATATAAAAGGAAGCAGCGCGTACAGTGTAGAAGAAAAGGATAAGTGTGGAATAAAAAGGAGAATAGGCCAGGGCCGAGGGAATCTAAGCAGGAAATCTGTTGAAGTACGAGCAAATTTAAATATGTGAAGCTGGCAGTTTTATAAGGCCGTCTCAAAAGGTGGACGTCGGATTTGGACGTCTCATGGACGTCGGATTTCACGTGCTAGAAGGGGTTTTCATCGAGACTACCAATCCTGCTTGAGGGTCAATAAAGCAGGGCAGAAAGGGGTTTATGGCATGTAGAACACATTTTTATTTTTTATTATTGTTATTATTATTTTTAGTATTGAAAACATATATTTATATGATATTATGTTTCTCATATATATATGTTATTATTTTTCTAATAAATGTTACATATTTGTGTGTTTATCAAACTCTATATTGAATATGGAAAAGAATTAGAAATCTTTTTTATATTTTGAATTAAAACACATAAAAGTTTTATCTTTTTTCTTTCTTTATGCATTTTTTTATGTTTAAAATCCATTACTTAACTTGAATATTAAAATATTTTATTTATAACTCTCATTATTTTTTTTTCTATTATTAATAATTTTTTAAATGTTGTATATCAAATCCATGTTAAAAACAAAATAAATTACACATCTCCATCACAATAGAAAATGAAATTATAAGATTTTTTTATTTTTTATTTTTTATTTATTTTATTTTTCTTTATATAAATTTTATATAAAAGTATGTTATTTAATATGGAAAATTTATGGTTGACCCTAAAGTATTTTTTTGTTATTAATATATATATTTATATATATATTTAAAAGAAATTGCATGTCAACTAAACATAAAATGAATCACACATTATAGAATCAATAATATTACTTTTTACAAGTCATTTGTCAACACCATATTAAGTAATGAAAAATTAGATATCTCTCTTTAATACTAAAAAGTTATAAATTAAAATCAATATACTTTGAGTTATTTTCTCTCTATATATAAAGTTGATGTAAAATTAAGGTGGAAATTGAAGTATTTTATTTATGACGAACATTGATTTTTTTTTGTTATTAACATTAAAGTGATCTCATACTTGGCTGTAAATATTAATTTTTTTTGTTATCCTCGATGCTTGAAATGTCGCTTGAGGAGCTGCCACTAGAGGAATCTAACTCGGTGATCACAATCTTCTCGGGCCACACCAGCCCACCAAAGTGAGGTTTGAACCTAGGTTGCCTTGCCTAGGAGCCCCATCCTCAACAGATTGTGCTAAAATTATATATAAAATCAAATATTTTAAATTATTTTTTTTCTTATATTTTCAGTTACAATGTGAATGAGAATTGTAATTTATTCCATTATTAATATGGAGTTCATATATAATATTTAAAATATTAAGAACAAAAATTAATATATAATAATAATAATATAAAAATATTAGAACAAAAATTAACATTGATAATAATAAATTTTTTTTAATGTAGGTTAAAAGGTTTTAATATCACATATGTGTTTATGATGATGATGGTTAATGTTCATTGAGACCAAAACTTTGGTCTATCGGACCTAAAGATATATAACATTTAAAAAAAATATTAATACAAAAGTGATTATATATATATATATAAACAAATATATATATATATATATATATATATATATATATATATATATATATATATATATATTAAAAAATTCCTATACTTAAAACATTTTATTAGTGTGTTTTGTTTCAAAAGTAGCATAGATCCATTTTAACTCCATATTTACCAAGTGCCGAGAGGAATCAAATCTATTGAGGTGAAAACTTACCTTCAAGTTTTGCACTCAAAAAATGATTTGCATCTTTAAGAACTTGTGTTGAAAATATCAGTATCGGAAAAAATATCGGCGAGGGTCCATAAAACATCTTATCGGCAATATCGGCAATATCGCGAAAATATCGACAAAATATCAATAAACATAAAAATGAATAATATATTCATTTTTTATTTATTTTTTTTTATTTTTATATGATTTTTAGACATATAAAGAAATAACAACATGAAATAAACAAATTGGCACATAATATGAGGAAAGAAAGTTATATATTATTATTATTATTATTATTATCATCCAATTTTAAGGTCACAACCAAGCTAGACACCAAATTGATGTATGAGACCTCCTTGTTTGTGGGACAAGGGACCCACCTCCATGCATCAATTTGATCGCTAAGTCTACGAATGCATACATACTCTACCCCCCTATAGTTTTGAACGTGTTACCTCCGAGGAGGAAACACATGCTCTTAACCATGTAGTGGGTGTAAAATAAAAATGATACATTAAAGGCGATACCAAATCCATTGAACCCTCATAATTGTCCAACAAAGGGCTCAAATGTGGAGAACCAATACAGAAATAACATCACATATATAAAAGTATCTCATCATCTCTGAGTTATATGTAGCAAACATAACAAAAGTAGCAACTACCTATGTGAAATCAATGCCCTCTCCCCTTTTATGGGAAAACATGATGAGTTGTTTTCTGAGGCTTGGCCGTAGCAGTAGAAGGCCCCTGCCCCTCGCCCCCGCACCTAATGTCAAATAATGACTCTTGGGTATGGATTTTTTCTCTCCTATATCTATAGAAGATGGTGCTGACGATGATGCTTCCACAATCTCCTCCTCCTCCTCTTCCTCCTGCTCCTCCTCCTCATGTTGCTCCTCCCCGAGTCCTCCTCCTCTGCTGCCCCTCTTCTAATGGTTCCTCCGGATCTAACCATAAAGGTGAATCCTCCACTATGGGCACCTAAAACTCCACCCTCCACTCGAGATAATACATCAATATTGTCTAAGGAAATGACATTTGTATCCATTGGTGCTTCTATTTGCTTCACTCGAAGCTAGATATTGTAATTCACATACACTAAATCATTGAGGCGTGAGAACTCCAACTTGTAAGAGTGCCAAAAAAACTAATGAGTCTTGACTCTTGACACTTGAGGGTCATAAATTAAAATTAAAATTAAAATACATGTAATTGCTCAATTGAAGGCTGAATCTCAAAGTTATACATGTTTCCTTTTTGTAGTGTATTTTATCAAATACACTCCAATTGCGCTCACACCCTCAAAGAGCTACATGTTTTGAATTAGGATTTTTATGGCCAATGGTGCCCTTGCACCATATCTTCGCCCACCAAATATCTAAAACAAAATAAATAAAATAAAAAAGTCAAAAACTTAAAACATAATTAAACTTTAAAATAAAAGTTGCATAATTGAATTTTAATAATCTAGAATTATAAATAAGTAATTATAAATTGAAAATTCTAATGAGTGATGACTAGTCACTTACGTGAAATGAACAAGGGTCATTTCCATAATAGCTTCATCAAATCAAAATAGGCCAACAAGATCCCTATAAAATGGTATCTCACAATTGAATTTGCTACGAAGCTTAGGATCGGGTACCATCCTCTGAATATAGGAATGGAGACCTTCCATCAACTCACCATCAAAATCAAAGGCATATGTGTATGAAAATCTGGGGTTCAGGAAGAGTGTTGTTGCATGAATGGGTCGATGAAGCATCTCTTTCCACTGACTATCAATCACATCCCATAACATAATTTGTCTATTAAGCCCAATAAAACCCTTGTATGCATAGTAAGAACGATTGGTCTCCTTGGACCTATCCATGGCCTCATACAAATAATCCATTGCATGCTTGTCCTCATATACCAATATTAGAACCTTTTACTATAGGTTCTCTAACCGAGCACACTTCTTCTACTCCCCTGAAAAAATGTGTCAATGTACAACATTTTTTGCAATGGATCTCCCTGTATTGTCTCCTGTTGTATCTACAATCACAACACTCATCAGAAACAAACATTTTCTTCAACTCAAAAGCTGCCGTTGAAGCAAAGGATGAAGAGTAATAAAATTGGTGTCAAAACATGTGATTGCAGGGACATCACAACTCCTTGTTTCTAGTGTATCTCCCATCATGAGGCTAAGAACAAAAGCATGGTTATATATAAACTTGGGGGGCGCTCCTAGCCATATCAATCACCTCCTTGATGAAGGAGAGTTTCCCCCGTATCCTCAAGCAACAAATCGATACAATGTGTTGCACATGGAGTCCAGAAACAATGTGCGGTACCTCTCCATAAGCATGCTACTGGAAAACACATAATTATATGCATTATCTTTTATGACTTGCACCACATTATGCACACCAATCTCATGAATGAACCCATCTATCAACTCACATGCCATTGTTGCATCTTTTATATGTGTTGATGCATCCACTAATTTAATAAAAATGGTACCTTTAGGATAATGTACCAAGAAATTTAGAAGGGTCCTACCCTTCCTATCTCATCCAACCATCAGACATCACTTTGTGCATCCAAACACTTCCCATGTCTGTTTCAACTCTGCCAATCTGGAGTTGATGTCCTACTTTTCTACTTAAAGGATTGGCCCCTCGTAACTCCTCATATGCTTCAATTTTGTACCCTAGGCCCACAACAAAAAATAACATCACACAATGGCTACCAAAATAGATTGGTTTTGGTTATCTTTCGAGAGGTAAGTCGCTCCGGAAAAGACACCTCCCCTATAACTCTAACTACTTCTTGTTTTTTTTTGGTAAACTGATTTTATGGAAGGTCGTGCTCCATGTCCTATTCGTAGAACAAAAAATGATAATCTCCCATTCCCGGTAACATTAGCACTCGGGAGGTGACGTTGTGGAGCCCCTCCCACTATCCTCAGCCTCTAAATCAAAAAGAAGATATCTCGAAAGATCTACCTGCACGTTCAACCTTGTTTTTTTTCGGCCTCTTCCTTCTTTATGTCTTTTTTCATCAATTGCTTCAAGATATTTTTTGTATAAGCTCCTCACTAGAAACCTTACAAAATACCAACATCATGTCCAGGGGAGTCTAGCTAGCCGGATGGTATTTTTCAATCGCATAACCCCTCCTGTCATCTTGGTCCCACACAATTTTCATGATAGATATGCATGATTTGTCCCACCATTAGACTCTCCATACTCCCAAAAATGGGTCCAAGGCTTTTTGTCATATTTGTAGTGAACTAATTCAAACCTAGGGCACCATTGGCATTAAACACCCATACGCAAAAAAATAATAAGTAATAACCACCTCATTTAATTTTATTTTTTTTTACTACATTATTTGCAATGTGAATGAAAAATGACAATAAGAGGGTGCACAAGAAAGTTTAAAAAAAAATGAAGCTTGTTGTCCAAATATGGAGAAAACACTTGCATTGGCTCATGGGCATGAAAATTAGAAGAAGAAAAAATGTTGGTAGGCAAAGAGGCAAACAAACATAACCCCAAATCTATGAAAAAAATCATTAACGTAGGGGTTTTTTAAGAACATACATGTTAATGGAAGAAATGAAGTTTGTATCACTGTTTCTTCAATCTTGATCCACAAAAAATTCTTAGTTGGTTGTAATCCCTCCTTGAAAACCACCACAAAGCTCTTCTCCTTCCTTCTCCAAGACTTAGAAACCAAAATGAGCAAATGAAACGACAAAAAAATGTTTTTCTAGCCGTGACCCAGCCTTCCCTGGTGATTTTTAAGGTCGTAGCATGATATTTTGCTGAAATATCGACGATATTTTCAGAAATATTGCGACATTTTGCCGAAATATCGGCGATATTTTCAGAAATATTGCGATATTTTTCAGAGTAAAGTAATATTGCGATATTTTCTTAGCGATATTTCAACTTGCCGAAAATATCGCGATATTTTTGAATATCGCCAATGTTATCAAATTTGTTAATAATCCCACTTTGGGTTAACTAGATCTAGAGTTAAGATAAATCTATGCTAGTTTATTAAAAGCTCAAAATTTTTACTTAGTCACATCATCTCGTTTATTAAAAGCTTATTTAATTGTTCTTCATTCCAAGAATAATGTTAATATTTAATGTTATATTAATTTATAATATCTAATACTTTATTATAGTGTTTAATGTCAATTGAGTATATGAGGTAGTTTGGAGGGTTTAGTGATAACCTCTTTGCCTCAGTTCAAGCCTCATTATGACATGATGCTCCATTGGGCGCCTGACAGGGTTATCTTTGACTATATAGTATGTTGACTATATAAATCTTCCTTGATTCTCGAGAATAACAAGAAATTAATATAATATTTAAAAAATATACTATTATATAATATCCAATTACAATATTTAAAAAATAATATTGAAAATTTTAAACCTTGTTGGTGATTGCACGAAGAGAAATGTGTAATGATTTTGGATGGTTACTCCAAGAATTGTGTAATGATTTCGGATTGTTACTCTATTCGAATGTTGGAGTAACCATCCAAAACGTGAAATAGACTAAATCATTACACAATTCTTTTCAGGAAATCTCCAACAATATAAACAAATGTGGAAACCTCCAATCACCTAAATTTAAACCTCATAATACAAATCAAAATATAAAAAATATTAATATATTAAATTTTTTTAAATATATATATATAAAGCTACAACATATTGTAACATATAAAAGTGACAAATTACCCCACATATATAATGATCTCAGGGCACACATACCGATATTCATTTGAAATTGCATTGTAGTTTTATAATGGCGAGACACTTTCCATTGAAAAATATAAGGATAAGGTTCTTAACCAATAAAAGTGAAGAATACGAATGATTAGATTTCTCGCATAGTTTAATGATGAGACTTTGGCCCATGGGTTATTGATGAGATTTTCATCTTTTTAAAAGATAATTTTGGTCACATATTACTATTATTTAATTGTTTATATTGCATGGTTAAATGTTAAAATAGATTCAATACAAGATACTTATAAATAAGTATTATTTGGGTTTACGGGTGGAGGATTATTTGGGTTTCTGTCACTCACAATAATAGACAGTCTCTATTAGGGTAGAATGACAAAGGGAAAAAATGGTTATCGTAAAGACATAGGTAAAGGGAAGAAGCTATAACAAACTCAGGGCAAAATTTGGTCCAAGTAAAAGAGGTAGAAAGAGTAATAAGAAGACTCTTGAAAACATAGCAAATATTTATGATTCAGGGACTCCAATGCACATTCATAAAACTATTCGGGGGTTGGGAGAGGCAAAGTGATGATGATGATGATGATCTTAAAGAACAAGAGGCTAGAATGGATTTTATTTCGGACCTAGGAAATACAAGAGGTCGAGTTTCTCTATTTCAACAATCGAGTTAAGACTTACTGGAAATTTAAATGTGTATTAGCAAAGGCGATGTTGAGTATGCAAGAAAAGGAAGCCAATTCCTCATTGTTCTTTGAACTTCAACGGATGAAACGAGGATATGCGTGAAATGGCCAAGGCTTAGATACAAGAAAATGTGCGTATAAGAAGGATTGAACAACAGCTTTTGAGCATGCAGCAAGCAGAGATAACAGGGTCTACTGCAAAAGACCCAGCACCTATGGATTCTTCAGATGGTTGACACTTCTCAGATTCTAATTTTGTATGTTTTTTGAGGATATTATGTATATTTTATATTTTAGATGTAATTTTTATGGACATAGTAAAGGGATATTAACTGTGAGTAGAAGGAAAAAACAATATCAATTTTGGTTGGCTTATAACTCTATGAGGTGGCCAACAAACCTGGTTTCCTCTGGGCAAGTTGAGGCTACCAACTTTAGTAGAATATGTATAGCAACTTTCTCTTTAAAAAATAGAAAATAGAAAGGTACTACGAAATTTACAAAACAATATGAAAAGAATTTTAACCATAGATATTCACCCTCACTTTATCGTGGATATTACTAACTTGTAAAAATTAGGTTTTTTTACAATACCATGGGCCATTACCATGGCTTATCAATACCACATGCAAAAAAAATCAACTTATTTCACAATCAAAATATTTTATAACACCATGAAAAGATTCTTAACCATGGATATTCAACCCCTCTTTACTATGGATATTATTAACTTGTAACTAGGATTTGTTACAACACCGTGGGCCAATACCATGGTTTATCAACACCACATACCCAAAGAACATAACTTATTTCATAATAAAATATTTTATAACAATATGACAAGATTTTTTTATCTAGATCTCAGATAAATCACATCAACAATTTTTGATGGTCAACGTTTTGAACATACTACTAAGATTCATCCTCAGGACCAAGGTGAAAAAACTGATCTATAATAGGATTAAATGGTACATATATTCACTTTGGCATTGATATTATGAACTTGTGAATAAGATTTGTTACAATACCATGTGACAATACCATGGATTATCAATACCATATACACAAAAATCACAACTTATTTCACAATCGAAATATTTGATAACAATATGACAAGATTCTTAACCACAAATATTCACCTCTACTTTACCATGGATATTATGAACTTTGTAAATATACTTTGTTAGAATACCATGGGCCAATACCATGGCTTATCAATACCACATGTCCGAAAACCATAACTTATTTCACAATAAAAATAGAGGAGGGAAGAAAGAGAAAAGGAGAGGAGAGAGAGAGATAGGGAGAAAATGGGAAGAGAGAGAGAGGGCGACACATAAATGGAGAAGAGAGAAAGAGACATGAATCAAGAGAGAGATGGAGTTGGAGGGGGAGAGAGAGGGAGGAAAGAAGAAATACATATAGGGAGAAAAGTGGAGAGAGAGGAGGAGTGGCAACAGATTGATGGAGAGAGAGTGAGGGAGAGAGGAGAGTGGGATAGAAGAAAGAAAGAATGATAGAGAGAGAGAGAGGGATAAAAGGGGAAGATATAGAGAGAGAAGGGGAAGAGAGAGTGAGGGAGAGAGGAGAGTGGGATAGAATAAATAGAGAAGGAGAGAGAGGGAGAGAGAGAGGGAGAAAAGGGGAAGAGATAGAGAGATAAGGGGAAGAGAGAGAGAGGGAGAGGAAGAGGGAGGGAGAGAGAAATAGATAGATATGGAGAAAGAGTATGTATGTTTCGAGGGTGAGATAGAGAGAGGGAATAAGAAAGAGACACATAGATACAAATATATATATTATGTAGTATTATATAACCAACCTAGATCCATCTTAACCTTGGATCTATGAAACGTTGAGAGGGACCAAATATCTTGAGGTGCAAACCTTTCCTCAAGTTTTTCACTCAAAAAATAGGTTTTCACCTCAAGAGATTGGATCCCTCTTGACGCTTGATAGATTCAGGGTTAAGATGGATCTAGGATGGTTTATCACCCCAATCATAAAGTCTATTTATCCTTTTTTATATTATGTATACTTATATACATACATTATATATAAATATAATATTACAGAGCTTTGTGAAACTTTGTGTTACACTTGTAGAGAATCTAGGTGGAAACAAAAATAATAATTGCAAGATAATAACTAAAATATTGCAAATTTAGATTAGAATACAATTTCTCTCTATATATCTATATAAAAAATGTTGTATAATTCAATGATATATAGCCTCCTTGAGGACATGCACCTTGGTTGGGTGTCATTGTGCACGGATAACATCTCTCAAGTATAGGCCTATTTAATTAGTTAAGTAAACTAATTAACTAGTCAATTGAACTAGTAGAATCCTAGAGATAACTAGAGAATCAACATACATAAGTGGAACTATATTGAAATAAACTAGTCCTAGTTAACTAGAGAATCAACATGAAATCCTCTGCTAACTAGTATGACAGAAGTATAACTAAGTGTGATTGGACTAAGAATTTATGTTAACTTATAGTGAGGAATGTAATTCAGATCGATGGTTCCAAGATAGGAAAAATATAACTAAATAGGGAAAATACATATCGGTGTTTATATACACCAAATATTTTCGCATGTGTCATATTTAAACTCTCTTTTAATCTTACACACAAATATCTTTATGATTATCATAAAGCATTTCTGTTATCACCCAAAAAAAAATTCAGAACATCATTGTGTCAAGTTTGTTTTTGGTCATGGTTCAAAATTGGGTTGAGAAGTCAATTTATCAATTGATCAAGGGAAGGTTAGATTTTCATAAGTTCAAAGCCCATCCTTAAGTTCAAATAAAGTCTTTTTTAAGGTCCATTAATTGTCAAGTATCCATAATTTTTATTTGTGGGTCATTTCCCAAAGTTTCATGTCAAAATTGGTCAATTAGCCAAGAAACCTTGTTTCCATAGCGCCACTAGTTGAAAAAAGTTGATTTGCGCTACGAAAGAGCTAATAGTTTCATAGTGCAAACAAGGAAAAATACACTATCAGTGCTACGAAAGCGCAGTTTCTAAACTATCTTGTCATTTGAGCTGAAATATGTCAGAATCCATTGGGAAATGGTTGGTTAGTGGTATGATGAGTCAGTTAATGATGAGATTCCATGTACTTACCCACGTTGCAGTCATCATGGTCATGATAGGGTATGAATGAGGCATCATTCAGTTATGAGATGACTTTTTAAATTCAAAATCTTTCCCTAATTGGTCATTCTCGTTTCCTTTGCCTCCATTCGAGTGTCTAAGCTCGAAGTGTCAAATCCAAACCCTGTGGTTTTTCTATACAAAGGTTTTCTACATCTTAATCAAGCGAGGCTGATATAAACTAATCAAGCGAGGCTGATTCAATTTATCAAGTGAGGCTGACAGAGTTTTTCTATGAAGCATGGTAGTGGAAAAGAAACTCCACAGAGGGGGACACTGCTTGAGACATGAGCCTGAAGATATGAAGGCCATAATTGAAGACCCAACAGTGATGGGGGCATTCAAAAGAGCAGGTTTTCTTCAGTTTTGTGAAAAGTTGGAGGGTTTCCACACACAAGTGTCCAAAGAATTTTCTTTGAACTTTAATGGAACAACTACCAAGGTTGGGATGCTAAGCATGTCAATTACACTAGAGATTATTGTTGTTGTTACAGAGATACCAAGAGTTCAAGAAACTTGGTTCAAAACTTTCAAATTTGATATGGAGCCATGCAAAGAGTTCATGAAACCTGAGTATGCAGATATGGACCTCAATAATGCTATCACTAGAAGTTGCATCAAAGACACTTATGCAAAGATGTTGTTGAACATTCAGAGGTATTTTACATGTGAAGTCAGATATCATAAGGTTTCCACATATCATTTCAAGCTGCTTCTGCATTTCAGTGGTAAGATTTCACTTGATTTTCTATTTTATATGCATATGAGTCTTGCAAAAATGGCTGATAAAGTACACGACAAATCTAAAGGTTGCAAAACATCTTTGTTTCATCATGGTTTGATGAAGTTATTTATTTTGAATGACCTTTAGAATATAGGCAGGGATTGGTCATCCTTTTTATTTATAAATGGTTTTGAGTTAGAAACCTTAACTCCTGCTAGAAACCATAAAACTAAAGGAACTTCATCACCACTAGTAGTAGATTCTAGTCAACCTATGGTTGCAAAACCAAAGGAATTTGCAAAACTAAAGCCAAGGGAGCAAGTTGAAAAAAGGATAGAGCAGACACAAGTGCTTGATACACCAACTCCATCACCTACAAAACAGAGGTCAAAGATTGTTAAAGAGGCAAAAACAGAAACAAGATGTCAACAAGAAGGAAATCAAAAGAGTAACAAGAAGCCAAGCAGTGGCATTAAAAGGAAAGACAGTTTGCTACGGCTACGAGAGGACAACCCAGTAATAAAGGGAAATTTAGATGACATCCTACATGCTATTCACATAGAGGAGACACCCATTATTCAAGCTGAGTTCATTGGAGAAGATGAGCATAAAACATAAAAAGGCTAAGTCTACAAAGAAGCTTGAGTTTGAGGGTGAAAATGCAGCCTTCATCTTTCAAGAAAGAAAACCTATAAATAGGCATGATAAGAAACTTAAGGAAGACAACAAGGAAGTTCAAGAAACTATTAAGACAGTTAAAGCCCCTAAAGAAGTGGTTGATCTCTCATCCCCTACAGTAAAGCATGTAGCCAGCAGAATAAAGAAGGGAAAAGAAGAAATGACAGAGTTTAAACATCTTGAGGAGAAATTGATGTTGGCTAACCAAGAAATTGTTGTGATGAGAAAGAGGGCTGGAAAGCACAGTGTCGAGAAAGCAGAGTTTAAAAGAATGAAGGCACTATGGGAAGGTCAAAGCTGGTTCTATTTTCTGAAACTCCAAGCAGGTGCGGAGCAGTTTTTCACATGGACAATCCCAACAATAAAGGAAGCCAAATTTGTCGAGTAATAAATACTCACTTGAGAGCTAATAACAGTAGACTTAAAGATCAGGTGGAGGACTTGGAGTAGCAGATCGAAATTGACTCAGGGATGAGTCAAATAACAAAGGTGTTAAAATGGCAATGATTAAAGAGTCAAAAAGCTAAATTAAGTGAAAATGAAGAAAGGACCTCATGAAGGCTAAAATGATCTGTGTTTTCGGTTCATATGGCTTTTTGGTATGATGGAATCAGTTTTATTTTGAGTTTTGGTACATTTTCAATTTTCATTTTGGAACATTTGGAACAAAACTGCTCACTCGAGCGATTTCGTAGCGCGACATGATGTAAAAAGGGAGAAAAGCGCTAGGAAAGCTGTTGTAGCAACTTTTTCTTGCCCTTTTTCATCACATTTTGAGGGGTAAAAACATGAATCAAGAAACTAAAAATGCTGAGGAGGATGTATTTAAAGATAATTAAGTTAGTTTTTGGAGGAAAGAGGTCAAGATTCTGAAAGAAAAAAAGGGTAAAAGAGCAGCGCTACGAAAGGCGCTACTGAAAATTGTGTTGTTTTCGTAGTGTGGTGTATTACAACCCATTTGAATAGTTTGGAGATGGTTTTGGACAAATGGAGCTTGAGGAGGAGGTTTGGAATGTGTTAATTCAATTTCTAATAGCTAAGGAGCTTGAAATAATGAAGTTCATGGTGGTCAGAATGTTCCAAGAGTGCAAAGGACCCTATGCCTAGAAAACAGGGGAGATTGTTTCCTACTTTGATGGAGGTCAGCATTATGGTCATAAATATTTGAAGCCTATCATCTAGATTTCGACCATGTGTTAATACATTTGGAAAAGGATATAATTTAATTAAGATAAGGTTGTTAAAGATAAGTGATTAAGGAGTTTGAATCCTATTTGAAATAGGATTGTTTAGTAGATTAGCTTTGTCTTTTTGTAATAAATACCATGTCATATAGTTATGCAAGGTGTCAAGAGTCGAGAATTCAATGTATCTAGCACAAGATGAGATCATCTTATGTTTTAAATTGTATATTAAAGACCAAGAAGTCGAATGTGCAAGGGGTTGGACATTTTTAGCAAAATACTTGTGCTTATTGTAATTGACTGGTTTTGAGCTAATACGAGAGATTTCTACTTAGCCAACTTGAGATTCGGAAGGAGTTATAGTATGTTCTTATTCTAATTGCATATTTTATTATCCTATTGTAGTGGTGTTTGTCTATGTTACTCATAATTCATCTTTGATGCTCTAACTTCCAATATAGATAAATTGATCGTTTTTTACGAGTTTCACATGTGTATCTCTTGACTAAAACTCGATATGCCTCAACTTCCATGTTAAGTAGATTTATTGGTTTACTGAAAACTATTTTGACTCCATAAGCCCAATGTGTACTTGCTGATGTGATTTTCAACCTACATTTATAATCTATATGATTATTACCCCACATAGAGTTAGCCATCTATATTTTTATCAAAAATCATTAACCCTTTGAGAGAGCCCTCTAAAGTTGAGGAGAGCTAAGCCTCAATCAAAATATTGGTTTGAAATAGTTACATGAGATTGATTTGATTAGCATCCCTATCAGGTCCAATTTTTGTGATAACACATTCAATTACTTCATCAAGGTGTATTTTCCATAAAATTTAATCACAATCAAGTCACGAGACTTTTCTAGCCATATTTTTTTATTTATTTGACTGTTGCTGAAGATCACTTGAGTCATACTACATGAAGGGCTAACATCACATTGGGATGACATTAACTTTTATTTACTTGGAGAATTAACTCCTACTTGTATTGTGTCTATTAATTTATGTTCATCATTAAATTTAATTGTTGTGTGATTGTTAATTAGTTGTATCTAGAGATTTATTCCAACTAATATAGCTCCTATTTTGGTGTTCGGTTGAGATATTTTCTAAACCGAGTTGATTGTATGGTTAAGATAGAATTTATATATTTAACCAATACTTGTTGTATTTATATGTGATGTTTAATAGAATACAATGGAGTTTTTGGTGTGAAATTTGATTTTTAAATTGGTATCGAGAGCCAACAGATCTATGGGTAACTCTCTTAAGGGAGGGCTCAAGATGTAGATGTAGATTGAATTAATGTAGATATGTTTGTATATTTTATTGCATGAGTTTTGTTTGAAGTCAATCACTTGGGATTTTGATGGGATGTTGGTGAGATATGATAAATGAAATGCACGGGGGTTGTTACTACACGGGGAGGGCGAGAAAGTCGGGTTGATCAACTATGTCCATTAAAATTGTCGGGGACCATCGAAGTTTTTTTTCTTTTCGGTATTCATCGTGTTGAGTTAACTGCGTATTAACGGATAGATACACATACTCAATGAATAGTATTAAAGGTTTTGTGCTGCTACCATCGTCGAAATATGTATAGTCACTATTATCACTCCGAAATTTCCAAGGGTTGTTCAATGCGTTAAAAAATAAATATCGAGGTAACTATCAACCACTTTTTCGAGATTAGGATCTAGCCTTACTAAACTCAAAGAGGGCTCTCTCTTAATGATTTAACTTTTGTTTATTTAATAAATTTTAGGCTAGTTATGTATGCTTAATTTGGATTGATTTTTGATTTGGTTGGTGGAATTAATGATTTAGATAGATAGGTGGTTTTCCATTTTCCATTGGGATATGGAGTCAATATGCTTTGAAAACATAACAAAATCAAAATTATAAAGAAAGTGTTACGGGGTAGGATAGGTGAGCAAAAATCGGATCTCAAGGTTGAATGGTGAAGGGATTTTTCAATTGGGATCAAGGAGCAATTAAGAATTCCTTAAAACGAGATAATGAAGAAGGATGAAGAAGTCAATCGGGATCGAAAGGGCAATTAAGAATTCTCTAAACCGGATATCGAAGAAAACATAGAAATGTATAACAATTAAAAGCAGAGTGTATTTAAACAAATTATGCTGGTAAAAACCCTTGTTATAACACTCAAATTTAGAACACATTAAAGTTTATGGAATATACTTCACTAAGATAGCTCTACACATGAATCCTATAAAGAAGTTTTCTTTATAACTTGTCCTGCCCTGTCAACTAGAAATGGTACAATAACCCTCGGGTAATAGATCAGTCAGCTATGGAAATATTCAGAAATCCACACTAATCCACCCTTGATACTTTCGAATTGATGAAGTATTTATACAAATTATTACAAAAAAATATCCTTTCAATTGACTAGGATTTATTCAAGGAAAAAAAATATCTTTATGCATAAAGATAGTGACACCTTTCAACTAACTGAGATCTGTCCCTGATTCTTAGTTTTCTCTTTTCTGTTTTTTCTTTAATCTATCTTCTTTCATCTGTGTGTTCTTTCACTTGTGCATTCTTTTACCTATATGCTTTCACCTTTCATAGTAAATCACATCATTTTTCCCAAGTTTTTTCATTTGGAAGTTTGATCTTCATCATCCCACGGTAAATATAATTTTTCTGTGTATTATGAAAACATGTACTTATCATAGTCTTCATGTCTCATGAGTTGATCATTGATTACTAAAGGATTAGGCATACCTTTCTGTCTCAACACATCAAATTTGTTCATAAACATGTTCACTTTGAGCTCCATAGTTTGACATTTTTCCTCAAGTTGTATCATCAAATTTCTCTTGGAAATCACTTTCTTCACCTCTAAAATAGTCTATGTTCTGTCAACTATACTGAGTTCTTCTAATTCGCATTTGTTTTTGGAATTCAAGAATTTTATTATTTTAGAGGCTTCCTCTGGTTTCTTTCCAAGGTTTTCTTTGACTTTTTGAATTGCATCGCTAGCTTAATTCACCAAGTCATTCTTCTGAAATATGATCTGTATAGAAGGCCAAATATCATTAACTGAGTTAATGATATTGGCCCACAATTGTTGTTTTTCTTGGGCTAACGGCTCTTTTAGTGATAACTCCTTTTCTAGCTTGTGGATTCTTTCAGTCAATCTATTGGCTTTTTGTACTTCTGCTTGATGCATGACTTCTTCCAATTTATTTCCATCATCTAAACTCTTTACTTGTTCTTTGAGCTTGTTAATTTATGTAGTTTGAATGGACATATCTTCCATTGATTTGATCAACTTGCTGGCCTCATCAGTGGGATGTGCTATTGGTATTGTTGATGTAGTTGTTGGAACTGATGTTGATACTAGAACTACTATAGATTCTATAGGAATAGTAGTAATGGGAACTTCTTCCATACTAGCTTGATTTTCGTACAAAAATTTATCCATTTATGTTTCCATTTCCTTCAGTTGAGATGTCAACTGAATGATCAGATTCATCATTTCATCTTTTTGATTATCAGTTTCCAAAACCTCCTTGGTTTTTGGATGCTCAGTAATTGGTAATTTTAATTTTTTCTTCAGTGTAGCTATGTCTGCATTTTTCTTCTTGATAAGCTCTTCTATTGCTTTGATATATTTTGGATTATAACCAACTTCTATCACCAAATATTCTAGTGACTTTATCTTGTTATAATTTTCTTGTGATGAAGCTCTCTTTAGTTTTAACTGTGAATTTATATTTTCTATAGAGTTCTGCAACTTCTGGACACTTAGAGCTTTATGTGTCATGGTTGAATAGATAATTTCTCCTGCCTGTTTGTGAAATTCAATCTGGTCAATTGGATGCACATCTTTGGCAAGAACTTCAAAGGCTGTTTTTTTGTAATCTTCAGAAGTTTTTGGGGCCTACACCTTTGGCTGTAAAAATTTCATTTTCATCTTCCTTGTTTTGAGGTCAAAAGATGAAAGAAACCTTCTCTGATCCCTGGGAGTTTGCTTCTAGTTTTGTGCATATGTAACAGACTTTAATGCTTCATTTATGATTTTAATTTCTTTGTGTTTCTCCATGATATATTTTTCTTTCTCCATTGGCTTTCCGGATGATGAAACCTCTGCAGTATTTTACTTTTGAATGATTTGTGCACTAGAAGTTGATGGCACAAGTGTTTCTTCTGAAAGTGTTGGAGGTGCATTATCTCTGACAACAATATATGTTTCAATGGTTTCAACAGTCTCTTCTTGCTCTATCACTGAATTTAGTTTTGTTTTCTTTCTGTACATAAGCTTGAATTTAGTTTAAGATATTCTTCTAATTAAGACCCTTCTTCTCTAGCCCCTTTTTAATTTCTATGCTGTGGGGCTGGAGTAAGCAGGATGGAACTAGTATCAAGCTTCTTTTCCACCTCCTATAGTAGAGTTTTCCAACCACTTTGACTGGTTGGAATATTTCTCAATTTTAATCTTAGACTCATGAAAGAAAGGGACAATTTGAACTTAAATCTTAATTTTCTTATGACACCCAAGGGGTCATATGACCATTTGAAACTGCTGCTGAAATTTAAATCTTGGAGACATCTTTCTACTTCCTTTCTAGCATTACTATTGTTCCATATAAAAGGCCCTAGTTGATTTTTAATATTGAATCAGGTCTTCTTTTTAGCTGAAAGGAAATTGATCTCATCAGAATTCAAGATTTGTCTGATGTATTCTAAAGAAAATATCCTCATTGGGAGGTATTTTGGAAGCTTGTATGGAACTAGTTGGCTTCCATAAACTCTCATTTCTATATGATTCCAGTATAAATAACAGTCTCATGTTTTGCTCTGATATGATAAATGTAGAACCTTTTTTTATTTCTTCACTGATTCTTGGCTAAATGCTACTGCTAAGCATATTAACTACTAGATATACAAAATAATCAATATAGTCTTTGAAACTAAATTTAGTGGAATCCTTTCTCATCATGGATGTCCAAAATATAACTGACTCGGGATTACCCTCAGTGTCCAGTTTTTGTATGTTGACTGCAAACCTTTCTGATTGAAAATATATGAACAAATGAAATGACACTGAGGATTATTTGAATACTCCTTCTTCTGGTAGTTTTATCAGTTGATCATGCATGGCATCTACCAGGTATTGGGAAAAATTGAAAGTTGTAGCTGGAGGCTGGCCTAGGAAAAACATGGATAGGAAACCAAGAATAGATTCATCTACATGCTCATCAGTGAAATATCCTAAAATACACGACAACATTGTCACAATTTGTCTGCTTCTTTTTGAAAACATGGTAGGAAGGAAAGTATGAATAATTTGAAACCTTTTAGGGAAGTCCAGCTTTAAGTAAAGCTCAGTAAGGGTTTCAATGGAGAAAGGAACTCCATCAGTTTGTTATTTAATTAGCAAAATTTGATTGATGGATTGAGAAATGATAGTAAATAGGATTTCTTCGCTAGGGGTGACTATGGATCTTTCATTGGGAAAATAGTTGATTTGGCATAGTCTGATGAATTCAGGGAACTGATAGGTTTTTGGAAATGTGTACTTGGGTAGGTTAGAGTCCCAGAGATGAATATCATCTATCCGATCAACAAATTTATCATGACTCCAACAATGGAGTTGCAAAATGTTGCTATTAGTTACAGTGTCAATAATTTTGAAGTCCTTATCGGCCAAAGGAGTGTGCTCAATATCTAACAGGGGTGGTTGAAAAGGGTTTATATTTAGGATGCCCTAGGAAGCCATTAATTTGTTTCAATTTATTAATAAAATGGATTATTTAATGGTTTTAGGTACTTAGAATTACCTGGAGTATCTTGAATTTGGTCGTGGAAGGAGTCCAAGTAGTAGCAATCTTCAATCTTGGTCGGCAATGGCTTTTTGGTATTTTTCACAAATAAACAGAGATAGTGAATTAACAGTTTAGGGCAGGGTTTTATTATTTTTTAAACATTGGGGCTTATCGCATGGCACGGGGGTTCTATTATTTCAAATAGTGGTGGTTTCATCACACGCCTTGGAAACGGTTTCGTGTTTTATTGCACGTCGAAGGATGGTTTTATGGTTTGGGAACGGGGGGAAGGGGTGTGATAGAACATGGTAGCGCTGTGTGGCAGGGGAGCGGGGGATTGAAACCACCCATTTCGCACCCCCCCCCCCCTCCGTTTTAAACTTCAAACAATGGGGAGTGCGAAACGGTTCAGAGGCTTTTAGATCTAATTGGCTGTGATCGGATGGTTGATGGGTATTGCAAGTTTCTAAAGAGGTGGGGTTGGGTAGTTGATAGGCGGAGGCTTAATATGAAATGGGGTCCCAAAATATATATTCAGAGAGTTAAAATGATAGCCGCGGGGGGGGGGGGCTTATGAAATTTATTAAGCGGGATGTTAAACAATATATTAGGAGGAGGGGTTAAGTCAAAAAGGGGGGGTGGACTTAATATTTAGCGCTCTGAACTATTGAAAAGTGGGTTTTGTTGTTTTATTGAAAGCATAAAGTTAGTCAAGGGAAAAAAGGGGGTTTTTTAGCAAGGGAAAAGGGTTAGGATAAGGGGAAATGGTTTCCAAGAGAGGAAAAATGGATTTAGTAATGGGAAATGGTTTCCAAAGGGGAAAAAGGGATTAGGACAAGGGAAAGGTGTTAGAAAATGTTTTAGATCATAGATAAGCATAATGAGACTTATATAATCTTTGAAAAAGTACTCTACCTAGCCTTTTATTCATCCTAACATTTTTTATTTCCTTTATTGGGTGAATTAGAGCTTTCTGACACTTTTATTTTCTTTTGATAAGAAAACTAACTTATTTCTAACCTTATATCTTCCAATGGCTCAGATTAAACTTATGAACTCATTTTTATTCTCTACCTAACTATTGATCTGCCAATATTAAATGATTTGGTCAGATCTTTATTCATTATCTATCATAACAAGAAATTTAAAGGCATGAATGACCAAGATTAGATTGTATGATCATCATGAATTGTGACATTTTGAACAAGCTGCACACAATTTATTTGCAAAAGTAAAATAAACTAAGAATAGTGGCATTTGAATGTGCAACACTTTCAGAATTTATTTTTGTTTCTTTTTATGGGGTTCATATTTTATGTCTTTTTTATCTTTCTTTCTTTTGGTCCTTTGATTATTCTTTTAGGACATACCCTCTTTTCATTTTTTCATATGCAAAAAAATTGCAGAAATGCAAAGGTATATACATTATTACAAGACTTAACATAATTATTTCAAAATTATGATCCCTATTATTATAGGACCCTAACAGTCACCATGGCATTGCCGAGGCTACAGTGATTGGAGTTCCTGGACATTGATCAATGTGTAGATGAATTTGTTGTTGGGGTTGTTGCCATTTTTCCAGTAAAACGATGAATATGTAATAAATATTTTAGGGGAGAAAATAACTTGATTGTATATATGCAAGGAGAAATGCACTCGATTCTATGTATGCAAGTTCATTTGAATTAATCTCACATGCTTTGCAAATCTCATAACATTCAACGAAAATAGAGTTGAGTATCATTTGTTGGGTCCAAAAACATTTCCTACATTGTTTCAATAGTATCCAATTTTCACCTAACTATCTGGTTTGATGCACTGCAGTTGAATTACATGGCATGGGATCACGTGTGATTACAACATCAATTGCCATAGGAGTCTTATTGTTGGCGAGTACTATGATATGCGTTCACCACACTTGTCATAATGGAGATTTAATCTCAACAGATGAGCACATGCTATCTGGAGTAAATACAGATAACATGTTTCCCCAGTTTTGGCATATCATTATTTTGATACTCCTTTTCTCAGTTGTGATGGTATGTTGTATATAAGTATCTTTTTTTGTGCTTACAAAATTAGTCATGATGAACTTCCAAAATAATATCAAGAGTTCATGATGTAATAACTAACTCTAGATACATTTTGTATCTAAATGAATCTTCTATAAAAATGGGGAGTTCAATGTTTGGCACCCATGTATCTCGGTAGATGGGATCTCGTGGATAGAATGACTAGTAGTTCAATGTTTACTGCAAAAAATAAATTGTTTCTTTTTGAAGCTACTACTTAAGATATTGAGGGGTGTAAAACTTGATATGGATGGTTGTCCAGATAGTTTGGAAGTTGTGGATCTAGGGAAGGATCCCTCATTTGTTGAAGACGTGGGAGTGGCCTTCTCATGAGATTATGTGATAGCTTGGGATGCTGTTCAGTAATTAACTTCGGAAGATCCTTGGTTCAGGAGTTCGAGAGTGGAACTTAGGAATCGAGTTTGCTGACTACACATTTCCGAGGGTTATGAGACAACTTGATGGAGTTCGCTCTATGAGATTTTGAAGATGTTTAAAGAATATAATGAATATGTTGCAGACAAGAAGAACAAGGAAAGTACTCATTATCGGAGGAACTTGGAGAATTAAATGCTACTTTTATTGTGCCTATTAATTTATGTTCATCATTAAATGTAATTTTTGTGTGATTGTTGATTATTTGTATCTAGAGATTTAGCCCAACTAATATAAGTCCTATTTTAGTGTTTGGTTGAGATATTTTCTCAACTATTTGATTGTATGGTTAAGATAAAATTTCTATCTTGAACCAATAATTGTTGTATTCATATGTGATTTTTAATAGAATACAATGGATTTTTGGTGTGCAATCTGATTTTTAAATTGGTATCAGTGCCAGTGGCTCTGTGGGTAACTCCCTTAATGGAGGGCTCAAGATGTAGATTGAATTAGTGTAGATATGTTTGTATGTATGACTGTGTGAGTTTGTTGAAGTGTGTGATTTGGGATTTTGAAGGCATGTGGGTGAGATCCATTAAATGAAATTCCCAAGGCTGTTACTTCATAGGGAGGGTAGAAATTTAGGTTGAGTAGCTATGTCCATTCAAATTGACGCGAATCATCAATTTTTTCTTTCTTTCTGGTATTCATCGCATTGAGTTAACTATGTATGAACATAGCGCTACAGATGGTCAATGCATGGTATTAAAGGTTTTGTGCTGCTACCATCGTCGAATATGTAAAGTCAACATGGCATTGCCAAGGCTATGATGATTGGAGTGCCTTGACCTCGATCAATGTGTAGGTGAATTTGTTGTTGGGGTCGTTGCCATTTTTCCAATAAAATGATGAATATGGAATCAATATTTTAGGGGTGAAATGCACTTGATTGTATATATTCATGGATCATTGACCTTGACTCTATGTATGCGGGTTTATTAAAATAGAGCTCACAAGCTTTGCAACTCTCATAACATTCAATGAAAACAGAGTTGAGTATCCTTTGTTGGGTCTAAAAACATTTCCTAGATTGTTTCAATAGTATCCAATTTTCACCTAGCTATCTGGTTTGATGCATTCCAGTTGAATTACATGGCATGGGATCACGTGTGACTAAAACAACAATTCCAATAGGAGTCTTCTTGTTGGTGAGTATTGTGATATGTGTTCATCACACATGTAAGAATGGAGATTTAATCTCACCATATGAGTACATACTATCTGGAGTAAATACATCTAACGTGTTTCCCTAGTTTTGGCATATCATAATTTTGATACTCCTTTTCTCAGTTGCGATGGTATGTTGTATATAAGTATCATTTTTTTGTGCTTATAAAATCAGTGATAATGAACTTCCAAAATCAGATCAAGAGGTTATGATGTAATAATTGACTCTATATACATTCTGTATCTAGACGACTCTTATATAGAACTAGCAATTACATTGATTGGCACCCATGTATCTCGGTAGATGGGAGCTCATACATAGAATGACAAGTAGTTCAATGTTTATTACAAATAAGTAATTGTTTGCGTCTGAAGCTACTACTTAAGAGATTGAGCGGTGCAAAACTTAATATGGATGGTTGTCCAAAAGGTTTGGCAGTTGTGGATCGAGGGAAGGATACCTCATTTGTTGAAGACATGGGAATGGCCTTCTCATGAGGTTATGCGATAGCTTGGGACGTTGTTTAGTAATTGACTTCGAGAGATCCATGGTTCGGGAGTTCGAGAGTGGAACTTAGGAATCTGGTTTTCTCACTACACCTTTCCAAGGGTTATGAAAAAAATTGATGGAGTTCGCTCTATGAGATTTTGAAGATGTTTAAAGAAGCTAGTGAAGACGTTGTAGACAAGAATATCAAGACAAGTACTTGTTAAGGGAGGGACTTGGAGAATCAACTCTTACTTGTATTGTGCCTATTAATTGATGTTCATCATTAAATGTAATTTTTGTGTGATTTATAATTATTTTGATCTAGATATCTAGTCCAACTAATATAGCTCCTATTTTGGTGTTTGGTTGAGATATTTTCTCAACTAGTTGATTTTATGGTTAAGATATAATTTCTATATTGAAACATACTTATTGTATTTATATGTGATGTTTAATAGAATGCAATGGAGTTTTTGTGTGCAATATGATTTTTAAATTGGTATTAGAGCTAATGGCTCTATGGTTAACTCCCTTAAGGGAGGGATCACGATGTAGATGTTGATTGAATTAGTGTAGATATATTTGTATGTTTGATTGTGCGAGTTTGTTGAAGTGTGTGACTTGGTATTTTGATGGGATATGAGTGAGATCCGATAAATAAAATGTGTAGGGCTATTACTACATAAGGAGGGAAAAATTTAGGTTGAGTAACTATGTCCATTCAAATTGCCGCGAATCATCAAAGATTTTTTTCTTGCCTGTATTCATTGTGTTGAGTTAACTATGTATGAACAGAGAGCTGCGCATGGTCAACGCATAATGTTAAAGGTTTTCTTCTACTACCATCATCGAATATGTTTCGTCACCATGGCATTGTCGAAGCTACAATGATTGGAGTGCCTTTACCTCGATCAACGTGTAGATAAATTTATTGTTGGGGTCGTTGCCATTTTTCGAGTAAAATGATGAATATAAAATCAATATTTTAGGGGAGCAATGCAGTTTATTGTATATATCTAGGGATAAATGCACTCAATTCTATGTATGTAGGTTTATTCGAATGGATCTCACAAGGTTTGCAACTCTCGTAAAATTCAATGCAAACAGAGTTGAGTATCATTTGTTGGGTCCAAAAACATTTCTTACATTTTTTCAATAATATCCAATTTTCCCCTAGCTATCTGGTTTGATGCAATGAAGTTGAATTACATGACATGGGATCACATGTGACTACAACAACAATTCCCAGAGGAGTCTTCTTGTTGGTAATTATTGTGATATGCCTTCACCACACATGTCAGAATGGAGATTTAATCTAAGCATATGAGCACATGATATATGGAGTAAATACATCTAACATGTTTCTCTAGTTTTCGAATATCATAATTTTGATACTCTTTTTCTCAGTTGCGATGGTGTGTTGGATATAAGTATAATTTTTTTTTGTGCGTGATGATGAAATTCCAAAATCAGATCAAGAGGTCATGGTGTATTAAATGACTCTAGATACATTCTGTATCTAGACGACTCTTTTATACAATGAGTACAACGATTGGAACCCATGTATCTCGGTAGATGGGAGCTCGTCCATAGAATGGCTAGTAGTTAAATGTTTATTGAAAATAAGTAATTGTTTATGTCTGAAGCTACTACTTAAGAGATTGCGTGGATCAAGTGAAGGATCCCTCATTTGTTGAAGACGTGGGAATGACCTTCTCATGAGGTTATGCGACAACTTGGGGCGTTGTTTAGTAATTGAATTTGGGGGATCCATGGTTCGGGAGTTCGAGAGTGGAATTCATAAATCCAATTTGCTGACTACACATTTCCGACCATTATGAGAAAACTTGACGGAATTCGCTCTATGATATTTTGAAGATGTTTAAAGAAGCTAATGAAGACGTTGCAGGCGAGAAGATCAAGACAAGTACTTTTTAAGAGAGGGACTTGGAGAATTAACTCTTACTTGTCCCGTGCCTATTAATTGATGTTCATCATTAAATGTAATTGTTGTGTGATTTCTAATTAGTTGAATCTAGAGATTTAGTCCCACTAATATCACTCCTATTTTGGTGTTTGGTTGAGATATTTTCTCAACTAGTTGATTGTATGGTTAAGATAGAATTTCTATATTGAATTAATACTTGTTGTTTTTATACGTCATGTTTAATAAAATATAATGGATTTTTTGTGTGCAATCTGATTTTTTAATTGATAAAAGAGCGAGTGGGAATCCCACATAGGTGACGAAGTGGGATTGAAACTAGTAAAAATGAATCACATAGAGTCAATCATCACTTCCAAGACTTACCATAACTATCTATTGTTCATCACATTGAATCTTAACCATTTGATTCAGATTAACTTTCTTGCATTTCCAAATTAAAATCGAATGTAAAGGGAACACCATTAAAGGCGGCAATGTCGTGTTACTCTTTGCTTCCAAGTCTTAAGATATTAGCACCGTTATTAATATTAAATATTGGACAAAGGCATAGAAGATCGCTTGGGAAAAGCGTAATGTGTCAGAGGAGTGTTTGTTGGATGGTTTTTAATTATCAGAATTTCCACTATTGTTCTCGTCAAATTCTAGGACACTTAATGCAAATCGTCTTGATGAAAAACACAATTTGGGAGATGAAAAACTGAACGGCTCGATCCAGATGAGATGCTTCATTTCGTTGTTTATTAACCTATGCAGGAGTACGGCTCGTTGGGCATCCATTTTAGTTAGAGCGAGTGACAATTAATTATAATTATATTTTATTTGCAGTGAGTGAAACTTAATTATAATTATGTATATAAAAATTAGATTCATTTTAAGTTGGAGTCCGTTTGAATATAGGATGAAATAATTATTAGTATATTAGTAATATTATACAACACCTTACAAAGCAGACTCGCAATGTGATATCTAAACTTACACTTGAAAATTAACCATTTAAATGGTTGAAAATATAACATAGTAATTTAAGAGGTATTTCGTTCAAAGGCTAATCATAGCTGCTACTGCTAATATAATGCAAGCTGTTACCCACATTAGATTTATGCCATAGCAATATACGATAACAACGTATCAACGAATGGTGCAACGCTTTACTGTGACAGAGGGAAGAACTAAAGGAAGTTACGTGAAATGGTTGATTCCCACAAAGGTCTTACAATATTCCAAATTCAAAGGTTAAAATTACGGCTAAGTTCGAAGTTCGAGACAAATGCTACGAAAGGCAAAAATAATTTGACCATTGATCTATTCACTACAGGGTTAAAGATGAAATTAGTATATGTAATTTTAAATTATTTCAAAAAAATTTAATCATTTTAAATGTTTATTTTTGAATAGGGTTTTTATAATTTTAATTTAATTATTAAGAAATATTAGGTGATTTATTTTGGAATAATATTTTTATAATTTAATTTAATTATCAATAATTATTAGGTGAATGAGAGGACTCTTTATATGAAATGACTTATGGTTTTGTTGGCATGTGATATTGATAAGCCCTTGATATTATAACAAAATCTATTTACATAATAAGAAGCTCCATAGTTAATCTTGTTATATGTGAGTGTATTTCTTCTCCTTTACATGTTATATTCGATATGCTATAAATAACTTTGCTGAATTATTTGCTCTCAAAATTATTCTCTAATTAGATAGAGGATTAAAGTATGAACCAAAAGAGTTTGCAAATTCTTGTACACAATAGGAAATTAGAAGGAAGTTCACCACCAAATATAACATAGAGCATATTGGAGTGGATGAAAGGAAGAATTGGACCATCATAAACATCACAAGGACCATGAACAAAGATAAAATGCTATATGATGATTTTTGAGATGAAGTTGTTGCTTGTTCAATCTATATACTAAACATATCACTAATAAAAAAAGTGAAAGGTAAAAATGCAGTGGCATAAATTTAAGTGTCACTCACTTCAAAAATTTTGATTGTATTGTCGATGCACGTGACTGAGAAGATCTAAGAAGAAAACATGACAACATGAGAGGAAAGTGCATCTTCATTAGGTATAATGAATTATAAAAAATCCTACAAACCATTTAGCTCAATCACCTATAAATTTGTGGTAAGAATATATATGAAATCCTTGGAGGATAGATCTTGGAGTGACCAAGAATATGAAACAATGGAATATCAAAATCCATTTCTCCAAATAGATGAATAAGTGGAATGTTTAGGATAGAAAGTACCTCCACCAAGATTGCAAAGCTTATAGGTGCAAAGATAAGAAGAACAAACTAAAAATAATTCTTCTTCCAATAGTGAGTTAGTACATTTGGTGAGAAACTAGAGCTATAGTTCTTTAGACAATGAGTCATTGGCTTCAATGAGAAATAAAAAAACAAGGAGCTTGAGGGAAATATATGAGCAACAAGATGGCATGAATCAACAAGATCACTTTTCCTTATTATCCAATCAACCTAATTATTTTAGAGAGACAATGAAAAAGGAGAGTTGGGTATATACCATGAATGAGGATATTGAAGCCATTAAAAGGAATGGGCCATGGGATCTTGCTAACATCCCAATAGATAAAACTAGCATTGGCCTTAAGTGGCTTTACAATACACAACTAAATAAGAAAGGAAAGGTAGAGAAACATAAGGAAATACTAGTTGCCAAAGCATTTTATCAACAACTAGATATTGCTTATGGTGAGACCTTTGCTCCAGTAACAAGGTTAGACAATATTAGAGTTGTCTTAGATGTAATAGACTAGAACAAATAATGTGGAAGAGGGATACGATGGCTCCAGCAAGGGTTTCAGTGAGGGTTTTGAAGATCTATACCGCTGCTGAGGACGCCAACCTTGGTGCTACCGGCCCAGCGAAGCTTTCTCTCGGCACCAGCATAGCCATCCTCACAGATCTTGCTACCTCAGGGAAAATCAGTGGTCCAGAATCCCTCACTACACCAGAAGCGGCTCCGGGTTCTGCCCCTGGCCTGGAGCTTGGGCTCCTAGCTTCAAGAGCTAACATACACAAACCGAGAACCAAACACACAGAACAAGAACCTAAGAACAGGGACGAGCTTCGAGCTAGGGTTTATTGCCAGCAAGATCAACTAGATTTGTCTTTCCCAGGCAAAGAAGACACTGCAAAAGTTTCAGCGCACGTCCATGACAATGAGGGAAAGAAGATTAGCCTAACCTGGGGAAGAAAGCCAATTGAAAATCATAAGGATCCACAAGGGTTTCTGAGCATTAGTGCTGTTAGAGGCAGATCAGGCCCTAGCCTTGGATCCTCACCCTTGGGACGACTCCCTACAGACAAGGGCAAGAAATATGCGATCGGATCTGCTACTCCTCCTCTACTTCTGGTGAGAAAAGAGGTGTAGATTTTCGAAGGCTTTCTGCCGATACAACAGGTAAGGGAGATAGAGGAGGAATGCATAGGGAAAAAGCAGGACAGCCCCCACGTTGAAAATCTGACCCTACTAGGCCATTATAGGGTTTTTTACCCTACCTCAAGCAGGCGAAAGGTGTCATCGGCCTTGAAAGCAAGAGACACAGGCCCGATCAGTGACCAGTGGGAGATGGAACATCTGATCCAGGCTGGAATCGAAAATTTTTCCACAAACAAGAAGAGACCCAAAGGTAAATTTCTGCTGCTAGTTTTGCTTATGATAAATGACATAGGATTAGAAAATATTGGAACAAAGATATAGGACCCCTTGTCTCTAATCCATGCCCTCTCTAGTTTTAAGAGGACAAAGCTCCTTGTCAGATTGGAGCAAGGACGAGCCTGGATCCCTCGGATTCAGTGTGAGGTAAGGAAGTGGTTATATCTGCATTTACTGTGTAAGCAACCCTCATCCTTGCATCTTGATCTAGAACAATGACAGGGTCTGTTACCACACTTAGATCTTAGGCAACATGTAACTTTAAATCGTTTTCAGATTTTCATCAAACCCCCTGTGGGCAAAACTCATTTAGTTTGGGTACAAGAAGATAACACGATTCTGCAGCTGAAACAACAAATATAGAGACTGATGGGATATCCTGTCCCGATCCAATACCTGGTCAGTGGTAGTCGCTCTCTTCAGGACTGTAGGTCTTTGAAGAATTATGAAATTAGCGCAGAAATGACCATCTCACTAAACCTTCGACTGAGAGGGGGTGCTACGTACCAGGTTATATCAAGTTCTGCATGAGGAGATAAAGGGAAAAAACCCACAACCTAGCAACAATCAAATGGAGGCCTCTCCTACAAAAATATTACAGGGGAACAAAGCTGCAGGGTCACCTCCAGATCAAGGAGGATATGTACCACGGCCATACATCGTGGAACAACTTGGACAAACCCCTGCTCTAAAGATCGATATTTCACGAACAAAGGAGTACGTCAAGAGATATGAAACCCAGGAATTAATCTGCTGATTTAATTGCTTTTGGGTGAAACCAATGGACCTCTTCCATTGGATTTTCACTCAATGGACCATGGAATGTGATAGTCATCTCTTCTCCAAAGGGTTCTTTTTTGTTAAATTTATATCTTCGGAACTCAGAGATCGTATCATCAAAGCAAGGCCTTGGTTTTGGGGAACTATGGGTCTTTTTATGACCCCATGGTTTCTATATTTTGACCCAAACGCCATGACTATCTCCAGAAAGTCGGTATGGGTCCGATTATACAACCTCCCCCTTCATTTCTGGAGTGATTAGGTCCTGGAGGGAATTGGGAACAATATTGGAAAATACATCAAAACAGATACAGAGAGAATCGAGGAGAGGATTTACACGTTTGCACGGATCTGCGTGGAAGTAGATCTAAGCAAAGAATTGCTAGAAAATATTATGTTGATCTACAAGCAACAGAACTGGCTGCAAGGACTAGATTATGAAAACACTGCATTCAGATGCAGAATTTGTAGGATGACAGGACATTTACAAAGCACATGTCCAGAAGCTAAGAAAGAAAATAGCAAAAAAAACCAGAAAGGGAAACAGAGAAAAGGGTGGCAATATCCCCTTCCTGATTCAGAGGAGGACGAATCCGAAGTAGAGGAGGAAACAACTCCCATGGGAAATATTGAGCCTACACAGGGACAAGAGATCCCAATGGAAGACATATCAGCACATAAGGACTCTCAACATCACCCGAATCGGCCAGAAAGGACTAGCGAGGACATGGGTACTGGAGGGATCAACGACACCATTCCTCAGATACTTCCGATTCAAACAAGGATACAGGAACCCAGACAATCGAAAATATGTTAGTCCTTGCAATGAGTGCACCTTCCCAGGTTGAGTGGCACAAGGTCAAGAAGAATAAGGGGATGAAAACCTGAGTTGTGGGACATCTAATCACTCTCTGGCAACAGTGGTTACTTTTTAGGGCCATCAATCTAGTTTTCTCTCACCTTTCCTCTCTTGACTCATCTTTCTCTTTCTTACTTTTTTCTTCTTTTTTACCAAATGCAATGGTAGCCCTGCTACGATTCGTTGTGTGCCAAAGCACATGAGCCCTATGGGTAGTTGTCTGAAATTATTAAATGCATATGCTAGATGTAAATTTTCATTTTATAAATAAAAATTTGTCGATTTTTTTTTTGTGGAAACAAAAATAGACTAGAACAAATGGCCAATTTACTATATGCATGTGAATTCAAAATTTTTGAATGAAGTTTTAGAAGAAGAGGTGTATGTATATTAGCCATCAAGGTTTGAAGAAAAATACCAAGAGTACTAAGTGTACAAGATGAAGAAATCCTTTTATGGCTTGGACCAAACTCCTAAAGATTGGTACAATTGAATCGACTCTTACTTGCTCAAGGATGTTTTCAAGAGGATTAATAATGAGCCCACTCTTAATACCAAATTAGATTAGTAAGGTAAAATTCTTATAATTTGTCTTTATGTTGATGATCTGATATATATTAGAAATTTTATGTTAAATGATTTCAAAGCTTCCATGAAAAGAGAATTTCAGATGATAAACCTTGGTCTCATGAAGATATTTTTGGGAGTTGAAGTTAAGAAATTTACTTAAGGAATTTTAATATGTTAGCAAATTATGCTACATATATCTTAAAGTGGTTTAGGATGGACAAGTGTAAACCAATCGAAACACCTATTGTAATAGGAGAAGAATTGAGCAAGCAGGATCAAGTACCAACAATTGACTCAACAATGTATAAGAGGCTTTTAAGAAGCGTCATACACCTTAATACAACTAGACATGATGTTATGCATGTAGCTATTTTCATTTCTAGATTTATGGAGTTTCCCAAGGACTATCACTATAAAGTTAGAAAAATAATTTTAAGGTATATTATAGGTACAACTGATTATGGATTGTGTTACACAACTCTAAAGATAACACACTTAAATGATAAATGGAAAATGACTTTTCTCATAACATTGATAATAGGAAGAATACATTAGGATGTGCTTTTGATTTTGGCACAAATTTGATATTGACATGGGAATCTAAGAAGCAACTGATTGTCTCAATATCTTATACAAAAGAAAAATATGTAGCAACTATTACAACATTTTGCCACACAATATGGCTAAGAATACTCTTGAATATTGCACATGTGGAGAAGGAACTAACGTCTAGTTTTTGTGACAATAGTTTAATAATTGCATTGTCCATCAACCATGTGTTTTCCCAAAAAACATCTGCGAGGATTTCTCAGGTCGACAGGGTATTATCACAAGTTTGTTAAGAATTATGGGAGAATTGCAGCACGTCTAACAAAATTACTATAAAAATATGCATTTTCTTGGACTCCAGAAGAAACTAAGGCCTTTGAACATATCAAAGAGGAAATGTGCCAATGACTGGTCTTAGCTACGTTGGACTTCACAAAAAGCATTATTCTGGAATGTGATGGCTCAGGAAGTGGAATTGGTGTTGTTTTAATCAAAGAAGGATGACCTGTTTCTTTCAAAAGTTGGCCAATCAAAGGAAAGTATTTACAAAAACCTATTTTTGAGAAGGAAATGTTGGAAATACTAAATGCACTAAAGAAATGGCAACCTTACATAATGGGAAGACACTTCAAGGTAAAAACAGATCATGACATTCTTTTTGGAACAAATATTATCTTCAGAAGAGAAACAAAAATGGATCAAAAAAAGTTGGGTTATTACTTTGAAATCATCTACAAAAAAGGGAAGCAACAACAGAAGGATGAGGATGTGGAAATTTTTTTTGATGTAATTTATATTATCCAACTTCAGTGGATTAAAGGAAGAATGACGAAGAAGTTTGGACACTGATTCAAAAGTTGGAGCATGATCCCAGTATATTTGATACATTTAGTTGGAAAAATGATTCAGTATGGTACAAATATCACTTATATTTTTGTAATAATTCCCAACTCAAACAGAATATTATGTTGGAATTGCACACCTTTCCCTTAGGAGGGCACTCAAGATTTTAAAAAACTTACCACAGGGTCAAGAAGGAATTTTCTTGGGATGGCCTTAGATCTGATATTTAAAAGTTTGTGGCAGAATGTTTGGTTTTCCAACAAAATAAAGCCGAGACAGTTAAAACCTAGGGTATGTTACAACCCTTATGCATTCCAGGTCAATGTTAGGAGGAGGTTTCAATGGATTTTATCACAGGTTTATCCAAGTTTGAAGGAAATATTTCCATCATGGTGGTACTTGATAGACTTACCAAGTATGAACACTTTTGTGCATTAAATCATCCATTTAAAGCGAGTAAAATTTCTATTGCATTTATGGAAAAATTCAAAATCTACATGGAAACCAAAAGATTATTGTAAGCGACAGATATTCTATTTTCACAACAAATTTTTTGACATAATTATATTCTTGTCTGGGTACTCAATTAGCTCATGGCTCATCTTATAATCCTCAATCTGATGGGAAAACTGAGATAGTGAAATTTTTTTTGGAAGAATATCTTCGTTGCTTTATAAATGACAAGCTGACACAATGGGTCAAGTGGTTAACTTTGGTTGAATGGTGGTATAGCACTTCCTTCCATACTACAACAAAAATGACCCCATTTATGGCACTTTATAGATATCATCCATCGTCCATCACATCGTCTTTAAGAGAAAATTATAAGGCTCAAGCAATGGAAGATCACATCGAGCATCAAAAACAAGTTCTCCAACTCTTAAACGACAACACCACTTTGGCGCAGAATCGAATGAAACAACATGCAGATCAACATTGCAATGAAATAATTTTTGATGTAGGCAACTGAGTATTTTTACAGCTACAACCATACAAACAAATGTCCATCAAGAAAGCTAAGAAGGATAATGAATTGTCACCAAAGTACTATGGTATTTACAAGATTTTTCAAAAGATTGGTATGATGAAATAAAAATTGGAGCTTCCTGCATCTTCTCGAGTGCACCTAGTTTTCCATGTCTTATGCTTAAAGAAGCTTATAGGTGACAAGCTTCCAGTTCAAACAATATTTCTAGAACTTGACGAGGAATGAAACTCATATTGGAACTTGAAGCAGTCACGGAAACAAGAACTCAACAACTATGAAATTGATCAATTTTAGAGTATCTCATCAAGTGAAAGAACTTATCTGCTGAATATTCCACATGGGAGGATGATAATTTTATACAAAAGCATCTGGAACTATTCAAGCATTGAGGAATTTTTTTTTTTTTTGAAGGAGAGCGGCTTGTTAGGTCCTTATACTACTAGTGTATTCCTTTATTTTTATTGTTAGTATAACCAACATCTATTACCAAATCTTCTAGTGACTTTATCCGGTTATAATTTGCTTGTGATGAAGCTCTCTTTAGTTTTAACTGTGAATTTATATTTTCAAGAGAGTTCTGCAAATTCTGGACACTTAGAGCTTTATGTGTCATGGTTGAATAGATAATTTCTCCTGCATGTTTGTGAAATTCAATCTGGTCAATTGGATGCACATCTTTGGCAAGAAATTCAAAGGCTGTCTTTTTGTAATCTTCTGAAGTTTTGGGGGCCTGCACCTTTGGCTGTAAAAATTTCATTTGCATCTTCCTTGTTTTGAGGTCAAAAGCTGAAAGCAACCTACTCTGATCCCTGGGAGTTTTCTTCTAGTATTGTGCATATGTAACAACCTTTAATGCTTCATTTATAATTTTAATTTCTTTGTATTTATCCATGATATATTTTTCTTTCTCCACTGGCTTGCTGGATGATGAAACCTCTGCAGTATTTTTCTTTTGAATGATTTGTGCACGAGAAGTTGATGGCACATGTGTTTCTTCTAAAAGTGTTGGAGGTGCATTATCTCTGACAACAATATATGTTTCAATGGTTTCAACAGTCTCTTCTTGCTCTATCACTGGATTTAGTTTTGTTTTCTTTCTGTACATAAGATTGAATTTAGTCTAAGATATTCTTCTAAATAAGACCCTTCTTCTCTAGCCATTTTTTAATTTCTATCCTGTGGGGCTGGAGTAAGCAGGATGGAACTAGTATCAAGCTTCTTTTCCACCTCCTATAGTAGAGTTTTCCAACCACTCTAATGGGTTGGAATATTTCTCAATTTTAAGCTTAGACTCATGAATGAAAGGGGTCAATTTGAACTTAACTCTTAATTTTCTTATGACACCCAAGGGGTCATATGACCATTTGAAATTGCTACTAAAATTTAAATCTTGGAGACATATTCTGCTTCCTTTCTAGCATTCCAATTGTGGCATATAAAATGCCCTAGTTGATTTTTAATCTTGAATCGGGTCTTCTTTTTAGCTGAAAGGAAATTGATCTCATCAGAATTCAAGATTTATCTGATGTATTCTAAAGAAAATATCCTCAGTGGGAGGTATTTTGGAAGCTTGTATTGAAATAGTTGGCTTCCATACACTCTCATTTTTGTATGATTCTAGTATAAATAACAGTCTCCTATTTTGCTCTGGTATGATAAATGTAAAACCTTTTTTTTATTTCTTCACTGATTCTTGGATGAATGCTACTGCTAAGCATATCAACTACTGGATATGAAAAATAATCAATACAATCTTTGAAATTGAATTCACTCGAATCCTTTCTCATCAAGGATGTCCAAAATATAACTAACTAGGGATTACCGTCAGTGTCCAGTTTTTGTATGTTGACTGCAAACCTTTCTGATTGAAAATATATGAACAAATGGAATGACATTGAGGAGTATTTGAATACTCCTTCTTCTGGTAGTTTTATCAGTTGATCATGCATGGCATCTGCCAGGTATTGGGAAAAATTGAAAGTTGTAGCTGGAGGCCGACCTAGGAAAAATATGGATAGGAAACCAAGAATAGATTCATCTACATGTTCATTAGTGAAATATCCTAATCTACATGACAACATGGCCACAATTTGTTTGTTTCTTTTTGAAAACATGGTAGGGAGGAAAGTATGAAAAATTTGAAACCTTTTAGGGAAGTCCAGCTTTAAGTAAAGCTCAGTAAGGGTTTCAATGGAGAAAGGCACTCCATCAGGTTGTTATTTAATCTACAAAATTTGATTGATGGATTTAGCAGTGATAGTAAATAGGATTTCTTGGTTAGGGGTGACTATGGATCTTTCATTGGGAAAATAGCTGATTTGGCATAGTCTGATGAATTCAGGGAACTGGTAGGTTTTTGGAAATGTGTACTTGGGTAGGTTAGAGTCCCAGAGATGAATATCATCTACTTGATCAAAAAATTTATCATGACTCCAACAATGGAGTTCTAAAATGTTGCTATTAGTTACAATGTCATTAATTTTTAAGTCCTTATCGGCCAAAGGAGTGTGGTCAACATATAACAGGGGTGGTTGAAAAGGGTTTATAGTTAGGATGCCCTAGAAAGCCATTAATTTGTTTCAATTTATTAATAAAATCGATTATTTAATGGTTTCAGGTACTCAAAATTACCTGGAATATCTTGAATTTGATCGTGGAAGGAGTTCAGGTAGGAGCAGGCTTCAATCTTGGTCGACAATAGATTTTTGTTAATTTTCACAAATAAATAAAGATAATGAATTAATAGTTTATGGCAGGGTTTTATTATTTTTTTAAAATTGGGGCTTATCTCATGGCACGGGGGTTCTATTATTTCAAATAGTTGTGGTTTCATCGCACGCCTCAGAAACGGTTTGGTGTTTTATCACATGTCGAAGGATCGTTTTGCGGTTTGGGAACGGGGGGCAGGGGTGTGATAGAAAATGGTAGCGCCGCGTGGCAGGGGAGTGGGGGATTGAAACCACCCATTTTTCACCCCCCCTCCTCCGTTTTAAACTTTGAACAATGGGGAGTGCGAAATGGTTCAGAGGCTTTTAGATCTGATTGGCTGTGATCGGATGGTTGATGGGTATTGCGAGTTTCTAAAGAGGTGGGGTCGGGTAGTTGATAGGTGGAGGGTTAATATGAAATGGGATCGAGGAATATATATCGAGAGAGTTAAAATGATAGCCGCGGGGGGGGGGGGGCGGGGGTGGTGGGGGGGGGGGCGGGGGTGGTGGGGGGGGGTGGGTTATGAAATTTATTAAGCGAGATGTTAAAAAATATATTAGGAGGAGGGGTTAAGTCAAAAAGGGGGGGTCCACTTAATATTTAGCACTCTGAACTATTGAAAAGTGGGTTTTGTTGGTTTATTGAAAGCATAAAGTTAGTCAAGGGAAAAAGGGGGGTTTTTTAGCAAGGGAAAAGGGTTAGGATAAGGGGAAATGGTTTCCAAGAGAGGAAAAAGGGATTTAGTAAAGGGAAATGGTTTCCAAAGGGGAAAAAGGGATTAGGACAAGGGAAAGGTGTTAGAAAATGTTTTAGATCATGGATAAGCATAATGAGACTTATATAATCTTTGAAAAAATACTCTACCTACCCTTTTATTCATCCTAACATTTTTTATTTCCTTTATTGGGTGAATTAGATCTTTCTGACCCTTTTATTTTCTTTTGATAAGAAAACTAACTTATTTCTAACCTTATATCTTCCAATGGCTTAGATTAAACTTATGAGCTCATTTCTTTTATTTTCTTTTGATAAGAAAACTAACTTATTTCTAACCTTATATCTTCCGATGGCTTAGATTAAACTTATGAGCTCATTTTTATTCTTTACCTAACTATTGATCTGCCAAGATTAAATGATTTGGTTAGATATTTATTCATTATCTATCATAACAGGAAATTTAAAGGCATGAATGACCAAGATTAGATTGTATGATCATCATGAATTGTGACATTTTGAACAAGCTGCACACAATTTATTTGCAAAAGTAAAGTAAACTAAGAGTAGTGGCATTTGAAAGTACAACACTTTCAGAATTTATTTTTGTTTCTTTTTATGGGGTTCATATTTTATGTCTTTTTTTTATCTTTATTTCTTTTGGTACTTTGATTATTCTTTCAGGACATACCCGCTTTTTATTTTTCATATGGAAAACATTTGCAGAAATGCAAAGGTATGTACATTATTACAAGACTTAACATAATCAATTCAAAATTATGATCCCTATTATTATACGACCCTAACAGTCACCATGGCATTGCCGAGGCTACAGTGATTGGAGTTCGTTGACATTGATCAACGTGTAGATGAATTTATTGTTTGGGTTGTTTCCATTCTTCTAGTAAAATGATGAATATGTAATAAATATTTTAGGGGAGAAAATAGCTTGATTGTATATATGCAGGGAGAAATGCACTCGATTCTATGTATGCAAGTTTATTTGAATTAATCTCACATGCTTTGCAACTCTCATAAAATTAAGCAAAAACAGAGTTGAGTATCATTTGTTGGGTCCAAAAACATTTTCTACATTGTTTCAATAGTATCCAATTTTCACCTAACTATCTGGTTTGATGCACTGCAGTTGAATTACATGGCATGGGATCATGTGTCATTACAACATAAATTTCCATAGCAGTCTTATTGTTGGCGAGTACTGTGATATGCGTTCACCACACTTGTCAGAATGGAGATTTAATCTCAACATATGAGCACATGCTATCTGGAGTAAATACATATAACATGTTTCCCCAGTTTTGGCATATTATAATTTTGATACTCCTTTTCTCAGCTTTGATTGTATGTTGTATATAAGTATCTTTTTTTGTGCTTACAAAATTAGTGATTATGAACTTCCAAAATAATATCAAGAGGTCATGATGTAATAACTAACGCTAGATACATTCTGTATCTAAATGACTCTTCTATACAAATGGTGAGTTTAATGTTTGAAACCCATGTATCTCGGTAGATGGCATCTCGTGGACAGAATGCCTAGTAGTTCAATGTTTACTGCAAAAAAGTAATTGTTTTTTTCTGAAGCTTGTGGTTAAGAGATTGAGGGATGTAAAACTTGATATGGATGGTTGTCCAGATAGTTTGGAAGTTGTGGATCTAGGGAAGGATCCCTCATTTGTTGAAGACGTGGGAGTGGCATTATCATGAGATTATGTGATAGCTTGGGATGTTGTTCAGTAATTAACTTCGGGAGATCCTTGGTTTGGGAGTTCGAGAGTGGAACTTAGGAATCTAGTTTGCTGACTACACATTTCCGAGGGTTATGAGACAACTTGATGGAGTTCTCTCTATGAGATTTTGAAGATGTTTAAAGAATATAATGAAGATGTTGCAGACAATAAGAACAAGGAAAGTACTCATTATCGGAGGCACTTGGAGAATTAAATGCTACTTTTATTGTGCCTATTAATTTATGTTCATCATTAAATGTAATTTTTGTGTGATCGTTGATTATTTGTATCTAGAGATTTAGCCCAACTAATATAAGTCCTATTTTGGTGTTTGGCTGAGATATTTTCTCAACTATTTGATTGTATGGTTAAGATAAAATTTATATCTTGAACCAATACTTCTTGTATTCATATGTGATTTTTAATAGAATACAATGGAGTTTTGGTGAGCAATCTGATTTTTAAATTGGTATCAGAGCTAGTGGCTATGTTGGTAACTCCCTTAATGGAGGGCTCAAGATGTATATTGAATTAGTGTAGATATGTTTGTATGTCTGACTGTGTGAGTTTGTTGAAGTGTGTGACTTGGGATTTTGAAGGCATGTGGGTGAGATCCAATAAATTAAATGCCCAGGGCTGTTACTTCATAGGGAGGGTAGAAATTTAGGTTGAGTAGCTATTTCCATTCAAATTGACGCGAATCATAGAAGTTTTTTTCTTTCTGGTATTCATCGCATTGAGTTAATTATGTATGAACAGAGCACTACAGATGGTCAATGCATGGTATTAAAGGTTTTGTGCTGCTACCATCGTCGAATATGTAAAGTCAACATGGCATTGCCAAGGCTATGATGATTGGAGTGCCTTGACCTCAATCGACGTGTATGTGAATTTATTGTTGGGGTCGTTGCCATTTTTCCAGTAACATGATGAATATGGAATCAATATTTAAGGGGTGAAATGCACTTGATTGTATATATTGATGGATCAATGCCCTTGATTATATGTATGCAGGTTTATTAAAATGGAGCTCACAAGATTTGCAACTCTCATAACATTCAACGCAAACAGAGTTGAGTATCCTTTTCTGGGTCTAAAAACATTCCCTAGATTGTTTCAATAGTATCCAATTTGCACCTAGCTATCTGGTTTGATGCATTCTAGTTGACTTACATGGCATGAGATCACGTGTGACTAAAAAATCAATTCCCAGAGGAGTCTTCTTGTTGGTGAGTACTATGATATGTGTTCATCACACATGTCAGAATGGAGATTTAATCTCACCATATGAGTACATACTATCTGGAGTAAATACATCTAACGTGTTTCCATAGTTTTGGCATATCATAATTTTGATACTCCTTTTCTCAGTTGCGATGGTGTGTTGTATATAAGTATCATTTTTTTGTGCTTCTAAAATTAGTGATAATGAATGAATGAGACATGACTTATATCATTGGCTTCAGCAAATTATGAATGAGACATGACAAGACTCCAAATCATAACTTAGGAATCAACAACTTCTAGATTGATGCTTGGGAACTCCCAATGAAAACTCATAGCAACACATGGAAGCATTAATTATAATACCCTCCATTAATGCTTACATGTAGAAAATATAGAAAGCACACATTACAACAATAAATAAACATTTGTCATATTTTTCTGATATGGTCATCACTATCATTCATATCCACTCTGAAATCTCATGGTTTCTTCTCTTTTATTCACCACACATTCGATCTTCCCACTTGATCTATTGAAGACAACTGCTTCAGACCATCGTTGACGTACTTTGCATAATTGACACTTCTCAACCTCTCGTAGCTCAACGGGTTAGTCTTGATATTGAACAATCTTATGGAAGTGCTACCACTTACTGAATCCAAGGCCCTCCGCAACCTTCACCAGCTATCTAGGATAACATTTTGGATACATAATGTCTTCAACAGACAATTATACAACTTGACCTTGTATAAATAACCTGTACTGATGCTCCCGGAGCACGATGGGTCAAATTAGTCTGTTGAATAGTTGGTCTATTGTTTTTTATTCTGCATCATTGGATTCTTGCACAATATAATAACACAATACTGCTTCAATTCACACGACAAAATCAAACATACAAGAAAACAAAAACCTTAATAAACTGCACCATAAAAACCATTAACATCCAAATTTCAATATCACATTGACCTAATAATAACCCCTCATATCCATATATAATCATCCTTCACATTTGATAAAGAAGAGTCCCAATTGACTTGAGACTAGTTTGTAAGCATCCAAATGTTTTTTTTTTAAGATTCTCTTCACAATAAATGGCCTTAATTAAGGCATACTCAAACCCATCACACCCTTCATTGAATAGTGGCTACATGTGGCAGCAATTTTTCCTTCCTAAATGATTTTAACAGCGAGATAATAATTATACATATAAAATCCATGCTTTAAGATTATTTGCAATATTACCCTTCTCCTTGAATGACTAGTGACCCTCGACGGATCTTCCAATGTGTTTCATGTTCCAGCATCCATCTTCGTAACATAGAGTGTCTACGTGCTGAACATACTGTATCACATAGTGGAGATTTGTGATGAGGTGTTGGGATCGCTTGTTGTGATTTTTCCAGTGATTCTCTGAATTGCATTATATACATTATTGTGCATACATTTTTTGAAGGAAAGAATAATGTTGGTGTGCTTCTCCAAGAAATAGCAAGTGATAATTGCTCACAGGAAATTATAGCATGCAGCTAGGGAAGAACATAGGATATGGTTGAACTTCTCAGAAATTCCATATTCTCGATACCCAACAAGGAAAACATTTTTATCATTTTCCAGATTGTTCTAATTAGATGAAAATTTTGATTCAATCTCGTAGAAGTCAGGGTTGTTTCTATTCTGGTGGAGATTCTTGCAGATTCAACCTCAAATAGAGTCTGGTTCAAGAGAGGCCTGGAAACATTGAATGATTTAATCAATTGTAGCAATGGCTACTCAAATTCTCTTTCCCATACCCTGACAATTCCTGATAGTGTGAGAATAATGTATTGGAAAGGTGGAGATATCATTGTAATACCACCTAAAAAAATAAATGAAATAGATCTACACAATGAACAAATATACAGACAGGCTCACGAAAGTCACACACTAAACTGTGTATATAGAATCTATCAAAGGTCTCTCATCTTCCTTGTTAGGTCCCTATAATATTACTGTATCCTTATTGTAATTGTTAGTATATCCCCTTTATTGTTATTTTTGTTCCCATGTAGCCCCCATATTGTTATTATTGTGTCCCATAGAATCCCACTATTGTTATTTTTGTGCCCTTACATTATAGCGACTCTGATTATATAGTGACCCCTTAGACTCCTATTTATAGAAATGAGGTTTTGTCATTTGAATCATATAAGAATTGTTTATTTATGTAATGTAAAGGAGGTTTCCCCCTAAAAGAGGATAATTTTTAAGTCGTTTATTTATCTTTCCTTATATTTTGTGAGTTGGTTGAATAACATTTGGTCTCAGAGCTTTGGATTCAAGGGCTTTTCTTCTTCAAATAGGTCATATTGGAATTTTAACTGTAACTTTTTTTCTATGAATTTTTAGAAGAAGAAATTGTAACCAAGTGGCGCCGAAATTTTGATGAACCTCTTGTACGAATTTCAGATCTTGGTTCTCTATATTTTTGGAGATTTGATTTGAGGAAATTAGGATTTTTGCAGGCTCCTCAATTTCATCTCAAACATGTGGCCTAGGGAAAATCATCATACATTTCGTTTCAGACATTCAATTTGAATTTTGTAAAATTTGGCCAAAAGTGCACAGCCTGTAGTTTTTATTGTAGAAATTTCAAAGCCAAATATTGAAACAGTGACATGTGGAATCCCATATAACTTTGCTCTACTGAACTAGTCCATAATCAGGCCATCATGATATATTTTATATAACTCTATATTGAAGAATATAATATTGGTATGACTAGTGGAATTGGAAAGAAGGTTCATTAGCCTGCAATAGGACCAAACTTTAGACCTTGGAGATCCTAAATTACAGAGTTACAACCATTGCAATATTGAGATCCTGAAAGAAAGTAAAAGGTGTGTATTTATTTTTAAATGTACATAAATTTTGTTTGAAAAATCAATTTGAAGTGATTCCAAGGGCATATAAAAGAATATATATCAGTATTGGGTTCTAAAATAACTCCTAAACATAATAATTCCACACACATTAAGCCCTCAAAAAGCTACACTATGATGCATGAAGAGGAAGAATTGCAACATGATATATCAAAATTACGAGACCAAGTGCAATAAATTTCTCTCTCACAAAAAGCAACCAAAGATGAGCTAAAAGGTGATATGGATGGTTTAAAAGGAAACATAGATGGTTTAAAATGTGACATGGATATTTTAAAAGACAAAATAGATGGCTTAAAATGTGACATGGATGGTTTAAAAGGTGACATGAATGGTTTAAAAGAAGACATGGTAGGTTTGACAAAGTTGCTATAAGAACGACTTCCTAATGGCGAAAAGGTGTTAGATGCAACTCATAATGAGAACAAAAGAAATTTTAATCATGATTTCATATGCTCTAAAGTTATATTTAAGAACCACCATATTCCAAAGATTGATATGCGAAAGTTTGATAATAAGGATTTGGTAACATGGATACTACAAATGGAGTAATATTTTGATCTTCATAATGTGCAACACACACAAAAGATACAAATTGCAACTTTATATTTAGAACGCAATCAGTTTGTATGGTATCGATGAATTTTTTCTTGTAAACCACATGTCACTTGGTCAATTTTTATGGAGGAAATGATGGAATAAAGTGAGGATACAAAGAGAAACACATTCTTTAGCCAATTGATAAATCTCAAAGAAAAGATTCAATGGTAGATCACATTAAAGACTTCCAAAAATTGAATATAAGGGTAAATGATTTCTTGTAGAAACATAAGATTGATGTATTCGTAGGGACTTTAAAGGATAACATTCAACATGAGTTTCACCTTTGGGGACCTGATTCATTGGAGAAGGCATTCAGGTTGGCAAGAAAAATTGAAAGAAAAATTATGGCAACAAGAAAGCCTAACACTCACAATTGTAAAGATGGAAGTGTTGCTACTCCAGGACTTCCACAAACTACAAGATTTACAGCACAAAAAATTGAATAGAAAGGAGCAAAATGGATTCGCTACAGTTGTCATAGAAAATACACTAAAGGTCATAAGTGTGCTGAAAATAAATGATTTTACATAGATTGTGAAGAGGAAGAAGAAGAGCAACAAGATACTTCAAAAGAAGAGGATATACACAAATAACCAACCCTATAGAAAGAAGAAATGAATCCGACCATATATTGTAATGAATTGGCATGAATTACCACTCCTAAAACTCTCAAGATAGAAGGACATATCAAGAGGAAAAAAGTACTAGTGTTGATTGATTCGGGTAGTACCCATAAATTTTTTCATTGTAAGATAGCCAAGGAATTGAATTGTTTCCTATACCCAATGCCAGAGTTTCAAGTGATGGTTGTAAATGGAGGAAGTATAAATTTCACTAGAAAGTGCTATAATATCAAGCTAACCATGGGGGAATATGTATTGAAAAGTCAAATTCTCTCCATTCCAATGGGTGGTGCTGATGTTGTACTAGGTGTCCAATGGTTACAATATTTGGGTATGATAACTTTTAAATTTCAAGAAATTAATTTTAATTTTATTATTTTTAGGAAGGAAAGGAAGTTGAATTAAGGGGTATTGTAGGGAAACCATGAAATATAATTAGATATAATTGCTTGAAAAATCTTCTAAAAAAATAACAACGGGGCGTAATTGAACAATTATTCTCACTAGAGGTTCAAACATCAAAATCATCTATTTATCCAGATCTCCAAAAAGTCTTGGACAATAATTCCAAGGTATTTGAGACTCCCAAAGGCCTCCCACCCATTCGTGATCATGATCATGCTATTCAAGTGATTCTAAGAAGTATTCCTCCAAACATTAGGGCTTGCAGATATCCATATGCCCAAAAGAGTGAAATTGAACATATGATTGTAGAAATGCTAGAGGCCGGTATAATTGAGCCTAGTCAAAGTTATTTTTAGGCTCCAGTAGTATTGGTGGAATGGATCATGGTATATGTCTCTAGACTATAGGGAGCTCAAAAAGATCACTATTAAAGATAAATTTCCCATTCCTATCATTGATGAATTGCTGGATGAATTACATGAATAAATTTACTTCACCAAGTTGGATCTTCATTCAGGATATCATTAAATTAGAATGAAGACCGAACACATTCTGAAAACAACATTTAGAACTCATGAGGTTCATTACGAATTTTTGGTCATGCCTTTTGGCCTTTGCAATGCACCTTCTACATTTCAAGGTTTGATGAATTCCATTTTCAAACCCTTAGAAAATTTGTGTTAGTATTTTTTGATGATATACTAATCTACAACAAGTCTTGGAAGGATCATATTCAACATGTTGATAGGGTGCTCAAACTAATGGAGGAGAAACAATTATATGCAAAAACCTCCAAATGTTTCTTTGGAGTACAAGAAGTGGAATATCTAGGTCATATTTTATCTCATGAGGTTGTTAAGGTAGATCGTAACAAAATTAAAGCCATTAAAGAATGGAAAATCCCCACAAACAAAAAGCATCTGCGAGGATTTCTCGAGTTGACAGGGTATTATCGCAAGTTTGTTAAGAATTATGGGAGAATTGCAGCACGTCCAACAAAATTACTATAAAAATATGCATTTTCTTGGACTCTAGAAGAAACTAAGGCCTTTGAACATATCAAAGAGGTAATGTGCCAATCACTGGTCTTAGCTACGTTGGACTTCACAAAAAGCTTTATTGTGGAATGTGATGCCTCAGGAAGTGCAATTGGTGTTGTTTTAATCCAAGAAGGATGACCTGTTTCTTTTGAAAGTCGTTCAATCAAAGGAAAGTATTTAAAAGAACCTATTTTTGAGAAGGAAATGTTGGCAATAGTAAATGCACTAAATAAATGGCAACGTTACCTAATGGGAAGACACTTCAAGGTAAAAAGAGATCATGATAGTCTTTTTGGAACAAATATTATCTTTAAAAGAGAAACAAAAATGGATCAAAAAAATTTGGGTTATTACTTTGAAATCATCGACAAAAAAGGGAAGTAAAAACGGAAGTACGAGGATGTGGAAATTTTTTTTATGTAATTTCTATTATCCAACTTCAATGGATTAATGGAAGAATGACGAAGAAGTTTGGACACTGATTAAAAAGTTGGAGCAAGATTGCATAACATCTGAAACATTTAGTTGGAAAAATGATTCATTATGGTACAAATATCACTTATATCTTTGTAATAATTCCCAACTCAAACAGAATATTATGTTGGAATTGCACACCTTTCCCTTAGGAGGGCACTCAAGATTTTAAAAAACTTACCACATGGTCAAGAAGGAATTTTCTTGGGATGGCCTTAAATCTGATATTTAAAATTTTGTGGCAGAATGTTTGGTTTTCCAACAAAATAAAGCCCAGAAAATTAAAACCTAGGGTATGTTACAACCCTCATGCATTCCAGGTCAACGTTAGGAGGAGGTTTCAATGGATTTTATCACAGGTTTATCCAAGTTTGAAGGAAATATTTCCATCATGGTGGTAGTTGATAGACTTACCAAGTATGCACACTTTTGTGCATTAACTCATCCATTTTAAGTGAGTAAAATTTCTATTGCATTTATGGAAAAAATTCAAAAGCTACATGAAAACTAAAAGATTATTGTAAGCGACAGATATTCAATTTTCACAGGAAATTTTTTGACATAACTATTTTCTTGTTTGGGTACTCAATTAGCTCATGGCTCATCTTATAATCCTCAATTTGATGGGAAAACTGAGATATTGAATTTTTTTTTGGAAGAATATCTTCGTTGCTTTATAAATGACAAGCTAACACAATGGGTCAAGTGGTTACCTTTGGCTGAATGGTGGTATAACACTTCCTTCCATACTACAACAAAAATGACCCCATTTATGGCACTTTATAGATATCATCCATCGTCCATCACATCGCCTTTAAGAGAAAATTATAAGGCTCAAGCAATGGAATATCACATTGAGCATCAAAAACAAGTTCTCCAACTCTTAAAATACAACCCCACTTTGGCGCAGAATCGAATGAAACAACATGCAGATCAACATCGCAACGAAATAATTTTTGATGTAGGCGACTGAGTATTTTTACAGCTACAACCATACAAAAAAATGGCCATCAAGAAAGCTAAGAAGGATAATGAACTATCACCAAAGTACTATGGTATTTACAAGATTTTACAAAAGATTGGTACTAAAAATTGGAGCTTCCTGCATCTTCTCAAGTGCACCCAGTTTTCCATGTTTCATGCTTAAATAAGCTTATAGGTGACAAGCTCCCAGTTCAAACAATATTGCTAGAACTTGACGAGGAAGGAAACTCATATTGGAACCTGAAGCAGTCATGGAAACAAGAACTCGACAACTACGAAATTGATCAATTCTAGAGTATCTCGTCAATTGAAAGAACTTATCTGCTGAATATTCCACATGGGAGGATGATAATTTTATATAAAAGCATCTGGAACTATTCAAGCATTGAGGACAATTTTTTTTTTGAGGGAGACGGCTTGTTAGGTCCTTATACTACTAGTGTATTCCCTTATTGTTATTGTTAGTGTATCCCCCTTATTGTTATTATTGTGCCCATGTAGTCCCCATATTGTTATTATTGTGCCCCATATAAATTGACTATTCTTATTGTTGTTCTCTTACATTATGTGGAATCTGATTATATTGTGACCCCTTAGACTCCTATGTATATAAAATAGGTTTTTTTCATTTGAATCATCCAAGAATAGTTCATTTATGTAATGTAAATGAATTTTCTCCCTCGAAGAGGATAATTTTTAAGTCATTGATTTATCTTTTCTTCTATTTTGTGAGCTGGTTGCATAAAATTCCTAGCCCTCTCGTGAGGGAGTTAAGCCAGAACCCACTTTCATACCATGTTAGAAATCTAAAGAGAGCGAGAGATTGTTTTCACAACACAAATCACACCATGATATTATTAATCACATAAACAAATTACATATATAAGACGTAGATCACTGACTTCGACAAATTATGACTTAGACATGACACACCTCCTACTCATAACTTAGGAATCAACAACTTTTAGATTGACGCTTGGGAACTCACAATGACAACTCATAGAACCACATGGAAGCATTACTTCCAACACATGCTATTTTTATTTTTTCCCAATGAGATGCTCAACGACTATGGGTAATCCTTTCTCAAACTCTATGTATGGGTACGCCAAAGCACAATCCTGCTCCTGTACTTTCCATCTGCCATTTGTTGTTCATTCACCCTTGAGTTAGATATTTAATAGTTTGTTTCAAAGAAAACTTAATACAAAGATTTTTTTTGGATAAGGGAACTATATACCTGAAGTTAAGTATTAGATGATGGATGAAGAAAGCACTCTCCAGTTTGGCAACTTCATATCCCGGACAAAGCCTTAGACCTCCGCCAAAAGGCATAAATGGATTTTCATATGAACCCTGTGACACAAAGCATATCATATTTCAAGACATCAATTTTAATTTTAGAATTAAAAACTCTATATTAAAAATGGAGTGGAAAAAGGAAAATATATTTCTAACCTGCCATCTCCAGGGATTGAATTCCAAAGCATTTTCATGAAGAGATTCATCGAGATGCACCCCTGCTAACAAGGGAAGCACCTTCCACCCCGCAGGGATTTGGAAATCTAAAACAAAAATTGGAATCAGAAAATAAGCATTTTAATATTCCATGAAAGCGAGAAATCATGAATATAATCATTTGATGTCGTAATTTTTTTTATAATTTAGGAATAATACCCTTAAAGGTGACGTCCTTCAATGCTTTTCTATGCACAAATTTGACTACATTACCATAGCGTAAACCCTCATTGATTACTTGAAATTCATAATTTGAAAATAACCTTATCCTCACAGTATGTAAAAGATATTTAAAATATAAAATTCATAATTTGGAAATAGCCTTATCCTCACACTATGTAAAAGATATTTAAAATATAAAAGTCATAATTTGGAAATAACCTTATCCTCACACTATGTAAAAGATATTTAAAATGTAAAATATATTTAATGAGACTATGTAAAAGACCCTCGTTAAATATTTAATGGATACCATTATTAACCAAACAAAGGTTTTGTTTATAGAAGTATTCGAAATTAGATTTTGCAAATGTAATATCAGATCTTACGGGGATGGGATATGATATATAAAGGAAAGAAAAAAGAATGTGTATATGATATAAAGGAAAGAAAAAAGAAGATGTAATTGATCATCTGCTTGTAATGGCTCAAGTCCAAGTGTTCAGTCTCGTGCTTTGTGCGGGCTATCATTTCATCTTCAGCCTTCAAAACTCAAAACGAAGCACTGGTTTAGAAAAGTGGGTATTGAAATTAAACCGACTTTAAAAAGTGGTGGCTCTCGGCTCTCTCCCCTTCCACTGTTGTAAGGCCAACTGTGAGTCACTGAGGCAGTGAACTATGACTGCCAGCAGTGCATAAGTGGTCTCATGCCCAGCCAGCACAATATCTAAAACAAGGCTGAATATTTCATGGGGTTTGACAGTATCATTAACCATAAGCATGTCAAATAAATCTCCCGATGGTTTATACTCTGATCCTTGCCCGGATCTTTCTTCCATTATCATCTTCATAACAGAACAGATACTTTGTCTGGCCTGATAAAAACAAAACAGAAAACCCAAGTAGAATTAAAAAAAAAAAAAATCCATGCTAAGATCATGGTACTAATATGAATCCAAATCACAGAACTATTCAATAGTAATTATCTAAGTAACAAAATAGTTTGGAGGATAATTTTTTTTTCTAACTTCTTAAAAAAATTCAAAAATCAGGTAGCTGGAGTGTTTCAATTGTATTTTTTTTTAATGATAAAAATAGATTTAGCACCATAAAAAAACTTAAGACACCCAAAATACTGAAATTTCCTATAATTCACATTTTCAAAAATCTTTACTCTAAATTTTCATCTGTAATTTTGTAGATTTTTTTAGACTACGGCTTCTCCATATTGTAATCATCCAAAACATGTAAATGTACCTGTACCGCACTTGCATGAATGTAGCAAAGTCATGAAGGAGTCTGGCTGATAATGGATTCTCAGGTGTCAAGCTCAGCATCTGCTTCACTATAATATTGAATGTGAACTGCAACATATGTTATGTAAAACTCCATAATTAGATGATTTCTCTATTTCTAAATGACGGGAGTTCAATATAAAAAAAACAGTATGCCATTACTTTTCTATATTACCTTTCTACTTTCATCACAGAAGATTACTTTTCTATATTACCTTTCTACTTTTCTCGATGTTCGCTAGAAATTAATGTTTGGATTTTACAGCATTTACGAGATTTAATGCATGACTACGCAGTCGTTTGTGTTCATCTCCAACTTCCACATATATCATGTACGGGCTTTGGATAACTCAATTGAAAGAGACGATTCAGCTCCGGGTCACATGAAACAATGGTTGGTGATCCAAACAGATGGGATTTGAAAACATTGCCATACCTGCAAAATCACGGTATGGATAGATGCAAATTCTAATTTAAACCAATTACTTTGATGGAAATTTGATGTTTTATATTATAATTAATATAGATCTATCTTAATCAAGACTATTATAACTAATATAGATCTATCTTAATCAAGACTTAGCAAGAGTCTAGAGTGTAGAAGAATTCAAGAAATTCTTGAAGTGAAAACTTATTTTAGAGTGTAAAATTTGACATTGACAGTAATTTTTTGAAGTGAAAATTTTTAATAGAGTGCAGAATTTGATACTGATAATAAGAATATTGATGTTTTATTAAACTAGAGATGAATGTCTTTCTAATTAATCACATCATCAAGACCAAATCCTAATGATGTGATTAATCCTAAAACATTCATCTAGATCACAAAAGTCTTAGATCTAAAATTTTATTATACTTCTAATTAAACAAATCAAACAAGTGTATTGATTTTTGTGTTTATTTAAATAATTTTTTACTTTTATTTTAAAATGGACACACTTCAAGTTGAACAAGGACATGCTTACACATCTACTTAAGGATCTGTCATACCGAACTGTAGAAAAAACCTCTCTACTAAAAAATACAAACCATAAAACTAAAACTTTTTTATCATAAATTTTCTGGAAAATCACATCATCATTTGATAAACAGAAGCTTTTCAAATTAAAGTGTACTAATTCATCGTCAGAGAAATAATGATATGGCTGAGTAAACTACTTAGTGTAATTCATCATCAAAGAAATAATGATATGACTGAGTAATTCGAAACCAACTTCTCTAAAAAAAAAAAACACATAAAAGTTTTATCTATTTTTTTTTCTTTCTTTATGCATTTTTTTTTTTTAAATGCATTACTTAACTTGAATATTAAAATATTTTATTTATAACCCCATTATTTTTTTTTTCTATTATTAATAATTTTTAAATGTTGAATATCAAATCCTTGTTAAAAACAAAATAAATTACACATCTCCATCACAATAGAAAATGAAATTATAAGATTTTTTATTTTTATTTTTATTTATTTTATTTTTCTTTATATAAATTTTATATAAAAGTATATTATTTAATATGGGAAATTTATGGTTGACCCTAAAGTATTTTTTGTTATTAATATATATATTTAAAAAAAATTCCATGTCAACTAAACATAAAATGAATCACACATTATATAATCAATAATATTACTTTTACAAGTCATTTGTCAACACCATATTAAGTAATGAAAAATTAGATATCTCTCTTTAATACTAAAAAGTTATAAATTAAAATCAATATACTTTGAGTTATTTTCTCTCTATATATAAAGTTGATGTAAAATTAAGGTGGAAATTGAAGTATTTTATTTATGAGGAACATTGTTTTTTTTTTTTTTATTAACATTAAGTGATCTCATACTTGGATGTAAATATTAATTTTTTTGTTATCCTCGATGCTTGAACTGTTGCTTGAGGAGCCACCACTAGAGGAATCTAACTTAGTGATCACAATCTTCTTGGGCCACACCAGCCCACCAAAGTGAGGTTTGAACCTAGGTTGCCTTGCCTAGGAGCCCCATCCTCAACAGATTGTGCTAAAATTATATATAAAATGAAATATTTTAAATTATTTTTTTCTTATATTTTCAGTTACAATGTGAATGAGAATTGTAATTTATTCCATTATTAATATGGAGTTCATATATAATATTTAAAATATTAAGAACAAAAATTAATAATAATAATAATAATAAAAATGTTAGAACAAAAATTAACATTGATAATAATAATTTTTTTTAATGTAGGTTAAAAGGTTTTAATATGACATATGTGTTTATGATGATGATGGTTAATGTTCATTGAGACCAAACTTTGTTCTATACCTAAAGATGTATAACATTTAAAAAAATATTAATACAAAAGTGATTATATATATATATATATATATATATATATATATATATATATATTAAAAAATTTCTATACTTAAAACATTTTATTAGTGTGTTGTTCAAAAGTAGCATAGATCCATTTTAACTCCATATTTACCAAGTGCTGAGAGGAATCAAATCTATTGAGGTGAAAAATTACCTTCAAGTTTTGCACTCGGAAAATGATTTGCATCTTTAAGAACTTGTGTTGAAAATATCAGTATCGGAAAAATATCGGCGAGGGTCCATAAAACATCTTATCGGCAATATCGGCAATATCGGCGAAAATATCGACAAAATATCGATAAACATAAAAATGAATAATATATTCATTTTTTTATCTATTTATTTATTTTTTTTACAGATTTTTAGAAATATAAATAAATAACAACATGAAATAAACAAATTGGCACATAATATGAGAAAAGCAAGTTAATATATTATTATTATTATTATTATTATTATAAAATTTTAAGGTCACAACCAAGCTAGACACCAAATTGATGTATGAGACATCCTTTTTTGTGGGACAAGGGACCCACCTCCATGCATCAATTTGATTGCTAAGTCTACGAATGCATACATACTCTACCCCCCTATAGTTTTGAACGTGCTACCTCTCAGGAGGAAACACATGCTCTTAACCATGTAGTGGGTGTAAAATAAAAATGATACATTAAAGGCGATACCAAATCTCTTGAACCCTCATAATTGTCCAACAAAGGGCTCAAATGTGGAGAACCAATACAGAATAACATCACATATATAAAAGTATCTCATCATCCTGAGTTATATGTACCAAACATAACAAAATTAGCAACTACCTATGTGAAATCAATGCCCTCTCCCCCTTTTATGGGAAAACATGATGAGTTGTTTTCCAGGCTTAGCCGTAGCAGTAGAAGGCCCTGCCCTTTCCCCCGCACCTAATGTCAAATAATGACTCTTGGGTATGGAGTTTTTCTCTCCTATATCTATAGAAGATGGTGCTAACGATGATGCTTCCACCATCTCCTCCTCCTCCTCTTCCTCCTACTCCTCCTCCTCATGTTGCTCCTCCCCTGAGTCCTCCTCCTCTTACTGCCCCTCTTCTAATGGTTCCTCTGGATCTAACCATAAAGGTGAATCCTGCACTATGGGCACCTAAAACTCCACCCTCCACTGAGATAATACATCAATATTGTCTAAGGAAATGACATCTGTATCCATTGGTTCTTCTATTTGCTTCACTCGAAGCTAGATATTGTAATTCACATACACTAAAACATTGAGGCGTGAGAACTCCAACTTGTAAGAGTGCCAAAAAAACTAATGAGTCTTGACTCTTGACACTTGAGGGTCATAAATTAAAATTAAAATTAAAATACATGTAATTTCTCAATTGAAGGCTGAATCTCAAAGTTATAAATGTTTCCTTTTTCTAGTGTATTTTATCAAATACACTCCAATTTCGCTCACACCCTCAAGAGCTACGTGTTTGAATTAGGAGTTTTATTTTCCCTTGCACCATATCTTCTCCACCAAATATCTAAAACAAAATAAAGAAAATAAAAAAGTCAAAAACTTAAAACACAATTAAACTTTAAAATAAAAGTTGCATAATTAAATTTTAGTAATCTAGAATTAGAAATAAGTAATTATAAATTGAAAATTCTAATGAGTGATGACTTGTCACTTACATGAAATGAACAGGGTCATTTCCATAATAGCTTCATCAAATCCAAATAGGCCAACAAGATCCCTATAAAATGGTATCTCACAATTGAATTTGCTACGAAGCTTAGGATCAGGTACCATCCTCTGAATATAGGAATGGAGACCTTCCATCACCTCATCATCAAAATCAAAGGCATATTTGTATGAAAATGTGGGGTTCAGGAAGAGTGTTGTTGCATGAATGGGTCGATGAAGCATCTCTTTCCACCGACTATCAATCACATCCCATAACATAATTTTTTCTATTAAGCCCAACAAAACCCTTGTATGCATAGTAAGAATGATTGGCCTCCTTGGACCTATCCATGGCCTCATACAAATAATCCATTGTATGCTTGTCCTCATATACCAATATCAGAACCTTTACTATAGGTTCTCTAACCGAGCACACTTCTTCTACTCCCTGAAAAAATGTGTCAATGTACAAAATTTTTGCAATGGATCTCCTGTATTGTCTCCTGTCGTATCTACAATCACAACACTCATTAGAAAAAAATATTTTCTTCAACTCAAACTGCCGTTGAAGCAAAGGATGAAGAGTAATAAAATTGGTGTCAAAACATGTGATTGAAGGAAATCACAACTCCTTGTTTCTAGTGTATCTCCTCAGGAGGCTAAGAACAGAAGCATGGTTATATATAAACTTGGGGGCGCTCCTAGCCATATCAATCACCTCCTTGATGAAGGAGAGTTTCCCCGTATCCTCAAGCAACAAATCGATACAATGTGTTGCACATGGAGTCCAGAACAATGTGCGGTACCTCTCCATAAGCATGCTGCCGGCAAACACATAATTATATGAATTATCTTTTATGAATTGCACCACATTATGCACACCAATCTCATGAATGAACCCATCTATCAACTCACATGCCACTGTTGCATATTTTATATGTGCTGATGCATCCACTAATTTAATAAAAATGGTACCTTTACGATAATGTACCAATAAATTCAGAAGGGTCCTACCCTTCCTATCTGTCCAACCGTCAGACATCATTGTGCATCCAAACACTTCCCATTTTTGTTTCAACTCTGCCAATCTAAAGTTGATGTCCTACTTTTCTACTTAAAGGATTGGCCCCTGTAACTCCTCATATGCTTCAATTTTGTACCCTAGGCCCATGACAAAAATAACATCACACAATGGCTACCAAAATAGATTGGTTTTGGTTATGCTGAGAGGTAAGTCACTCCAGAAAAGACACCTCCCTATAACTCTAACTACTTCTTTCTTTTTTTTGGTAAACTGATTTTATGGAAGGTCGTGCTCCATGTCCTATTCGTAGAACAAAAAATGATAATCTCCCATTCCCAGTAACATTAGCACTGGGAGGTGATGCTGTGGAGCCCCTCCCACTATCTTCAGCCTCTAAATCAAAAGAAGATATCCCGAAAGATCTACCTGCACGTTCAACCTTGTTTTTTTCGGCCTCTTCCTTCTTTATGTTTTTTTCATCAATTGCTTCAAGATATTTTTGTATAAGCTCCTCACTAGAAACCTTACAAAATACCAATGTGATTTCCAGGGAGTCTAGCTAGCCAGATGGTATTTTCAATCGCATAACCCCTCCTGTCATCTTGGTCCCACACAATTTTCAAGATAGATATGCATGATTTGTCCCACCATTAGACTCTCCATACTCCCAAAATGGGTCCAACGCTTTTGTCATATTTGTAGTGAACTAATTCAAACCTAGGGCACCAAAAAAACAAAAAATTGGCATTAAACACCCATACGCAAAAAATAATAAGTAATAACTACCTCATGTAATTTGATTTTTTCTACTACATTATTTGCAATGTGAATGAAAAATGAAAATAAGAGGGTGTACAAGAAAGTTTAAAAAAAATGAAGCTTGTTGTCCAAATATAGAGAAAACACTTGCATTGGCTCATGGGCATGAAAATTAGAAGAAGAAAAATGTTGGTAGGCAAAGAGGCAAACAAACATAACCCCAAATATATGAAAAAAATCATTAACTTAGGGGTTTTTAAGAACATACGTGTTAATGGAAGAAATGAAGTTTGTATCACTGTTCTTAAATCTTGATCCACAAAAAATTCTTAGTTGGTTGTAATCCCTCCTTGAAAACCACCACAAAGCTCTTCTCCTTCCTTGTTCAAGACCTAGAAACCAAAATGAGCAAATGAAACGACAAAAAATGTTTTTCTAGCTGTGACCCAGCCTGCGTGCTGATTTTTAAGGTCGTAGCATCATATTTTGCTGAAATATCAGCGATATTTTAGAAATATTGCAACATTTTGCTGAAATATCGGCGATATTTCAGAAATATTGCGATGTTTTCAAGTAAAGTAATATTGCAATATTTCTTCGTAATATTTCAACTTGCTGAAAATATCGCGATATTTTTGAATATCGCCAATGTTATCAACTTTTGTTAAGAATCCCACTTTGTGTTGACTAGATCTGGAGTTAAGATAAATCTATGCTAGTTTATTAAAAGCTCAAAATTTTTACTTAATCACATCATCTCGTTTATTAAAAGCTTATTTAAGTGTTCTTCATCCAAAACGTGAAATAGACTAAATCATTACACAATTCTTTTCAGGAAATCTCCAACAATACAAAAAAATGTTGAAACCTCCAATCACCTAAATTTAAACCTCATAATACAAATCAAAATATAAAAATATTAATATATTAAATTTTTTTAAATATATATATATATATATATATATATATATATATATATATATATATATATATATATATATATATATATATCACTTATTTAAATTAAAATAAAGCTACACCATATTGTAACATATAAAACTGACAAATTACCCCACATATATAATGATCTCAGGGCACATGTACCGATATTCATTTGAAATTGAATTGTAGTTTTATAATGGTGAGACACTTTCCATTGAAAAATATAAGGATAAGGTTCTTAACCAATAAAGGCGAAGAATACGAATGATTAGATTTCCTTCATAGCTTAATGATGAGACTTTGGCCCATGGGTCATTGATGAGATTTTCATCTTCTTAAAAGATAATTTTTGTCACATCTTACTATTATTTAATTGTTTAAATTGCATGGTTAAATGTTAAAATAGATTCAATACAAGATACTTTTAAATTAGTATTATTTGGGTTTACGGGTGGAGGATTATTTGGGTTTTTGTCATTCACATTAATAGACAGTCTCTATTAGGGCAGACTAACAAAGGGAAAAAATGGTTATCGTAAAGACATAGGTAAAGGGAAGAAGCTATAAAAAACTCAGGCAGCTGGTCCAAGTAAAAGAGGTAGAAAGAGTAATAAGAAGACTCTTGAAAACATAGCAAATATTTATGATTCAGGGACTCCAATGCACATTCATAAAACTATTCAGGGTTGGGAGAGGCAAAGTGACGATGATGATGATGATCTTAAAGAATAAGAGGCTAGAATGGATTTTATTTCAGACCTAGGAAATACAAGAGGTTGAGTTTCTCTATTTCAACAATCAGTTAAGACTTACTAGAAATTTAAATGTGTATTAGCAAAGGCAATGTTGAGTATGTGAGAAAAGGAAGCCAATTCCTCATTGTTCTTTGTGTTTTGAACAGGATATGCGTGAAATGGCCAAGGCTTAGATACAAGAAAATGTGTGTATAAAAAGGATTGAACAACAGATTTTGAGCATGCAGCAAGCAAAGATACCAGGGTCTACTGCAGAAGACCCAACACTTGTGGATTCTTCAGATGGTTGACACTTCTCAGTTTGTAGTTTTGTATGTTTTTTGAGGATAGTATGTATAGTTTCTATTTTATATGTAATTTTTATAGACATAGTAAAGGGATATTAAATATGAGTAGAAAGAAAAAAAAATATCAATTTTTCTTGGCTTATAACTCTATGAGGTGGCCAAAAAACCTAGTTTCCTCTGGGCAACTTGAGGCTACGAACTTCAGTAGAATATGTATAGAAACTTGCTCTTTAAAAAATAGAAAATAGAAAGGTACTGCAAAATTTACAAAAAAAAAAAACAATATGAAAAGAATTTTAACCATAGATATTCACTCTCACTTTATCGTGGATATTACTAACTTGTTAAAATTAGGTTTTGTTACAATACCATGGGCCATCACCATGGCTTATCAATACCACATGCAAAAAAAATCAACTTATTTCACAGTCAAAATATTTTATAACACCATGAAAAGATTCTTAACCATGGATATTCAACCCCACTTTAATCTGGATATTATTAACTTGTAACTAGGATTTGTTACAACACCGTGGGCCAATACCATGGTTTATCAACACCACATGCCCAAAAAACATAACTTATTTCACAATACAAATATTTTATAACAATATGACAAGATTTTTGTATCTAGATTTCAGATAAATCACATCAACAATTTTTGATGGTCAACATTTGGAACATACTACGAAGAGTCATCCTCAGGACCAAGGTGGAAAAAATGATCTATAATAGCATTAAATGGTACATATATTCACTTTGGCATTGATATTATGAACTTGTGAATAATATTTGTCACAATACCATTATGAACAATACCATATGCACAAAAATCACAACTTATTTCACAATCGAAATATGTTATAACAATATGACAAGATTCTTAACCACAAATATTCACCTCCACTTTACCATGGATATTATGAACTTGTAAATATACTTTGTTAGAATAACATGGGCCAATACCATGGCTTATCAATACCACATGTCCAAAAACCATAACTTATTTCACAATAAAAATAGAGGAGGGAAGAAAGAGAAAAGGAGAGGAGAGAGAGAGATAGGGAAAGAATGGGAAGAGAGAGAGAGGGTGACACAGAAATGGAGAAGACAGAGAGAGATATGAATCAAGAGAGAGATGGAGTTGGAGGGGGAGAGAGAGGGAGGAAAGAAGAAATGCATATAGGGAGAAAAGTGGAGAGAGAGGAGGAGTGGCAACGGATTGATGGAGAGAGAGTGAGGGAGAGAGGAGAGTGGGATAGAAGAAAGAAATAATGACAGAGAGAGAGAGAGAGAGAGGGGGGGATAAAATGGGAAGATATAGAGAGAGAAGGGGAAGAGAGAATGAGGGAGAGAGGAGAGTGGGATAGAATAAAGAGAGAAGGAGAGAGAGGGAGAGAGAGAGAGGGAGAAAAGGGGAAGAGATAGAGAGATAAGGGGAAGAGAGAGAGAGGGAGAGGAAGAGGGAGGGAGAGAGAAATAGATAGATATGGAGAAAGAGTATGTATGTTTCGAGGGTGAGATAGAGAGAGGGAATAAGAAAGAGACACATAGATACAAATATATATATTATGTAGTATTATATAACCAACCTAGATCCATCTTAACCCTGGATCTATGAAACGTTGAGAGATACCAAATATCTTGAGGTGCAAACCTTTCCTCAAGTTTTTCACTCAAAAAAGAGGTTTTCACCTCAAGAGATTGGATCCCTCTTGATGCTTGATAGATTCAGGGTTAAGATGGATCTAGGATGGTTTATCACCCCAATCCTAAAGTCTATTTATCTTTTTTATATTATGTGTACTTATATACATACATTATATATAAATATAATATTACAGAGTTTTGTGAAACTTTGTGTTACACTTGTAGAGAATCTAGGTGGAAACAAAAGTAATAATTGCAAGATAATAACTAAAATATTGCAAAGTTAGATTAGAATACAATTTCTCTCTATATATCTATATAAAAGATGTTGTATAATTCAATTATAAATAGCCTCCTTGAGGACATGCACCTTGGTTGGTTGTCATTATGCATGGATAACATCTCTCAAGTATAGGCCTATTTAATTAGTTAAGTAAACTAATTAACTAGTCAATTGAACTAGTAGAATCCTAGAGATAACTAGAGAATCAACATACATAACTGGAACTATATTGAAATAAACTAGTCCTAGTTAACTAGAGAATCAACATGAAATTCTCTGTTAACTAGTATGACAGAAGTACAACTAAGTCTGATTGGACTAAGAATTTATGTTAACTTATAGTGACGAATGTAGTTCATATCGATGGTCCCAAGATAGGAAAAATATAACTAAATAGGGAAAATACATATCGATGTTTATATACACCAAAAGTTTTCCCATGTGTCATATTTAAACTCTCTTTTAATCTTACACACAAATATCTTTATGATTTTCATAAAGCATTATGTTATCACCCAAAAAAAATTTCAAAACATCATTGTGTCAAGTTTTCTTTTGGTCATGGTTCAAAATTGGGTTGAGAAGTCAATTTAGGATTCAATCAAGGGAAGGTTAGATTTTCATAAGTTCAAAGCCTATCCTTAAGTTCAAATAAAGTATTTTTTAAGGTCCATTCATTGTCAAGTATCCATAATTTTTATTTGTGGGTCATTTCCTAAAGTTTCATGTCAAAATGGATCAATTAGCCAAGAAACCTCGTTTCCATAGCTCCACTAGTTCAAAAAAGTTGATTTGCACTACGTAAGTGCTAATAGTTTCATAGCGCAAACAAGGAAAAATACACTGTCAGTGCTACGAAAGCGTGGTTTCTAAACTGTCTTGTCATTTGAGCTGAAATATGTCAGAATCCGTTGGGAAATGGTAGGTTAGTGGTATGATGAGTTAGTTAATGATGACATTTCATGTACTTACCCAGGTTGCAGTCATCGTGGTCATGATAGGGTATGAATGAGGCATCATTCAGTTATGAGATGAAATTTTAGATTCAAAATCTTGCCTAATTGGTCATTCTCATTTCCTTTGCCTCCATTCGAGTGTCTAAGCTCTGAAGTGTCAATCCAAACCTGTGGTTGTTCTATACAAAGGTTTTCTACATCTCAATCAAGCGAGGCTGATATAAACTAATCAAACGAGGCTGATTCAATTTATCAAGTGAGGCTGACAGGTTTTCTGTGAAGCATGGTAGTGGAAAAGAAACTCCACAGAGGGGGACACTGCTTGAGACATGAGCCTGAAGATATGAAGTCCATAATTGAAGACCCAACAGTGATGGTGGCATTCAAAAGAGTAGGTTTTCTTCGGTTTTGTGAAAATTTGGAGGGTTGCCACACACAAGTATCCAAAGAAATTTCCTTGAACTTTAATGGAACAACCACCAAGTTTGGGATGCTAAGTGTGTCAATTACACCAGAGATTATTGCTGTTGTTATAGAGATACCAAGAGGTCAAGAAACTTGGTTCAAAAATTTCAAATTTGATATGGAGCCATGCAAAGAGTTCATGAAACCTGAGTATGCAGATATGGACCTCAATAATGCTATCCCTAAAAGCTGCATCAAAGACATTTATGAAAAGCTATTGCTGAACATTCAGAGGTATTTTACATGTGAAGTTAGATATCATAAGGTTTCCACATGTCATTTCAAGCTACTTTTGCATTTCAGTTGTAATATTTCACTTGATTTTCCATTTTATATGCATAGGAGTCTTGCAAAAATGGCTAATAAAGTACAGGCCAAATATAAAGGTTGTGAAACATCTTTGTTTCATCATGGTTTGATGAAGTTATTTATTTTGAATCAGCTTCAAAATATAGGCAGGGATTGGTCATCCTTTCTATTTATAAATGGTTTTGAGTTAGAAACCCTAACTCCTGCTAGAAACCATAAAACTAAAGGAACTTCATCACCACCAGTAGCAGAGTCTAGTCAACCTATGGTTGAAAAACCAAAGGAATTTGAAAAATTGAAGACAAGGAAACAAGTTGAGAAAAGGACAGAGCAGACACAAGTGCTTGATACACCAACTCCATCACCTGCAAAACAGAGGTTAAAGATTGTTAAATAAGAAAAAAAGAAACAAGATGTCAACAAGAAGGAAATGAAAAGAGTAACAAGAAGCCAAGCAGTGGAATTAAAAGGAAATACAGTTGCTACAGCTATAGAGGAAAACCCAGTAATAAAGTGAAATTTAGATGACATCCTAAATGCTATTCACATAAAGGAGACACCCATTGTTCAAGCTGAGTCCATTGGAGAAGATGAGCATAAAAATAAAAAGGCTAAGTCCACAAAGAAGCTTGAGTTTGAGGGTGAAAATGTAGCCTTCATCTTTCAAGCAAGAAAACCTATAACTAGGTATGCTAAGAAACTTAAGGAAGACAACAAGGAAGTTGAAGAAACTATTGAGACAGTTAAAGCCCCTGAAGAAGTGGTTGATCTCTCATCACCTACAGTAAAGCATGTAGCCAGCAGAACAAAGAAGGGAAAAGAAGAAATGACAGAGTTTAAACATCTTGAGGAGAAATTGATGTTGGCTAACCATGTAATTTTTGTGATGAGAAAGAGGGCTAGAAAGCATAGTGTTGAGAAAGCAGAGTTTAAAAGAATGAAGGCACTGTGGGAAGGTCAAACTGGTTCTATTTTTGAAACTCCAAGTAGTGCAGAGCAGTTTTTGACATGGAAAATCCCAACAATAAAGGAAGCCGAATTTGTCAGAGTAATAAATTCTCACTTGAGAGCTAATAATAGTAGACTTAAAGATCAGGTGGAGGACTTGGAGTAGCAGCTGAAATTGACTCAGGATGAGTCAAATAACAAAGGTGTTAAAATGGCAATGATTAAAGAGTCAAAAGCTAAATTAAGTGAAAATGAAGAAAGGACCTCATGAAGGATAAAATGACTGTGTTTTCAGTTCATATGGATTTTTTGGTACATTTTCAATTTTCATTTTGGAACATTTGGAACAAAACTGCTCACTCAACAGTTTCGTAGCGCAGACAATGTAAAAAGGGAGAAAAGCACTAGGAAACTGCTGTAGCAGCTTTTCTTGCCCTTTTTCATCACATTTTGAGGGGTAAAACATGAATCAAGAAATAAAAATGCTGAGGATGATGTATTTAAAGATAATTAAGTTAGTTTTGGAGGAAAGAGGTCAAGACTCTGAAGAAAAAAGGGTAAAATAGCAACTCTATGAAAGGCAGTACGAAACTGTGTTGTTTTCATAGTGTGGTGTATTACAGCCCATTTGAATAGTTTGGAGATGGTTTTGGACAAATGGAGCTTGAGGAGGAGGTTTGGCATGTGTTAATTCAATTTCTAACAGCTAAGGATCTTGAAATAATGAAGTTCATGGTGGTCAGAATGTTCCAAGAGTGCAAAGGACCCCATGCTTAGAAAACAGGGGATTGTTTCCTAATTATTGGAGTTTAGCATTATGGTCATAAATATTTGAAGCCTATCATCTAGATTCAACCATCTGTTAATACATTTGGAAAAGGATATAATTTAATTAAGATAAGGTTGTTAAAGATAAGTGATTAAGGAGTTTGAATCCTATTTGAAATAGGATTTTTTAGTAGATTAGTTGTCTTTTTGTAATAAATACCATGTCATATAGTTATGCAAGGTGTCGAAAGTCAGGAATTCAATGTATCTAGCACAAGATAAGATCATCTTATGTTTTAAATTATATATTAAAGACCAAGAAGTCGAATGTGCAAGGGGTTGGACATTTTTAGCAAAATACTGTGCTTATTGTAATTGACTGGTTTTGAGCTAATACAGAGATTTCTACTTAGCCAACTTGAGATTCAGAAGGATTTATAGTATGTTATTATTCTAATTGCATCTTTTATTATCCTATTGTAGTGGTGTTTGTCTATGTTACTCAGAATTCATCTTTGATGCTCTAACTTCCAATATAGATAAATTGACTTTTTTTTACAGTTTCACATGTGTATCTCTTGACTAAAACTCTGATATGCCTCAACTTCCATGTTAAGTAGATTTATTGGTTTATTGAAACTATTTCGACTCCATAAGCCCAATGTGTACTTGCTGATGTGATTTTCAACCTACATTTATAATCTATATGATTATTACCCCACATAGAGTTAGCCATCTATATTTTTATCAAAAATCATTAACCCTTTGAGAGAGCCCTCTCAGGTTGAGGAGGCTAAGCCTCAATCAAAATATTGGTTTGAAATAGTTACATGAGATTGATTTGATTAGCAGCCTATCAGGTCCAATTTTGTGATAACACATTCAACTACTTCATCAAGGTGTATTTTCCATAAAATTTAATCACAATCAAGTCACGAGACTTTTCTAGCCATATTTTTTATTTATTTGACTATTGCTGAAGATCACTTGAGCCATACTACATGAAGGGCTAACATCACAGTGGGATTACATTAACTTTTATTTACTTGGAGAATTAACTCCTACTTGTCTTGTGTCTATTAATTTATGTTCATCAATAAATTTAATTGTTGTGTGATTGTTAATTAGTTGTATCTAGAGATTTATTCCAACTAATATAGCTCCTATTTTGGTGTTTGGTTGAGATATTTTCTAAACCAGTTGATTGTATGGTTAAGATAGAATTTCTATATTTAACCAATACTTGTTGTATTTATATGTGATGTTTAATAGAATACAATGGATTTTTGGTGTGAAATTTGATTTTTAAATTGGTATCAGAGCCAACAAATCTATGGGTAACTCTCTTAAGGGAGGGCTCAAGATGTAGATGTAGATTGAATTAATGTAGATATATTTGTATATTTTATTGTGTGAGTTTTTTTAAGTCAGTCACTTGGGATTTTGATGGGATGTTGGTGAGATATGATAAATGAAATGCACAGGGTTGTTACTACATAGGGAGGGTAGAAAGTTAGGTTGATCAACTATGTCCATTAAAATTTTCGGGGACCATCGAAGTTTTTTTTTCTTTTCGGTATACTCAATGAATAGTATTAAAGGTTTTGTGCTGCTACCATTGTCAAATATGTATAGTCACTATTATCACTCCGAAATTTCCAAGGGTTATTCAATGTGTTAAAAATAAATATCAGAGGTAACTATCAACCACTTTTCGAGATTAGGATCTAGCCTTACTAAACGCAAAGAGGGCTCTCTCTTAATGATTTAACTTTGTTTATTTAATAAATTTTAGGCTAGTTATGTATGCTTAATTTGGATTGATTTTGATTTGGCTGGTGGAATTAATGATTTAGATAGATAGGTGGTTTTCCATTTTCCATTGGGATATGGAGTCAATATGCTTTGAAAACATAACAAAATCAAATTATAAAGAAAGTGTTACAAGGCAGGATAGGTGAGCAAAATCAGATCTCAAGGTTGAATGGTGAAGGGATTTTTCAATCGGGATCAAGGAGCAATTAAGAATTCCTTAAAACAGATAATGAAGAAGGATGAAGAAGTCAATCGGGATCAGAGGGCAATTAAGAATTTTCTAAACCAGATATCAGAAGAAAACATAGAAATGTATAACAATTAAAAGCAGAGTGTATTTAAACAAATTCTGCAGTAAAACCGTTGTTATAACACTCAAATTTAGAACACATAAAGTTTATGGAATATACTTCACTAATATAGCTCTACACATGAATCCTGTAAAGAAGTTTCTTTATAACTTGTCCTGTCTGTCAACTGGAAATGGTACAATAACCCTCAGGTAATAGATCAGTCAGCTATGGAAATATTCAGAAATCCACACTAATCCACCCTTTATACTTCGAATTGATGATGTATTTATACAAATTATTACAAAAAATATCGTCTCAATTGACTAGGATTTATTCAAGGAAAAAAAAATGTTTATGCAAAAAGATAGTGACACCTTTCAACTAACTGAGATCTCTCCCCGATTCTTAGTTTTCTCTTTTCTCTTTTTTATTTCATCTACCTTCTTTCATATGTGCATTCTTTCACCTATGCATTCTTTTACCTATATTCTTTCACCTTTCATAGTAAATCACATCATTTTTCCCAGGTTTTTTCATTTGGAAGTTTGATCTTCATCATCCCACGGTAAATATAAATTTTCCGTGTATTATGAAAACATGGACTTATCATAGTCTTCATGTCTCATGAGTTGATCATTGATTACTAAAAGATTAGGCAGACCTTTCTGTCTAAATACATAAAAAAATTTCATAAACGTGTTCACTTCGAGCTCCATAGTTTGACATTTTTCCTCAAGTTGTATCATCAAATTTCTCTTGGAAATCACTTTCTTCACCTGTAAAATAGTGTCTGTTCTGTCAACTTTACCGAGTTCTTCTAATTCGCATTTGTTTTTGGAATTTAAGAATTTTATTATTTTAGAGGCTTCCTCTGGTTTATTTCCAAGGTTTTCTTTGAACTTTTGAATTGCATCGCTAGCTTCCTTCACCAAGTCATTCTTATGAAATATGATCTATATAGAAGGCCAAATATCATTAACCGAGTTAATTATATTGGCCCACAATTGCTATTTTTCTTGGGCTAAAGGCTCTTTTAGTGATAACTCCTTTTCCAGCTTGTGAATTCTTTCAGTCAATCTATTGGCTTTTTGTACTTCTTCTTGATGCATGACTTCTTCCAATTTCTTTCCATCGTCTAAACTCTTTACTTGTTCTTTGGGCTTGTTAATTTATGTAGTTTCAATGGACATATCTTCCATTGCTTTGATCAATTTTCTGGCCTCATCAGTGGGATGGGCCATTGGTATTGTTGATGTAGTTGTTGGAACTGATGTTGATACTGGAACTACTGTAGATTCTATAGGAATAGCAATAATGGGAACTGCTTCCATACTAGCTTGATTTTCATACAAAAATTTATCCATTTATGTTTCCATTTCCTTCAGTTGAGCTGTCAACTAAATGATCAGATTCATCATTTCATCCTTTTGATTATCAGTTTCCAAAACCTCCTTGGTTTGTGGATGCTCAGTAATTGGTAATTTTAATTGTTTCTTTAGTGTAGCTATGTCTGCATTTTTCTTCTTGATAAGCTCTTCTACTGCATTGATATATTTTGTATTATAACCAACTTCTATTACCAAATCTTCTAGTGACTTTATCTTGTTAAGATTTTCTTGTGATGAAGCTCTCTTTAGTTTTAACTGTGAATTTATATTTTCTAGAGAGTTCTGCAAATTCTGGACACTTAGAGCTTTATGTGTCATGGTTGAATAGATAATTTCTCCTGCATGTTTGTGAAATTCAATCTGGTCAATTCGATGCACATCTTTGGCAAGAACTTCAAAGGCTGTCTTTTTGTAATCTTCATAAGTTTTGGGGGCCTGCACGTTTGGCTGTAAAAATGTCATTTGCATCTTCCTTGCTTTGAGGTCAAAAGATGAAAGCAACCTTCTCTGATCCCTGGGAGTTTGCTTCTATTATTGTGCATATGTAATAGCCTTTAATGCTTCATTTATGATTTTAATTTCTTTTTATTTCTCCATGATATATTTTTCTTTCTCCATTGGCTTGCCAGATGATGAAACCTCTGCAGTATTTTTCTTTTGAATGATTTGTGCACTAGAAGTTGATGGCACAAGTGTTTCTTCTGAAAGTGTTGGAGGTGCATTATCTCTGACAACACTATATGTTTCAATGGTTTCAACAGTCTCTTCTTACTCTATCACTGGATTTAGTTTTGTTTTCTTTCTATACATAAGCTTGAATTTAGTCTAAGATATTCTTTTGATTAAGACCCTTTTTCTCTAGCCCTTTTTTAATTTCTATCTTGTGGGGCTGGAGTAAGCAGGATGGAACTAGTATCAAGCTTCTTTTCCACCTCCTATAGTAGAGTTTTCCAACCACTTTGACTGGTTGGAATATTTCTCAATTTTAAGCTTAGACTCATGAAAGGAAGGGGTCGATTTTAACTTAAATCTTAATTTTATTATGACACCCAAGGGGTCATATGACCATTTGAAATTGCTGCTGAAATTTAAATCTTGGAGACATCTTTCTGCTTCCTTTATAGCATTACTATTGTTGCATATAAAAGGCCCTAGTTGATTGTTAATATTGAATCAGGTCTTCTTTTTAGCTGAAAGGAAATTGATCTCATCAGAATTCAAGATTTGTCTGATGTATTCTAAAGCAAATATCCTCATTGGGAGGTATTTTGGAAGCTTGTATGGAACTAGTTGGCTTGCATACACTCTCATTTCTATATGATTCCAGTATAAATAACAGTCTCCTATTTTTCTCTGATATGATAAATGTAGAACCTTTTTTATTTCTTCACTGATTCTTGACTGAATGCTACTGCTAAGCATATTAACTACTCGATATACAAAATATTCAATACATTCTTTGAAACTGGATTGAGTGGAATCCTTTCTCATCAAGGATGTCCAAAATATAACTGACTCGGGATTACCCTTAGTGTCCAGTTTTTGTATGTTGACTGCAAACCTTTCTGATTGAAAATATATGACCAAATGGAATGACACTGAGGAGTATTTGAATAATCCTTCTTCTGGTAGTTTTATCAGTTGATCATGCATGTCATCGGCCAGGTATTGGAAAAAATTGAAAGTTGTAGCTGGAGGCTGACCTGGGAAAAAGATGGATAGGAAACCAAGAATAGATTCATCTACATGCTCATTAGTGAAATATCATAAACTACATGACAACATTGTCACAATTTGTCTATTTCTTTTTGAAAACATGGTAGGGAGGAAAGTATGAAAATTTTGAAACCTTTTAGGGAAGTCCAGCTTTAAGTAAAGCTTAGTAAGGGTTTCAATGGAGAAAGGCACTCCATCAGGTTGTTATTTAATCTGCAAAATTTGATTGATGGATTGAGCAGTGATAGTAAATAGGATTTCTTCGTTAGGGGTGACTATGGATCTTTCATTGGGAAAATAGTTGATTTGGCATAGTCTGATGAATTCAGGGAACTGATAGGTTTTTGGAAATGTGTACTTGGGTAGGTTAGAGTCCCAGAGATGAATATCATATTGATCAAAAAATTTATCATGACTCCAACAATGGAGTTGCAAAATGTTGCTATTAGTTACAGTGTCATTAATTTTGAAGTCCTTATTGGCAAAGGAGTGTGGTCGACATCTAACAGGGGTGGTTGAAAAGGGTTTACAGTTAGGATGCCCTAGGAAGCCATTAATTTGTTCCAATTTATTAATAAAATGGATTATTTAATGGTTTCAGGTACTTAGAATTACCTGGAATATCTTGAATTTGGTCGTGGAAGGAGTCCAGGTAGTAGGAGTCTTCAATCTTTGTCGGCAATGAATTTTTGGTATTTTTCACAAATAAACAGAGATAGTGAATTAAAATTTTAGGGCAAGGTTTTATTATTTTTTAAACATTGGGGCTTATCGCATGGCATGGGGGTTCTATTATTTCAAATAGTGGTGGTTTCATCGCACGCCTTGGAAACGGTTTGGTGTTTTATCACACGTCGAAGGATGATTTTACGGTTTGGGAATGGAGGGCAGGGGTGTGATAGAACATGGTAGCGCCGTGTGGCAGGGGAGCGGGGGATTGAAACCACCCATTTTGCACCCCCCACTTCATTTTAAACTTCGAACAATGGGGAGTGTGAAATGGTTCAGAGGGTTTTAGATCTGATTGGCTGCGATCGGATGGTTGATGGGTATTGTGAGTTTCTAAAAAGGTGGGGTTGGGTAGTTCATAGGCGGAGGGTTAATATGAAATGGGGTCGGGGAATATATATCTAGAGAGTTAAAATGATAGCCGGGGGGGTTTATGAAATTTATTAAGCCGGATGTTAAAAAATATAATAGGAGGAGGGATTAAGTCAACAAGGGGGGGTCCACTTAATATTTAGGGCTCTGAACTATTGAAAAGTGGCTTTTGTTGTTTTATTGAAAGCATAAAGTTAGTCAAGGGAAAAAAGCAGTTTTTTTAGCAAGGGAAAAGGGCTAGGATAAGGGGAAATGGTTTCCAAGAGATGAAAAAGGGATTTAGTAAGGGGAAATGGTTTCCAAAGGGAAAAAGGGGATTAGGACAAGGGAAAGGTGTTAGAAAATGTTTTAGATCATATATAAGCATAATGAGACTTATATAATCTTTGAAAAAGTACTCTACCTACCGTTTTATTCATCCTAACATTTTTTATTTCCTTTATTGGGTGAATTAGAGATTTCTGACCGTTTTATTTTCTTTTGATAAGAAAAATAACTTATTTCTAACCTTATATCTTCCAATGGCTCAAATTAAACTTATGAGCTCATTTTTATTCTCTACCTAACTATTGATCTGTCAATATTAAATGATTTGGTCAGATATTTATTCATTATCTATCATAACAAGAAATTTAAAGGCATGAATGCCCAAGATTAGATTGTATGATCATCATGAATTGTGACATTTTGAACAAGCTGCACACAATTTGTTTGCAAAAGTAAAGTAAACTAAGAGTAGTGGCATTTGAATGTGCAACACTTTTAGAATTTATTTTTGTTTCTTTTTATGGGGTTCATATTTTATGTCTTTTTTATCTTTCTTTCTTTTGGTCCTTTGATTATTCTTTTAGGACATACCCTCTTTTCATTTTTTCATATGGAAAAAATTTGCAGAAATGCAAAGGTATGTAAATTATTACAAGACTTAACATAATTAATTCAAAATTATGATCCCTATTATTATAGGACCCTAACAGTCACCATGTCATTGCCGAGGCTATAGTGATTGGAGTTCCTTGACATTGATCAACGTGTAGCTGAATTTATTGTTGGGGTTGTTGCCATTTTCCAGTAAAACGATGAATATGTAATAAATATTTTAGGGGAGAAAATAACTTGATTGTATATATGCAGGGAGAAATGCACTCGATTCTATGTATGCAAGTTCATTTGGATTAATCTCACATGATTTGCAACTCTCATAACATTCAACGAAAAATAGAGTTGAGTATCGTTTTTTGGGTCCAAAAACATTTCCTACATTGTTTCAATAGTATCCAACTTTCACCTAACTATCTGGTTTGATGCAGTGCAGTTGAATTACATGGCATGGGATCACGTGTGATTACAACATCAATTGCCATAGGAGTCTTATTGTTGGCGAGTACTATGATATGCGTTCACCACACTTGTCAGAATGGAGATTTAATCTCAACATATGAGAACATGCTATCTGGAGTAAATACAGATAACATGTTTCCCTTGTTTTGGCATATCATTATTTTGATACTCCTTTTCTCAGCTGTGATGGTATGTTGTATATAAGTATCTTTTTTTTTCTTACAAAATTAGTCATGATGAACTTCCAAAATAATATCAAGATGTCATGATGTAATAACTGACTCTAGATACATTCTGTATCTAAATGAATCTTCTATACAAATGGTGAGTACAATTTTTGGCACCCATGTATCTCAGTAGATGGGATCTCGTGGATAGAATGACTAGTAGTTCAATGTTTACTGCAAAAAAGTACTTGTTTATTTCTAAAGCTACTATTTAAGAGATCGAGGGGTGTAAAACTTGATATGGATGGTTGTCCAGATAGTTTGGAAGTTGTGGATCTAGGGAAGGATCCCTCATTTGTTGAAGATGTGGGAGTGGCCTTCTCATGAGATTATGTGATAGCTTGGGATGTTGTTCAGTAATTAACTTCGGAATATCCTTGGTTTGGGAGTTCGAGAGTGGAACTTAGGAATCCAGTTTGCTGACTACAAATTTCCGAGGGTTATGAGACAACTTGATGGAGTTCGGTCTATGAGATTTTGAAGATGTTTAAAGAATATAATGAATATGTTGCAGACAAGAAGATCAAGGAAATTACTCATTATCGAAGGCACTTGGAGAATTAAATGCTCCTTGTATTGTGCCTATTAATTTATGTTCATCATTAAATGTAATTTTTGTGTGACTGTTGATTATTTGTATCTAGAGATTTAGCCCAACTAATATAAGTCCTATTTTAGTGTTTGGTTGAGATATTTTCTCAACTATTTCATTGTATGGTTAAGATAAAATTTCTATCTTGAACCAATACTTGTTGTATTCATATGTGATTTTTAATAGGATACAATGGAGTTTTGGTGTGCAATCTAATTTTTAAATTGGTATTAGTGCCAGTGGCTCTGTGGGTAACTCCCTTAATGGAGGGCTCAAGATGTAGATTGAATTAGTGTAGATATGTTTGTATGTCTGACTGTGTGAGTTTGTTGAAGTGTGTGATTTGGGATTTTGAAGGCATGTGGGTGAGATCCATTAAATGAAATGCCCAGGGCTGTTACTTCATAGGGAGGGTAGAAAGTTAGGTTGAGTATCTATGTCCATTCAAATTGACGCGAATCATCAAAGTTTTTTTCTTTCTGGTATTCATCGCATTGAGTTAACTATGTATGAACAGAGAGCTACAGATGGTCAATGCATGGTATTAAAGGTTTTGTGCTGCTACCATCGTCGAATATTTAAAGTCAACATGGCATTGCCAAGGCTATGATGATTGGAGTGCCTTGACCTCGATCAATGTGTAGGTGAATTTATTGTTGGGGTTGTTGCCATTTTTCCAATAAAATGATGAATATGGAATCAATATTTTAGGGGTGAAATGCACTTGATTGTATATATTCATGGATCAATGCCCTTGATTCTATGTATGCGGGTTTATTAAAATGGAGCTCACAAGCTTTGGAACTCATAACATTCAATGCAAATAGAGTTGAGTATCCTTTGTTGGGTCTAAAAACATTTCCTAGATTGTTTCAATAGTATCCAATTTGCACCTAGCTGTCTGGTTTGATGCATTCTAGTTGAATTACATGGCACGGGATCACGTGTGACTAAAACATCAATTCCAAGAGGAGTCTTCTTGTTGGTGAGTACTGTGATATGTGTTCATCACACATGTAAGAATGGAGATTTAATCTCACCATATGAGTACATACTATCTGGAGTAAATACATCTAACATGTTTCCCTAGTTTTGGCATATCATAATTTTGATACTCCTTTTCTCAGTTGCGATGGTATGTTGTATATAAGTATCATTTTTTTGTGCTTATAAAATCAGTGATAATGAACTTCCAAAATCAGATCAAGAGGTTATGATGTAATAACTGACTCTATATACATTATGTATCTAGATGACTCTTATATACAACTAGCAATTACATTGATTGGCACCCATGTATCTCGGTAGATGGGAGCTCATACATAGAATGACAAGTAGTTCAATGTTTATTACAAAGAAGTAATTGTTTGTGTCTGAAGCTACTACTTAAGAGATTGAGTGGTGCAAAACTTAATATGGATGGTTGTCCAAAAGGTTTGGCAGTTGTGGATCGAGGGAAGGATACCTCATTTGTTGAAGACATGGGAATGGCCTTCTCATGAGGTTATGCGATAGCTTGGGACATTTTTTAGTAATTGACTTCGAGAGATCCATGGTTTGGGAGTTCGAGAGTAGAACTTAGGAATCCAGTTTTCTGACTACACCTTTCCAAGGGTTATGAAACAAATTGATGGAGTTCGCTCTATGAGATTTTGAAGATGTTTAAAGAAGCCGATGAAGATGTTGTAGACAAGAATATCAATACAAGTACTAGTTAAGGGAGGGACTTGGAGAATTAACTCTTACTTGTATTGTGCCTATTAATTGATGTTCATCATTAAATGTAATTTTTGTGTGATTTATAATTATTTTGATCTAGATATCTAGTCCAACTAATATAGCTCCTATTTTGGTGTTTGGTTGAGATATTTTCTCAACTAGTTGATTTTATGGTTAAGATATAATTTCTATATTGAAACGTACTTATTGTATTTATATGTGATGTTTAATAGAATGCAATGGAGTTTTTTTGTGTAATATGATTTTTAAATTGGTATCAGAGATAATGGCTCTATGGGTAACTCCCTTAAGGGAGGGATCATGATGTAGATGTTGATTGAATTAGTGTAGATATATTTGTATGTTTGATTGTGCGAGTTTGTTGAAGTGTGTGACTTGGTATTTTGATGGGATATGAGTGAGATCTGATAAATAAAATGTGTAGGGCTATTACTGCATAGGGAGGGCAAAATTTATGTTGAGTAACTATGCCCATTCAAATTGTCGCGAATCATCAAAGATTTTTCTTTCTTGCCTGTATTCATTGTGTTGAGTTAACTATGTATGAACAGAGAGCTATGCATGGTCAATGCATAATGTTAAAGGTTTTCTTCTACTACCATCATCGAAAATGTTTCGTCACCATGGCATTGTCAAAGCTACGATGATTGGAGTGCCTTTACCTCGATCAACGTGTAGATAAATTTATTGTTGGGGTCGTTGCCATTTTTCGAGTAAAATTATGAATATAAAATCAATATTTTAGGGGTTAAATGCACTTTATTGTATATATGTAGGGATAAATGCACTCAATTCTATGTATGTAGGTTTATTCGAATGGATCTCACAAGGTTTGCAACTCTCATAAAATTCAATGCAAATAGAGTTGAGTATCATTTGTTGGGTCCAAAAACATTTCTTACAACAATTCCCAGAAGAGTCTTCTTTTTGGTAAGTATTGTGATATGCCTTCACCACACATGTCAGAATGGAGATTTAATCTAAGCATATAAGCACATGCTATATGGAGTAAATACATCTAACATGTTTCTCTAGTTTTGGAATATCAGAATTTTGATACTCTTTTTCTCAGTTGCGATGGTGTGTTGGATATAAGTATAATTTTTTTTTGTGCTTATAAAATTAGTGATGATGAAATTCCAAAATCAGATGAAGAGGTCATGGTGTAATAAACGACTCTAGATACATTCTGTATCTAGACGACTCTTTTATACAATGAATACAATGATTGGAACCCATGTATCTCGGTAGATGGGAGCTCATACATAGAATGGCTAGTAGTTAAATGTTTATTGAAAATAAGTAATTGTTTATGTCTGAAGCTACTACTTAAGAGATCGAGTGGTGTAAAATTCAATATGGATGGTTTCCTAGACAAATTGGTGGTTGTGGATCAAGCGAAGGATCCCTCATTTGTTGAAGAGGTGGGAATGGCCTTCTCATGAGGTTATGCGACAACTTGGGGCGTTGTTTAGTAATTGAATTCGGGAGATCCATGGTTTGGGAGTTCGAGAGTGGAATTCATAAATCCAAATTGCTGACTACACATTTCCGAACATTATGAGACAACTTGATGGAGTTCGCTCTATGATATTTTGAAGATGTTTAAAGAAGCTAATGAAGACGTTGCAGGCAAGAAGATCAAGACAAGTACTTGTTAAGGGAGGGACTTGGAGAATTAACTCTTACTTGTCCCGTGCCTATTAATTGATGTTCATCATTAAATGTAATTATTGTGTGATTTCTAATTAGTTGGATCTAGAGATTTAGTCCGACTAATATAACACCTATTTTGGTGTTTGGTTGAGATATTTTCTCAACTAGTTGATTGTATGGTTAGGATAGAATTTCTATATTGAATTAATACTTGTTGTATTTATACGTCATGTTTAATAAAATATAATGGAGTTTTTGTGTGCAATATGATTTTTAAATTGATATAAGAGTGAGTGGGAATCCCACATAGGTGACGAAGTGGGATTGAAACTAGTAAAAATGAATCACATAGGGTCAATCATCACTTCCAAGACTTACAATAACTATCTATTGTTCATCACATTAAATCCTAACCATTTGATTCAGGTTAACTTTCTTGCATTTCCAAATTAAAATCAAAATTAAAATCGAATGTAAAGGGAACACCATTAAAGGCGGCAATGTCGTGTTACTCTTTGCTTCCAAGTCTTAAGATATTAGCACCGTTATTAATATTAAATATTGGACAAAGGCATAGAAGATCGCTTGGGAAAAGCTTTTTAACGTAGTGTAATGTGTCAGAGGAGCGTTTGTTGGATGGTTTTTAAAAAACAAGGAGCTTGAGGGAAATATATGAGCAACGAGATGGCATGAATCAACAAGATCACTTTTCCTTATTATCCAATCAACCTAATTATTTTAAAGAGACATTGAAAAAAGAGCGTTGGGTATATACCATGAATGAAGATATTGAAGCCATTGAAAGGAATGGGCCATGGGATCTTGCTAACATCCCAATAGATAAAACTAGCATTGGCCTTAAGTGGCTTTACAATACACAACTAAATAAGAAAGGAAAGGTAGAGAAACATAAGGAAATACTAGTCACCAAAGCATTTTATCAACAACTAGATATTTCCTATGGTGAGACCTTTGCTCCAGTAACAAGGTTAGACAATATTAGAGTTGTCTTAGATGTAATAGACTAGAACAAATAATGTGGAAGAGGGATACGATTGCTACAACAAGGGTTTCAGTTAGGGTTTTGCAGATCTATGTCGCCGCTGAGGACACCAACCTTGGTGCTACCGGCCCAGCGAAGCTTTCTCTCAGTTCCAACACAGCCGTCCTCACAGATCTCGCTGCCTCACGGATAATCGGTGGTCCAGAATCCCTCGCTACACCAGAAGCAGCTGTGGCTTCTACCCCTGACCTAGAGCTCGGGCTGCTAACTTCAAGAGCTAGCATATACAAACCGAGAACCGAACACACAGAACAAGAACCTAAGAACAAGGATGAGCAGGGTTTATTTCCTGCAAGATCAACTAGATCTGTCTTTCCCAGGCAAAGAGGATGCTACAAACGTTTCGGTGCATGGACATGACAATGAGGGAAAGGAGATCAGCCTAACCTGGGGAAGATAGCCAATCTAAAATCATAAGGATCCACAAGGGTTTCTGAGCATTAGTGTTGTTGGAGGCTGATCAGGCCCTAGCCTTGGATCCTCGCCCTTGGGATGACTCCCCGCAAACAAGGGCACGAAATATGCGATCGGATCTAATGCTCCTCCTCTACTTCTGGTGAGAAAAGAGGTGCAGAGTTTCGAAGGATTTCTGCAGATACAGCAGGTAAGGGCGATAGAGGAGGAACGCGTAGGGAAACAGCAGGACGGTCCCCACGCTGAAAATCCGACGCTACCAGGCCATTATAGGGATTTTTACCCTACCTCAAGCAGGAGAAAGGTGTCATCGGCCTTGAAAGCAAGAGACACAGGCCCGATCAGCAACCAATGGGAACTGGAACATCTGATCCAGGTTGGAATCAAAAAAATTTCCACAAACAAGAAGAGACCCAAAGGTAGATTTATGTTGCTAGTTTTGCTGATGATAAATTACAGAGGATTAGACAATATTGGAATGAAGATACATGACCCCTTGTCTCTAATCCACGCCCTCTCTGGTTTCAAGAGGACAAAGCTCCTTGGCAGATTGGAGCAAGGACGAGCCTGGATCCCTCAGATTCAGTGTGAGGTAAGGAAGTGGTTATATCTGCATTTACTGTGTAAGCAACCCTCATCCTTGCATCTTGATCTAGAACAGCGACAGGGTCTGTTACCACACTTAGATCTCAGGCAACAGGTAACTTTAAATCGTTTTCAGATTTTCATCGAACCCCTTGTGGGCAAAACTCGTTTAGTTTGGGTACAAGAAGACAATACCATTCTGCCGCTGAAACAAAAAATATGGAGACTGATGGGATATCCTGTCCCGATCCAATACCTGTTCAGTGGTAGCCGCTCTCTTTAGGACTGTAGGTCTTTGAAGAATTATGAAATTAGTACAGAAATGACCATCTCATTGAACCTTTAATTAAGAGGGGGTGCTGCGTACCAGGTTATATCAATTTCTGCAGGAGGAGATAAAGGGAAAAAAACCACAACCTAGAAACAATCAAATGGAGGCCTCTCCTACAAAAATATCTTATAGGGGAACAAAGCTACAGGGTCACCCCCAGATCAAGGAGGATATGTACCGTGGCCATACATCGTGGAATAGCTTGGACAAACCCCTGCTCTAAAGATCGATATTTTAGGAATAGAGGAGTACGTAAAGACATATGAAACCCAGGCATTAATCTGCCGATTTAATTGCTTATGGCTGAAACAAATGGACCGATTCCATTGGATTTTCACTCAATGGACCATGGAATGTGATATTCACCTCCGCTCCAAAGGGTTCTTTCTTGTTAAATTTATATCTTTGGAAGTCAGAGATCGTATCATCAGAGCAGGACCTTGGTTTTGGGGAACTACGGGTCTTTTTATGACCCCATGGTTTCCATATTTTGACCCAAACACCATGACTGTCTCCAGAATGCCAGTATGGGTCCGATTATACAACCTCCCCCTTCATTTCTGGAGTGATCAGGTCCTGGAGGGAATTGGGAACAGTTTTGGGAAATATATCAAAATAGATATCGAGAGAATCAAGGAGAGGATTTACACTTTTGCACGGATCTGTGTGGAAGTAGATCTAAGCAAAGGGTTGACAGAAAATATTATGTTGATATACAAGCAACAAAACTTGCTGCAAAAACTAGATTATGAAAACACTGCATTCAGATACAGAATTTGTAGGATGATAGGACATTTACAAAGCACATGTCCAGAAGCTAAGAAAGCAAACAACAAAAAAGAACAGAAAGGGAAACAGAGAAAAGGGTGGCAATATCCCCCTCCTGATTCAGAGGAGGAAAAATCCGAAGCAGAGGAGGAAACAACTCCCACGAGAAATATTGAGCCTACACAGGGACAAGAGATCCAAAGGGAAGACATATCAGCACATAAGGACTCTCAACATCACACGAATCAGCTAGAAAGGACTAGCGAGGACATGGGTACTGGAGGGATCAAACGACACCATTCCACAGATACTTTAGATTCAGACAAGGATACAGGAACCTAGATAGCAGAAAATCAGTTAGTCCTTGCAACGATTGTGCCTTCCCAGGGTGAGTGGCGCAAGGTCGAGAAGAAGAAGGGGAGGAAAACCTGAGTTGTGGGACATCTACTCACTCTCTGGCAGCAGTGGTTACTTTTTAGGGCCATCAATCTAGTTTTCTCTTGCCTTTCCTCTCTTGACTCATCTTTCTCTTTCTTACTTTTTTCTTCTTTTTTACAAAATGAAATGGTAGCCTTGCTACGATGCATTGTGTGCCAAAGCACATGTGCCCTATGGGCAGTTATCTGAAATGCTTAAATGAATATGCTACATGTAACTTTTCATTTTATAAATAAAAAGTTGTTGCTTTTTTTCTGTGGAAAAAAAAAAAGACTAGAACAAATGGATAATTTACTATATGCATGTGAATTCAAACTTTTTGAATGGAGTTTTAGAAGAAGAGGTGTATGTATATTAGCCACCAAGGTTTGAAGCAAAAGACAAAGAGTACTAAGTGTACAACATGAAGAAATCCTTGTATGGCTTGAAGCAAACTCCTAAAGATTGGTACAATTGAATTGACTCTTACTTTCTCAAGGATGGTTTCAAGAGGAGTAATAATGAGCTCACTCTTAATACCAAATTAGATTAGTAAGGTAAGATTCTTATAATTTTTCTTTATGTTGATGATCTTATATGTATTAGAAATTTTAGGTTAAATGATTTCAAAGCTTCCATGAAAAGAGAATTTCAGATGATAAACCTTGGTCTCATGAAGATATTTTTGGGAGTTGAAGTCAAGAAATCTACTTAAGGAATTTTAATATGTTAGAAAATTATGCTACATATATCTTAAAGTGGTTTAGGATGGACAAGTGTAAACCAATCGAAACACCTATTGTAATAGGAAAAGAATTGAGCAAGCAGGATCAAGTACCAACAATTGACTCAAAAATGTATAAGAGGCTTTTAAGAAGCCTCATACACCTTACTGTAACTAGACCTGATGTTATGCATGTAGCTATTTTAATTTCTAGATTTATGGAGTTTCCCAAGGACTATCACTAGAAAGTTAGAAAAATAATTTTAAGGTATATTGTAGGTATAACTGATTATGGATTGTGGTACACAACTCTAAAGATAACACACTTAAATGATAAATGGAAAATGACTTTGCTCATAGCATTGATAATAGGAAGAATACCTTAGGACGTGCTTTTGATTTTGGCACAAATTTGATATTGACATGGGAATATAAGAAGTAACTGATTGTCTCAATATCTTATACAAAAGAAAAATATGTAGCAACTATTACAACATTGTGCCACACAATATGGCTAAGAATACTCTTGAATATTGCACATGTGGAGAAGGAACTAACTTCTACTTTTTGTGACAATAGTTTAATAATTAAATTGTTCATGAACCATGTGTTTTCCCTTAAAAGAAAACACATTGAAACTCGTTATCTCTTCATTTACAAGCTTATCAACAATAGTGATATCTCCTATCAACTGTGTAGATCTAGAGATCAACTAAAAAATATATTCACCAAACCATTGGAAATAATTGTTATTGATTTTAATAGATATCGCTTAGGAATTATTAATGCTAAATAATGTAATAGTCTAGATTGAAGCAAATTATTAAAATGTAATATCACCTCACCAAGTCTACACAGAATTAGTTAGGTTTTTTCTGTTACTATTAAATGGCTATATAGAAATCTATTAATTAGTTATATTTATATTAGTGTTTCTTAACATTAAACTTTTGATGATCTTATCTATTTAATTATGAGAAAGGAAACCTAGCCCTAATAGTTTTCAGTACTCTACCGTACCTATTTGTGCCTATAAATTAATAGAATTAATATGAGCATTTGACTCAAGGAAAGTGGTTACTAAAAAATACCATTAGAATGAAACCAAACATTGTAATTAACCTTCATGCAACCTTAAACTTTTGGGAAAGTTTAGAGAAAAGACAAGAATAAATGAACAAATCGTTAAAGAGCATTATCATATGAGATTTGAACACAAATAATTCTAGCCATATGTATAAGGATCAAAGCCTTATAGGCTAGATATTAAATCATTATATACACAATATAAAACAATCGAGCATGATACCTAAAGAATATGATAATTTATATTCATATCTAACCATAAGATATAACATGGAAAATAAGTATATTTGAAAAACCTAAATAACATATTCAACAAGTAAAATATAGGTTGAAAAGTGAAATAATTGTTGATCAAAGGGATTGATTCCTAGATCATAATGAAATAAAGGGAAGTGGGGTTTAAGTTTTGGTTATTGAAGACCAGATATTCTAGTGCCTAGTGGTTATGAGATCCTTTTTCCCTAGTGAAACACTTCATATTTTATGTAAAGATGTTTTGTATTAATTGGTAGTTACTAAGAAATAAACATCAATCTGAGATTAAATAATCCATTTACTTATAAAGAAGTTTAAATCAATAGAAAAAAGGAATCAAATCTAAGAAGACGGGCTCTATGAAGAATTATGAGAAATATGACAAAAGATAGAGATATTCCTATTAAATAATCTAAAGTTTTTCATAGAACATTTATTAATGCCAAAACTTAGAAATAAATTTAGACAGGATCTAGTCATATAAATTAAAAGGTTGGTAAACTATGATCCACCATAAACATCAAAACACTTACTTCATGATACAATTCACGTTTCTAAAATTAAAAAGAGTACATATTTATTTTAGATTATTATTATTAATTATAAAAAATTAATATCTAAGTTCAACATATATATATTTAGAAAACATGTAACAAATTATTAACCATGAATATTCACTCCCAATTTACCATATTTTCAAATAGGGTTTGTTACAATACCATGGCTTATCAATACCACTTACTCAAAAAAACCATAACTCTTTATATTAAAAAAAACCATAAACCATAATTCATAAGGCTCTCATTTATTCACATTACATTTTATTTAATTATGTTAGAAATTAATGGAGAATAGGTATATTTTGTTACGTAGTTATGATTTTGCTCTTTATTTGACATTCAGTTCCTATTAATTAGGAATCTGTTTTTCCTAATGTATCTATTTAATGCTTGATGCTTAATGAGAAACTCCAAGCGAGTGCATTTGCTGGTGGGAGGTCTTGGTGATCTGCACCTATGAGCTCCTGTGTGTTTGCCCAAACTTCATGTCTTCTTCATTTGTTGACATGGTATCAGAGCTCAGGAAGAGCTGAGAGAGGTTGTGCGTGAGGCAAGCCGTGAAGGCGAGTTTGGTGGCTCGTTCTCTAAGCTGCATTATCTGTTTACTGCGTGAGGCAGTGTGAAGGCCGTGACGGCGTTTTTACAAAGGCTGTGAAGGCGTTTTTTTCTGCAGTGTGATCGTCTGAGTAGATCTGCTGTCTGTTCTTCGTGAGTGGCAGAGAAAAGGAGTGCGGCCAGCGTGGTCACCGTAGAAGCATAAGTCATGGCATTTGATTGAATGCCACACTGGTCGACCTATGCGGAGGAGCTATAAGAAGAGCCACAAGCGCTCGATCGAAGGCGGCATTGAGAGCCAAGCACTCGATTTTACACATCTGTTAGCTGGTGAAGGCGGCGTTGGAATTTCGGTCACATCATACATTGCAATCAAATTTTAACATTCTACCAGGGCACGGTTCTGTTTTTCTATGCGCCTTGGTTCTGGGCTAATTCTTTATCTCGTTCTGTGTTTCACAGTGGGAGTTTTGAATTCCATTACTCTCTAATTTGCACGGTGCCAGTTTAAGTTGAACTCCATTACTGAACAACTTGCACTGTCCGACTTGGTACTATTCCCTTTTTTGGTATTGCATGGTCCGACTTTTTGTATTGCCTTTACATATATCTGAGAACCGGTGGGAGGAAGCAGTAGGCAGTAGAATGCTGAGAAATGAAGGAATGCGTAGATGATGATTGAGAGGATGTTCCAGATGCAAGGTGGGAGGTCGCTTGCAGTTGCACCAGTCATCCACAAGCACTCGATCGGTGGATGAGTCGATTTGCAGGAGTAAGTGCTCAATTGAATAGAGCTGTGGTAGAGTTGTTTTAGTATAAATTTTTTAATTGAACGCCTCTATGATGTTGTTCTTGTTGCTGTAAACATATATTGTTGCTGTTCAAACGTCTAGTTCCATATAATCCGAGTTACATATATGTTTACTCTGTCTTTTCTCCAGCCCATTTTCCATTCTGGACTCTAACAGCAATTTCTATTAAGAGGACAAGTTAAATTACTGTTGTTTTATTTGTAATTTGTATTTCACAACTGCTGTAATTCACAACTATATTCGATTTGTTGTGATAATCGAGGGTGGTTCATTTTAAGTTGCTGGAGTATATTTTTTTTTCTTCAAGATGAATGCTCAAATGGCAGATTACCTAAATGAAAGCAGCAAGTTGGATGGTTCCAATTACACAAATTGGAATTTTAAACTTCAAACTTTGCTTGAGGGTCAGAATACCTATAGCATTGTCATCGACGATGAAGGTAAGCCAACTGTTGCAAATGGTGGAACAAATGCAACAATTCAAGAATGGGAGAAAACAAAGCTGAAGGCAAAAGTTCTACTAAAATTGTCAGTTAAAGATTGCATCATCCCTCATATTCGGGATTGCAAGACAGCGAATGAAATCTGGAAAACTCTCAAAGACATGTATGAAATCAAGAACACCAGCCGAACCTTGTTCCTCAGGAAGAAGATCCTCTCAATCAAGATGGAGGATAATGAGTCTATTTCGTCATTCTTATCCCGGATAAAGGAAGTTAAAGATAAACTATCTGATATCGGTCAAACCATGGCAAATGATGATCTAGTGACAATCACCATGAACGGTATGACGGATGACTATCAGATGTTTATAACTGGATTGAATGCAAGGGAAAAGCCTCCATGTTTTGAAGAGCTTACTGGAATTTTTCTACAAGAAGAGGAAAGGAGGTCGTCTCTCAAACCTCAAGATCTAGATCTTGCATTAATAACAAAGTTCAAGCCAAAAGGGAGAGCGATGGCTGATCAGAGGAGGGGCAACACATCAAAAAGGACACCACAAGGTATGACCTCATATAAAAATGACTCTTCTCTTAAATTATTTTATTGTGGTAAGATAGGCCATATTGCTAAATTTTGTCGCAAGAAGAAGGCAAATCAAGAGAGGTACAAGCAGAGAAGGCATGCAGGTCATTTGGCGGATGCAGATGCAGATACAGACCGAGATCAGAATCTCAATGTTAGACTATTTATGGCCAAGGGTGACACTGCTACTGAGGAGGATGAATCAGATATTTGGTTCGTGGATTCTGGAGCCTCCTCGCATATGTTAGGTAAAAAGCAATGGTTCAGAAATTTTAAAGAATCCAACTCTGGAGTAAAAGTTTGTCTTGGAGATAATAGCGGGTACAAGATCAAGGGACATGGAGATGTCCTTGTTACTCTGCCTGATGGTAAGATCAGGAATATATCTGATGTGTGGTATGTTCCTGGTATTAAGAAGAACCTGATTTCTATGTCAAGGATTACAGATCAGGACCTCAAGGTAGAATTTTTTAAATCTCATTGCATTATTAAATATTTGTTGGATCAGATGAAGCCCATTGCTACAAGTATTCACATAGGAGGAATCTACAAATTGGATGTGAAAAGTACGCCTCAGTAAGCCCTGATGTCGTCAAATAAGTCTGTTGAAAATTTGTGGCATCAGTGACTTGGGCATATTAACTTTGGTGATCTCTTTCTGCTGCAAAACAAAGGTATGGTAGAGGGTCTTCCTGTTTTGAAAAATTTGCATATTGATTGTGAGGCATGTGCGTTCGGTAAACAGCATAGAGATGAATTTCCTGCTGTTAAAGATAGAAAACAGAGGGATATACTCGAACTTGTACATACTGACTTATGTGGCCCGATGCAGACAAGGTCATTGTGGGGGGCCTATTATTTTCTAATTTTTGTTGATGAATGTAAAAGATTCACATGGGTGTATTTTCTTAAACAGAAAATTCATGCTTTTTAATATTCCAAGCAATTCAGAAACATGATTGAGAAGCAAACAGAAAGTTCATCAGGATTCTTCGATCATATCAAGGGGGAGAATTCAAGAAAGGAGTCTTCATCAAATATTGCAACAAGCATGGGATACAGCAGCAATTCACAACACCTTACACTCCTCAGCAGAATGGAGTTGCTGAGAGGAAAAACAGAGCACTGGTGGAGTGTGCTCGTAGTATGTTGAAAGGTAAGAATCTAACCAATGGTTTTTGGGCAGAAGCTGTTAATACTACACTGTATTTAAAGAATAGGAGTCCCACTAAAAGTCTTGAGTATAAAACTCCTTTTGAAGCATTGTTTGGCTTCAAGCCTGTAGTAAGTCATCTTAGGGTATTTGGTTGTAAAACTTTTGCACATGTTCCCAAAAAGAACAGGAAGAAGTTAGATTCAAATGCCATTAAATGCACATTCATTGGATACTGCAGTGAGTATAAGGCTTATAAATTGTTTGACCCGGCTACTCACAAGGTGTTTGTCAGTAGAGATGTATTATTCCATGAAAAAATTGATGATGGAAATCTTGTCCAAAACAATGAAGAATGGCATGTGCCTTTACTCTTAGAAGAGGATACTGAAATAGGAGTCAGTCAGCAGCAGGAACAGAAGTAGGAACAGAAGCAGGAACAACAGCAGGTACAACAGCAGCAGGATAATGTGGAGTTCAGTCCACAAAGGGAAGAAACAAGCAGAATAATTGAACCCCCACCACTCAGAAGATCAAGAAGGCCAAGACAGTTACCATCTCGATATAGGGATTGTGCGCTTATGACTGGTATGTTAAACATTGCAGAACCTTCTAACTTTTATGAAGCTAGTAAAAGTCTTGTATGGAAGAAAGCAATGAATGAGGAATATGAATCCATCATTAAGAACAATACTTGTGATCTAGTAAAACTTCCTGATGATAAACAACCCATAGGTTGAAAATGGTTATTTAAGTTGAAATTTAGAGTAGATGGGTCTATTGATAAACATAAAGCAAGGTTGGTGGCAAAGGGATATTCCCAAATAGAAGGTATTGATTTTGAGGAGACATTTTCCCCTGTTGCAAAATTAAACACCATCAGAATGATTATTGCTTTAGCCACTAAAAATCATTGGAAAATACATCAATTAGATGTTAAGTCTGCTTTCTTAAACGGTGATTTAAAAGAAGAAGTATATTTAGTGCAACCTGAAGGATTTGCTAAGAAGGGAGAAGAACATCTAGTATGTAGATTAAAGAAAGCTTTATATGGTTTAAAGCAGGCACCTAGATCCTGATATGAAAAAATTGATTCTTTTTTCCTCATGAATGGTTATGAAAGGAGAAAAAATGATCCCAATTTATATACCATGTTTAATAATGAAGGGAAGATAGTGGTGATTTCTTTGTATGTAGATGATTTGATAATAACAGGAAGTGCAGACAATCTCATTGAAGAAATCAAGCAGCAATTATCACAGAAATTTGAGATGAAGTACGTTGGGGAAATGCAATATTGTTTGGGTCTAGAAGTTTGGAGAGATTCAAGTCAAAATTTCTTGTCCCAGGGTAAGTATGCAAAGAGTCTGTTATCCAGGTTTAAGATGGATGAGTGTAAGCCTTCATGCATACCTTTACAGCATAATAGCAAACTTCAGATGAATGATGGTTTGAAATATGCAGATGCAACATTGTACAGACAATTGGTTGGTAGTCTTATTTATTTGACTACAACAAGACTTGACTTAGCCTATGCAGTGAGTGTTTTGAGTTAGTTTATGACTCAACCCCATGACAGTCATTGGAGTGCAGCGAAAGGAGTATTAAGGTATCTGCAAGGAACATCAGATTTTGGTATTTTGTATTCTGACTCATTTGATGTTAAGTTGACAGGTTATACAGACTCTGATTGGGCGGGAAATCTAGATGACAGAAGATCAATTATAGGTTATGCCTTCAACATTGGTTCCGGGGTCATCTCTTGGTGCAGCAAGAAGCAGCATACTATTGCTTTATCCTTGGCAGAAGCAGAATATCAAGCCATGTGTGCAGCGACATGTGAGGTAGTTTGGTTGCGTATACTTCTCCAAGATGCAGGGGAAGAACAGATAGAAGCTACGACCATTAATTGCGACAATCAGAGTTCCATCAAACTGGCTTACAATCCTGTGTTTCATAAAAACACTAAGCACATCGACACTCAATTTCATTTTGTTAGGGAGAAAGTGCAGTCCAAAGAGATTTCTGTAGAGTATTGTAATTCTTGTGATAATATGGCTGATATATTCACTAAGCCACTAGGAAGACTGAAGTTTGATTTGTTTAGGGATACATTAGGTGTGTTTAAAAATCCCTTTCTCCATTAAGGGGGAGTGTTAGAAATTAATGGAGAATAGGTATATTTTGTTACGTAGTTATGATTTTTCTCTTTATTTGACATTCAGTTCCTATTAATTAGGAATCTGTTTTGCCTAATGTATCTATTTAATTCTTGATGCTTAATGAGAGACTCCAAGCGAGTGCATTTGCTGGTGGGAGCTCCTGGTGATCTGCACCTGTGAGCTCCTGTGTGTTTGCCCAAACTTCATGTCTTCTGCATTTGTTGACAAATTAAAAGACAAAAAGAGCATAGTTAATTTGGAGATTAGTCTCAACCTTTAATTGTGAATGTTGCTAAAAAAATTCTAGAATATTATGTGGAGATTAAATCTCTACCATCCACGTAATAATTCTTAATAATTAAATTAAAATTATGAAAACCATATTCTAAATAAACATTTTATCAGTGTAATTAATATAAATATATAATTCTTCCATCACAACATTTTATCTTATTCACTTCAATCACAACATATTTTATATTTCACTTGTTTTTATATTAATATATGAAACATTATATTACATAGTATGTATGTATACATACATACAATAATCTATTGTTTAGAATTAAAAGTGTTTATATGGAACTTAGAAGTATTTTAAATCAGATTTTATATTTTCAAACTCAAATTCAAACTTTTTAACATCTATATTTTGATTATAAAATTTCAATTTCATTTATCCATATAATTTCTACTTTTAATATCAATATTTACATTTTAAAAATCCAATTTCATTTCCTCATACTCTATAAATTCTCACCATTTTACAAAATTCCATTTTAATTATTTGATACTCTTTAACAACCATATTCACATTCCCAAAATCCAATTTCATTTTTAAAATACTTATATTACGACTTCAAAATCACACTTTAAATTCATAAACTTAATCAAAATTTTCTCTTACGACTCTCATCTTAAAAAAAGGGTTAAAGTTGAATATTACGTACGTCTAAATATTGATATATCATTCAAAATACTAATATCTCGGTATGTGTGCTGTTAAAAATCTGAAGAGAGTGAGAGGATTTTTTCACAACGAAAATCACACCATGATATTATTGATCACATAAAGCAATTACATATATAAGACTTAGATCATTGGCTTTAGCAAATTATGAATGAGACATGACACGACTCCAACTCATAAATTAGGAATCAACAACTTCTAGATTGACGCTCGGCAACTCCCAATGAAAACTCATAGCAACACATGGAAGCATTAATTATAATACCCTCCCTTAATGCTTACATGTAGAAAATATAGAAAGCACACATTAAAACAATAAATAAACCTTTTTCATATTTTTCTGATATGGTCATCACTATCATTCGTATCCACTCCGAAATCTCATGGTTTCCACTCTTTTATTGACCACACATTCGATCTTCCCACTTGATCTATTGAAGATAACTGCTTTATACCATCGTTGACGTACTTTTCATAATTGACACTTCTCAACCTCTCGGAGCATAACAGGTTAGTCTTGATATTGAACCATCTTATGGAAGTGCTACCATTTTTTGAATCCAAGGCCCTCCGCAACCTTCACCAGCTATCTAGGATAACATTTTTGATATAGAATGTCTTCAACGGACAATTATACAACTTGAAATTGTATAAATAACCTGTACTGACGCTCCCGAAGCACGATGGGTCAAATTAGTCTGTTGAATAGTTGGTCTGTTCTTTTTGATTCTGCATCATTCGATTCTTGCACAATATAATAACACAATACTGCTTCAATTCACACAAAAAAATAAAATATACAATAAAACACAAACCTTAATAAACTGCACCATAAAAACCATTAACAACCAAATTTAAATATCACATTGACCTAATAATAACCCCTCATATCCATATATAATCATCCTTCACATTTGATAAAGAAGAGTCCCAATTGACTTGAGACTAGTTTGTAAGCATCGATTTTTTATTTTTTTTTAAGATTCCCTTCGCAATAAATTTCCTTAATTAAGGCGTACTCAAACCCATCACACCCTTCATTGAATAGTGGCTGCATGTGGCGGAAATTTTTCCTTCCTAAATGATTTGAACAATGAGATGATAATTATACATATAAAATCCATGCTTTAAGATTATTTCCAATATTACCCTTCTCCTTGAATGACTGTATAGCCCTCGACGGATCTTCCAATGTGGTTCACGTTCTAGAATCCATCTTCGTAACAGAGAGTGTCTACGTGCTGAATAGATTGTAGCACATAGTGGACATTTATGATGAGGTGTTGGGATTGCTTGTCATGATTTTTCTAGTGATTCTCTGCATTGCATTATGTAATACCTCGTTTCGGGGATATCTCTAAGTCACAACAAACTCCAACCAGAGATTGACTGGGAAGGCATTTACCGGATATGTTGTCTCTAAGGAGAACGAGATACAGAGGCTATCTAGCCCTTCCCAGACTCTGTCTATAGAGCTGCTAGAATAATCCCGCTCAAAATCTCGGATACCACTGTAATATCCCGCTCAAAAGTGACTTGCAGCAATATGCAGACACATGTATGAACACACCATGAAGAGACAACGTTTTACAAGAGTTGTGAGACAAGAAGATGAATATATATATATATATATATATATATATATATATATACATATATCCAGAATAATGTATAGCAACATAAGAATGTACAAGTCTTGAGGAAACAACCTCTCAAGAAAAGCAATACTAGCCTCAACAACACATGTACATGAAAGTGATAAACACTGCTATTTCTGCATAAACCAAGGCTATGAAAACGCAGTCTATGATAGAATGTTGTTCCAAAATAATGTCAACACATGGATATGACAATCGATGGCCCAAATATATTAGGGAAGCAAAGCTCTAACCCTTATAAGCAAAAATATCTCAATCCTCCATGGGATTGGCTGAAATACACAATATGAAAAAAATGTTGGAGTTGCTGGGCAACTGCTGCAACTCCAAACTGGAACTAAGTAGAGAAGGCTGAAGATGATGAGAAACTGAAGTAGACCTCCTCCAATAGATCTCCAAAGTGGAAGGCTGATCCTTACACTAGAGATCTTCCCCTCAAATCAACCCGCAAACCCTTACTGCAGATACACCATGAAAATAACGCAGTAACTAGGAGGGACTGTGCAGTAGGGGAAGAATAAGTGTTGGCCTGATGCCAAGATCTGAAAATAAGCTCCAATGTCTCCCAATCTAATCCTCCAAAGGAAGGAAAGACTCTCCCTCTGAAAAACAAGATAAGGAAGTGGTGTCGTGAAGTCACCATGGCAACACCCTACAACACAGTATTATGCTGTTGCAGTAATAACGCTGTGCTGGAGGATGATGCTGAAAAAATAACCTTGCCTAAGCAGGCACTCGAAGTCCCCCGGAGCTAAGGGTGAGATCTCCGCATGGAGACACTCGGTTGCACTAAACAGTGCTGCAAACAGGCTAAACAACTAGCGTGCTAAAGAAGAAAAATGTCTCACTCAACAATCAACAACTCAAGCATGAATCAAATCAGGAGGCTCCTCCATCTTTTATAGCGTTGGTTTCCCTCCAAAACTCAACGTAGTCTCTCTCTCTCCTCCACATCCTCATCCTTATCCACATCCCCACCCTTATCTGCGCAGAAGCTTGCAGAAGCTTCTAGAGTGTACATAGGCCCCCTCCTCTACGTGGTGTTAGGCCCCCCTTGACTCCCACTTAAGTCACAACGTTGTGCTACTAGGTGGATGTCTTATTTCTCTTAAGTGAGTTAGACCCTCTTCACTCACTTTTTATTTATTTACAAACTATAGACGAAAAACTAAACAAAATAGAATATTCCAATTAGCTGTCACTAATTAGGAATATTACAGTCCCCCCCGGCAAAATGTTGCTTGCCCTCAAGCAATGCCCGAACAAGTTTCCTTCCTAGCGGATGCTCTCCACCGATACTGCAAAATGTGCCTGGGTCCCAGATGCACCACTGAATCTTCCCTGTCCTCTGCATCACCCTGATATGAAGGGATCTCTCAATTCTAGGATCCCAAACTAATCTCTCACGGTACCAGCCAACCAACAATCCTCCCAGATGCCATTTCCACCATGGCCAATAATAGCCCAAGTCCCATGGCTCGGATTGCACACTGTCTCTGGCTATGACTGATGCTCTAAGAGGTGAAGACCATGACCCCTGCTGAGCAGTATCTGTCACTATGTAAGCTGTCCCATCGACTATGTACCAACTCATCACCTCTCTCCACTCAAGGCATGGAGCCTGGAATATAATGAGGAACATCTCCCTCATGTGGATCCTCCATCCCCAAGAAATCATCCAAACAAAATAAGCCACCTCCCAACAAGGCAACTCTTGAAAATCTCCTTCCACCTCAAGCTCTGGTAATGGAGGTGGGCTGAAAATATGAAATTGGAAAGCATCATAGCTTACCCCATGCTATCATCCTCTCCACTCATGACAAGTGTAGAGTGTATGCTAATCCTGAGCTGCAAAATTATTTCCCTCCAATGGCAAAGTGAAGAACAATTCTCCAAAGAACAAGCTAGCCCAAAACAATCTATCCATGAAGAATAGGACATGGTCATCATGGAACATCCTAATGAGAGGTTTTCTGAAGGTTTTACATGATGATACATGATGCAAACAATTCCTCACAGGGATACAACACAGTCTCATCCACTGCAACTTCAAAAAGTTACATGGCAAGCAATCTCCATGATTCATCACATCTACTAAAGGATAGTAAATGGATGAATGTAACAATGATAATGGATGATCAAGCAGTTGCCCATGGTTTTACAATGGATGAATATCAATATTATGGCCCACCTCAAAAGAGAACAAACATTTGGTTGTGGTGGCCATATCTCCTCCCATGCTCCCATTAGAACATGTAGTGCAGAAATTGTGAGAATTTTTCCCACTCAAGGACACACCCAACTCATGTGTCTTCCTAATAATCAAGCCTCCAATACAAATCTGATCTATATCAGCAAATGGAGACAAGATCAGCAGCAAAATAAAGAAAATGCTGAAGGTTACAAGTAATGCAAGAAGGTACCAACAGCTTCCCCAACAAGTACAACACAGTTTTACAAGTTGCTGCTTGATAAAAGTACATGGAAAAATGTTTCTGTTAATCATGCATGTCTTCATATGATACATGATATAGTGCACAAGCTGAACATACATGTGATGATAAAACATTTGCCCAAGGCCAAAAAAGAGATGGCTGCCTCCATCATGTAGATTGGGCCAATACAATTCATGGAGCAATATGAAAATCTTGCCCTCTTGTGAAGCAATGCACTTCATAAGAATGGTAAGAGTGTGCAAATAAATGAATGTATAAACAATATTCTCACCATATGTAGGAAGTAATATGGTACATGGATCCATGAATGATTCCTCCATAGTGTGTTGGCATGCTAGGAAGAAGAATGAATCATGTGCTGCAAGAAGATAATCCTCCTCATGCTTGGAAATCCAAGTCAAGAAGAATATGCCATAGTGATAGATGTCTCGATCATCATTACCTCCTCTAAGTGCAACAAATATGATGTGATCCTGGGACCTATGGGTTATAGGTTCACCATATCTCTGGAGGGCACACTTCATCCATAAGGCTCCGCTCCAAAGTGACAGTGTTGTGAGCTCATGCAAATAAGATCCCATCAATACAAAGCTCCGTTCTTTGACATGCTCCTTGTCAAAGACTACTCTAATAATGCTGCAACAAATATGGAATACCTCCCAAGATGGAATTGCTTCCCAATCATCATCAAAGACCAAGGAGATAGTGCCATCCCCTCTTCCTGCAACATCATACAAAGTGTGAGTGAAAATCTGCCCTTGCTCTCCCAGAAACAAACAAAGCAACAAGACATTGTGTTGCCTCCCCATACCTCCATCATACCAATCATGTGATGAAGACAAAATGAATGATATGAGTATCATATCAACACCATGCATCCATACTCCATGCTGCTCAATGATGCAAGTATCCAGCCATCTTTCCTCTATCCTCCTACTCTTAGGAAGAGTGTTTTCCAAGTGATGGCCAAACTCTTTCAAGAGTAACCAGCGCAGGCAAGCCTACTACTACCCGGTATCATAGATCTGCAAGTGCAAGTGATGGGAAAACTCCTTCAAGAGTAACCAGCGCAGCCAAGCCTCCTCCTGCCCGGTATCATAGATCTGCAGGTAGCTCCCTAGCTCCTTGCTCATCATCCACACAATCACCTATGGATGCATCCTTCTTCTCCTCATCCTGTTACTCCTCCCATGAGGGCTACCATCCTCCCAAATCAAATTCCTGTCTTTGCACTTCATGGGATTTTGAAATGTAAGCTTCTCAAGGATCAATGAGACCCTATCGAGAATCAAATAGGTGGTAGGCAAAAACCTCCGATCATGATGTGTATGGCTCAAGGGATGCCCAACATAAGCATGAGAGATGTTATCCATCCTAAGATGTCCTCCATCTTCTATCTGCTCTTGTGAGAAGGGAAGAAAATCATTGCATCCCATGGTGTGTCAAAGTGCATCTCCAATGAGATCTCTCCTTGAGACCTCCCTTCCATCCATAGTCTTCCAAAACCAATGAGGTCTTGGATCTGAAAGTAGAAGTTCCTCTTTGAGCTAAGAGGAGCTCATTGAGAAAGTGTCATCTTGAAGGGAGAAAAGGTTTCTTACTCCAAGATGTCTACCATCAATCTTCAAGGCTTCAAACCCCAATCTCCAATGTGATGTAAAATCCAGTAATGGCTCATGAGAATGATGGTTTGATTCCTTCTCGAGTGTTTCCATGTTGCACAGCGCAGTGCAACCAAGCTTCTCTATAGTAGCAATGAGATTTGACCCTTGGTCATGCAAAAGTAAATCTCCACATTGATCAAGAGAATTTGCTGCAATAATGGAATGTGGAAATATTTTCATACCTTGATGTGCATTTGGAACTTCTTGTAGGGCTACAAGAGTCCCTTCCTCAAAACTGTTGACTGGCCCAACTTTTGATGCATGTGGCTGCTCGTCCATGAGAGTGACAGCGTTATCACAAGCCTCCTCAAGAGGTGATGTGATCTCTTCTTTCTTTGATCTTTCTCCGTAAAAGGTTTGGATCAACCCTTGAGTGAATTCTGCAAAAGTATACACCCTTGCATGGCTCAAGTGGCTGCACCACCAATCATATGCTTCACCCTCCAAATGCAGCGCTGATATTTCAACAGCTTCTTTCCCTGCTATAGGATGTAGTAGGAAAAATGCTTCCAACTTTCTCACCCAAGTTCTTGCATTAGATGACCCATAAAAGGCAGACAACAGAAATCTATTGCCTTTGATTTCTTTTCTGCTACATGGCCTCTTCTCTTCCTTCAACTGGATGAAATGAGAAAAATATAGAGTCTCTCTAAAGGCTCTAGGTTGAGATCTATACTCAACAAGGTAATCACTGAGAATCCGATGATTCAAGTGTCTTCCATGCTTGATATCTTCTTCTTGATGAGAATAGGAAGTGCATGGTACTTCCTCTTCTTTTTCTTCAATCTTATTGACCTCCTCAACGGTGGATGCATTTCCTCTGGATTTGAAAATAGATGAGAATAAACTCATCTTTTTCACCATTCTGGTCTTCTTGGGCTTAGAATCATAGGGACCAGTGGATCTCACATACATGGGAAAAGGTGACCTCCCAATAGTATGCTGCAACTTTGAACTCTGCATTCTAGATCTCCCATTGTTCCATTCACTTTCATCCTGCTGGAGCTGATAATAATGTTTGAAAGGAAAAGGTGCTCTGAAGTCTTCCCCCTTGGACTGCCATTCTCGAAAATAATCTCCAAAGGGTATATGATCATGCTGCCTCTCTTTCTCACTTGATACTGGAGGGATAAACGTAGGCATTGTGATATTGTCCACATGGTTTCTCTTCCAATATTGTAGATAACTAGCTCCACAGGCTGAGCCAGAACTATGCTCTGATACCACTGTAATATCCCAATTTGGGGATATCTCTAAGTCACGCCAAACTCCAACCAGAGATTGACTGGGAAGGAATTTACCGGATATGGCATCTCTAAGGAGAACGAGATCCGGAGGCTATCTGGTGTTTCCCAGACTTTGTCTATAGAGCTGCTAGAAGAATCTCGCTCAAAAGTGACTTGCAACAATATAGAGACACATGTATGAGCACACCATGAAGAGACAACGTTTTACAAGAGCTGTGAGACAAGAAGATGAATATATATATATATATATATATATATATATATATATATATATATATATATATATATATATATATATATATATATATATAGCCAAAATAATTTATAGCAGCATAAGAATGTACAAGTCTTGAGGAAACAACCTCTCAAGAAAAGCAATATCAGCATCAACAACACATGTACATGAAAGTGATAAACACTGCTATTTTTGCATAAACCCAGGCTATGAAAATGCAGTCTATGATAGAATGTTGTTCCAAAATAATGTCAACACATGGATATGACAATAGATGGCCCAAATACAATAGGGGAGCAAAGCTCTAACCCTTATAAGCAAAAATATCTCAATCCTCCAAGGGATTGGCTGAAATACACAATATGACAAAAATGTCAGAGTTGCTAGGCAACTGCTGCAACTCCAAACTAGAACTAAGTAGAGAAGGATGAAGATGATGAGCAACTGAAATAGACCTCCTCCAATAGATCTCCAAAGTGGAAGGTTGATCCTTACACTAGAGATCTTCCCCTCAAATCAACCCGCAAACCCTCACTGTAGATACACCATGAAAATAACATAGTAACTAGGAGGGAATGTTTAGTAGGGGAAGAATAAGTGTTGGCCTAATGCCAAGATCCAAAAATCAACTCCAATGTCTCCCAATCTAATCCTCCAAAGGAAGGAAAGAATCTCCCTCTGAAAAAAAAGAGAAGGAACTGGTGTCGTGAAGTCACCACAACAACACCCTACAACACAGTATTATGATGTTGCAGCAGTAACGCTATCCTAGAGGATGATGTTGAAAAACTAACCTTGCTCGAGCAGGAACTCGAAGTCCCCCGGGGCTAAGGGTGAGATCTCCGCACGGAGACACTCGGTTGCAGTAAACAGTGCTGCAGACAGGCTAAACAACCAGCGTGCTAAAGAAGACAAATGTCTCACTCAACAATCAACAACTCAAGCATGAATCAAATGAGGAGGCTCCTCCATCTTTTATAGCATTGGTTTCCCTCCAAAACTCAATGTAGTCTCTCTCTCCCCCGCATCCTCATCCTTATCTGCGCAGAAGCTTGCAGAAGCTTCTAGAGTGTACATAGGCCCCCTCCTCTATGTGGTGTTAGACCCCCCTTGACTCCCACTTAAGTCACAATGTTGTGCTACTAGGTGGATGTATTATTTCTCTTAAGTGAGTTAGACCCTCTTCACTCACTTTTTATTTATTTACAAACTATAGACGGCAAAATAAACAAAATAGAATATTCCAATTAGTTATCACTAATTAGGAATATTACACATTATATACATTATTGTGCATATATTTTTTGAAGGAAATAATAATGTTGGTGTGCTTCTCCAAGAAATAGCAAGCGATAATTGCTCGCGGGAAATTATAGCACGCAGTCAGGGAAGAACATAGGATATGGTGGAACTTCTCAGAAATTTCATATTCTCGACACCTAACAAGGACAACATTTTTATCATTTTCCAAATTGTTGTAATTGGATGAAAATTTTTATTCAATCTCATAGAAGTCAGGGTTGTTTCTATTCTCGTGGAGATTATTTCAAATTCATCCTCAAATACAGGCTTGTGCAAGAGAGGCCTGGAAACATTGAACGATTTAATCAATTGCAGCAATGGTTGCTCAAATGCTCTTTCCCATACCCTGAAAATTCCTGATACTATGATAATAATGTATTGGAAAGGTGGAGATATCTTTGTAATGCCACCTAAAAAAATAAATGAAACAGATCTACACAACGAACAAATATACAGACATGCTCACAAAAGTCACACACTAAACTATGTATAGAGAATCTATCAAAGGTCTCTCATCTTCCTTGTTAGGTACCTATAATATTAGTGTATCCTTATTGTTATTGCTAGTATATCCCCCTTATTGTTATTTTTGTTCCCATGTAGCCCCCATATTGTTATTATTGTGTCCCATAGAATCCCACTTTTGTTATTTTTGTGCCCTTACATTATAGCGACTCTGATTATATAGTGACCCCTTAGACTCCTATCTATAGAAATGAGGTTTTGTCATTTGAATCATATAAGAATTATTTATTTATGTAATGTAAAGAAGGTTTCCCCTAAAAGAGGATAATTTTAAGTCGTTTATTTATCTTTTCTTATATTTTGTGAGTTGGTTGCATAACATTTGGTCTCAGAGCTTTGGATTCTAGGTTTTTTCTTCTTCAAATAGGTCATATTGGAATTTTAACTGTAAATTTTTTTCTATGAATTTTTAGAAGAAGAAATTGTAACCACATGGAGCCGAAATTTTGATGAACCTTTTGTATGAATTTCAGATCTTGGTTCTCTATATTTTGGAGATATGATCTGAGGAAATTAGGATTTTTGCAGGCTCCTCAATTTCATCTCAAACGTGTGGCCTAGGGAAAATCATCATACATTTCATTTCAGACATTCGATTTGAATTCTGCAAAAATTGGCCAAAAGTGCACATGCTGTAGCTTTTCTTGTAGAAATTTCAAAGACAAATATTGAAACAGTGACATGTGGAATCCCATATAACTTCGCTCTACTAAACTAGTCCATAATCAGGACATTGTGATATATATTACATAACTCTATATTGAAGAATATAATATTGGTATGACTAGTGGAATTGGAAAGAAGATTCATCAGCCTGCAATAGGACCAAACTTTAGACCTTGGAGATCCTAAATTACAGAGTTACAACCATTGCAATATTGAGATCCTAAAAGAAAGTAAAAAGTGTGTATTTGTTTTTAAATCTACATAAATTTTGTTTGAAAAATGAACTTGAAGTGATTCCAAGGGCATATAAAAGAATATATATCAGTATTGGGTTCTAAAATAACTCCTAAACATAATAATTCTACACACATTAAGCCCTCAAAAAGCTACACTATGATGCATGAAGAGGAAGAATTGCAACATGATATATCAAAATTACGGGACCAAGTGCAATAAATTTCTCTCCCACAAAAAGCAACCAAAGATGAGCTGAAAGGTGAAATGGATGGTTTAAAAGGAAACATATATGGTTTAAAATGTGACATGGATATTTTAAAAGACAAAGTAGATGGCTTGAAATGTGACATGGATGGTTTAAAAGGTGACATGAATCGTTTGAAAGAAGACATGGTAGGTTTGACAAAGTTGCTACAAGAACGACTTCCTAATGGTGAAAAGGTATTAGATGCAACTCATAATGAGAACAAAAGAAATTTTAATCATGATTTCATTCGCTAAAGTTAGATTGAAGAACCGCCATATTCCAAATATTTATATGTGGAAGTTTGATAACAAGGATCTAGTAACATGGATACTACAAATGGAGTAATATTTTGATCTTCATAATGTGCAACACACACAAAAGATACAAATTGCAACTTTATATTTAGAACCCAATCAGTTTGTATGGTATCGATGAATTTTTTCTTGTAAACCACTAGTCACTTGGTCAATTTTTATGGAGGGAATGGTGGAATAAAGTGAGGATACAAAGAGAAACACCTTCTTTAGCCAATTGATAAATCTCAAACAAAAGGTTCAATGGTAGAGCACATTATAGACTTCCAAAAATTGAATATAAGGGTAAATGATTTCTTGTAGGAAAATAAGATTGATGTATTCGTAGGGACTTTAAAGGACAACATTCAACATGAGTTTCACCTTTGGGGACCTGATTCATTGGAGAAGGCATTAAGGTTGGCAAGAAAAATTGAAAGAAAAATTATGGCAACAAGAAATCCTAACACTCACAACTATAAAGATGGAAGTGTTGCTACTCCTAGCCTTCCAAAAACTACAAGGATTACACCACAAAAATTTGAAGAATAAGGAGCAAAAGGGATTCACTACAGTTGTGATATAAATGATTTTACATAGATTGTGAAGAGGAGGAAGAAAAGCAACAAGATACATCAAAAGAAGAGGATATACACAAATAACCAACCCTAGAGAAAGAAGAAATGAATCTGACCATATATTGTAATGCATTGGTAGGAATTACCACTCCTAAAAGTCTCAAGATAGAAGGACATATCAAGAGGAAAAAAGTAATAGTGTTGATTGATTCGGGTAGTACCCATAAATTTTTTCATTGTAAGATAGCCAAGGAATTGAATTGCTTTATACCCAATGCTAGAGTTTCAAGTGATGGTTGTAAATGGAGGAAGTATAAATTTCACTAGAAAGTGCTATAATATCAAGCTAACCATGGGGGAATATGTATTGAAAAGTCAAATTCTCTCCATTCTAATGGGTGGTGCTCATGTTGTACTAGGTGTCCAATGGTTAGAATCTTTAGGTATGATAAATTTTAAATTTCAAGAAATTTATTTTAATTTTATTATTTTTAGGAAGGAAAGGAAGTTGAACTAAGGGGTATTGCAAGGAAACCATGAAATATAATTAGATCTAATGGCTTGACAAATCTTCTAAAAAAATAACAACGGGGCGTAATTGCACAATTATTCTCACTAGAGGTTCAAAGATCAAAATCATCTATTTCTCCAGATATCCAAAAAGTCTTGGACAATAATTCCAAGGTATTTGAGACTCCCAAAGGCCTCCCACCCATTCGTGATCATGATCATGCTATTCAATTGATTCTAATAAGTATTCCTCCAAACAGCAGGGCTTGCAGATATCCATATGCTTAAAATATTGAAATTGAACGTATGGTTGTAGAAATGCTAAAGGATGGTATAATTGAGCCTAGTCAAATTTATTCTTAGGCTCCAGTAGTATTGGTGGAATGGATCATGGCATATGTGTCTGAGCTATAGGGAGCTCAACAAGATCACTATTAAAGATAAATTTTCCATTCCTATCATTGATGAATTGTTGGATGAATTACATGAATAAATTTACTTCACCAAGTTGGATCTTTGTTCTGGATATCATTAAATTAGAATGAAGACTGAACACATTCTGAAAACAACATTTAGAACTCATGAGGTTCATTATGAATTTTTGGTCATGCCTTCTGGCCTTTCCAATTCACCTTCTACATTTCAAGGTTTGATGAATTCCATTTTCAAACCCTTCCTTAGAAAATTTGTGTTAGTATTTTTTGATGATATACTAATCTACAACAAGTATTGGAAGGATCATATTCAACATGTTGATAGGGTGCTCAAACTAATGGAGGAGAAACAATTATATGCAAAAACCTCCAAATGTTTCTTTGGAGTACTGGAAGTGGAATATCTAGGTCATATTTTCTCTCGTGAGGGTGTTAATGTAGACTGTAACAAAATTAAAGCCACTAAGGAATGGAAAATCCCCACAACCAAAAAGCATCTGTGAGGATTTCTTGGTTTAACAGGGTATTATCACAAGTTGGTTAAGAATTATGGGAGAATTGCAGCACGTCTAACAACACTACTATAAAAAAATGCATTTTCTTGGACTCCAGAAGAAACTAAGGCCTTTGAACATATCAAAGAGGAAATGTGCCAATCACTGGTCTTAGCTACGTTGGACTTCACAAAAAGCATTATTATGGAATGTGATGCCTAAGGAAGTGGAATTGGTGTTGTTTTAATCCAAGAAGGATGACCCGTTTCTTTTGAAAGACGACCAATGAAAGGAAAATATCTACAAAAACCTATTTTTGAGAAGGAAATGTTGGCAATACTAAATGCACTAAAGAAATGGCAACCTTACCTAATGGGAAGACACTTCAAGGTAAAAACAGATCATGATAGTCTTTTTGGAACAAATATTATCTTCAGGAGAGAAACAAAAATGGATCAAAAAAAGTGGGTTATTACCTTGAAATCATCTACAAAAAAGGGAATCAACAACAGAAGGATGAGGATGTGGAAACATTTTTTTATGTAATTTCTATTATCCAACTTCAGTGGACTAATGGAAGAATGACGAAGCAGTTTGGACACTGATTCAAAAGTTGGAACATGATACCAGTATATATGATACCTTTAGTTGGAAAAATGATTCATTATGGTACAAATATCACTTATATCTTTGTAATAATTCCCAAATCAAACAGAATATTATGTTGGAATTTCACACCTTTCCCTTAGGAGGGCACTCAAGATTTTAAAAAACTTACCACAGGGTCAAGAAGGAATTTTCTTGGGATGGCCTTAAATCTGATATTTAAAACTTTGTGGCAGAATGTTTGGTTTTCCAACAAAATAAAGTTGAGACAATTAAAACCTAGGGTATGTTACAACCCTTATGCATTCCAGGTCAACATTAGGAGGAGGTTTCAATGGATTTTATCATAGGTTTACCCAAGTTTGAAGGAAATGTTCCCATCATGGTGGTAGTTGATAGACTTACCAAGTATGCACACTTTTGTGCATTAACTCATCCATTTAAAGCGAGTAAAATTTCTATTGCATTTATGGAAAAAATTCAAAAGCTACATGGAAACCAAAAGATTCTTGTAAGCAACAGATATTCAATTTTCACAGGAAATTTTTTGACATAATTATTTTCTTGTCTGGGTACTCAATTAGCTCATGGCTCATCTTATAATCCTCAATCGGATGGGAAAACTGAGATAGTGAATTTTTTTTTGGAAGAATATCTTTGTTGCTTTATAAATGACAAGTTGACACAATGGGTCAAGCGGTTATCTTTGGCTGAATGATGGTATAACACTTCCTTCCATACTACAACAAAAATGATCCCATTTATGGCACTTTATAGATATCATCCATCGTCCATCACATCGTCTTTAAGAGAAAATTATAAGGCTCAAGAAATGGAAGATCACATCGAGCATCAAAAACAAGTTCTCCAACTCTTAAAGGACAACACCAGTTTGGCGCAGAATCGAATGAAACAACATGTGGATCAACATCACAATGAGATAATTTTTGATGTAGGTGACTGAGTATTTTTACAGCTACAACCATACAAACAAATGCCCATCAAGAAAGCTAAGAAGGATAATGAATTGTCACCAAAGTACTATGGTATTTACAAGATCTTGCAAAAGATTGGTATGATGAAATAAAAATTGGAGCTTCCTGCATTTGCTCGAGTGCACTCAGTTTTCCATGTTTCATGCTTAAAGAAGCTTATAGGTGACAAGCTCCCGGTTCAAACAATATTGCTAGAACTTGACGAGGAAGGAAAATCATATTAGAACCTGAAGAAGTCACGGAAACAAGAACTCAAAAACTACGAAATTGATCAATTTTAGAGTATCTCGTCAAGTGAAAGAACTTATCTGCTGAATATTCCACATGGGAGGATGATAATTTTATACAAAAGCATGTGGAACTATTTAAGCATTGAGGAATTTTTTTTTTTGAAGGAGAGGGGCTTGTTAGGTCCTTATACTACTAGTGTATTCCCTTATTGTTATTGTTAGTGTATCCCCCTTATTGCTATTATTGTGCCCATGTAGTCCCCATATTGTTATTATTGTGCCCCATATAAACTGACTATTCTTATTGTTGTTCTCTTACATTATGTCGAATCTGATTATATTGTGACCCCTTAGACTCCCATGTATATAAAATATGTTTTTTTCATTTGAATCATCCAAGAATAGTTCATTTATGTAATGTAAATGAATTTTCTCCCTAGAAGAGGATAATTTTTAAGTCATTGATCTATCTTTTCTTCTATTTTGTGAGCTGGTTGCATAACATTCCTAGCCCTCTCGTGAGGGAGTTAAGCCAAAACCCGCTTTGATGCCATGTTAGAAATCTGAAGAGAGCGAGAGATTGTTTTCACAACACAAATCACACCATGATATTATTAATCACATAAAGAAATTACATATATAAGACTTAGATCACTGACTTCGACAGATTATGAAGTAGACATGACACACCTCCTACTCATAACTTAGGAATCAACAACTTCTAGATTGATGCTTGGGAACTCACAATGACAACTCATAGAGCCACATGGAAGCATTACTTCCAACACATGCTATTTTTCTTTTTTCCCAATGAGATGCTCAATGCATATGGGTAATCCTTTCTCAAACTCTATGTATGGGTACGCCAAAGCACAAGCCCGCTCCTGTACTTTCCATCTGCCATTTTTTGTTCATTCACCCTTGAGTTAGATATTTAATAGTTTGTTTCAAAGAAAATTTAACACACAGATATTTTTTGGATAAGGGAATTATATACCTGAAGTTAAGTATTAGATGATGAATGAAGAAATCACTCTCCAGTTTGGCAACTTCATATCCCGGACAAAGCCTCTACCAAAAGGCATAAATGGATTTTCATATGAACCCTGTGACACAAAGCATATCATATTTCAAGACATCCATTTTAAATTTAGAATTAAAAACTCTAAAAACTCTATATTATAAAATGGAGTGGAAAAAGGAAAATATATTTCTAACCTGCCATCTCCAGGGATTGAATTCCAAAGCACTTTCATGAAGAGATTCATCGAGATGCACCCCTGCTAACACTGGAAGCACCTTCCACCCCGCAGGGATTTGGAAACTGCTAACACTGGAAGCACCTTCCACCCCACAGGGATTTGGAAATCTAAAACAAAAATCGGAATTAGAAAATAAGCATTTTTATATTCCATAAAAGCGAGAAATCATGAATATAATCATTTGATGTCGTAATTTTTTTTATAATTTAGGAATAATACCCTTAAATTTGACGTCCTTCAATGCTTCTCTATGCACAAATTTGACTACATTACCATAGCGTAAAGCCTCATTGATTACCTGAAATTCATAATTTGAAAATAACCTTATCCTCACACCATATAAAAGATATTTAAAATATAAAAGTCATAATTTGAAAATAGCCTTATCCTCACACTATGTAAAAGATATTTAAAATATAAAAGTCATAATTTAGAAATAACCTTATCCTCACACTATGTAAAAGATATTTAAAATGTAAAATATATTTAATGTAAAAGACCCTCATTAAATATTTAATGGATACCATTATTAACCAAACAAAGGTTTTGTTTATACAAGTATTCGAAATTAGATTTTGCAAATGTAATATCAGATCTTACGGGGATGGGATATGATATATAAAGGAAAGAAAAAAGAACGTGTAATTGATGTTTTATGCTTACTTCTTGTGTAAAGGTCATCTGCTTGTAATGGCTCAAGTCCAAGTGTTCAGTCTCGTGCTTTGTGCGGGCTATCATTTCATGTTCAGCGTTCAAAACTCAAAGCGAAGCACTGGTTTAGAAAAGTGGGTATTGAAATTAAACCGACTTTAAAAAGTGGTGGCTCTCGGCTCTCTCCCCTTCCACTGTTGTAAGGCCAACTGTGAGTCACTGAGGCAGTGAACTATGACTGCCAGCAGTGCATAAGTGGTCTCATGCCCAGCCATTAACCATAAGCATGTATCATTAACCATAAGCATGTCAAGTAAATCTCCCGATGGTTTATACTCTGATCCTGGCCCGGATCTTTCTTCCATTATCATCTTCACAACAGAACAGATACTTTGTCTGGCCTGATAAAAACAAAACAGAAAACCCAAGTAGAATTATAATAATAATAAAAAAATCCATGCTAAGATCATGGTACTAATATGAATCCAAATCACAGAACTATTCTCTATCTAAGCAACAAAATAGTAATTATCTAAGTAACAAAATAGTTTGGAGGATAATTTTTTTTTCTAATTTACTTTAAAAAAAATTCAAAAATGTGTTTGAATTGATTTTTTTTTTTTAATGATAAAAATAAATTTAGCACCATAATAAAAATAAAAATAAAAATAAAAATAAAAACTGAAATTTACTATAACTCACATTTTCAAAAATCTTTACTCTAAATTTTCATCCATATTGTAATCATCCAAAACATGTAAAATTACCTGTACCGCTTTTGCATAACGTGTGCCTGGTATATTTATTGGCATCGAGACAAATCCTTTCATGAATGTAGCAAAGTCATGAAGGAGTCTGGCTGATAATGGATTCTCAGGTGTCAAGCTCAGCATCTGCTTCACTATAATATTGAATGTGAACTGCAACATATGTTATGTAAAACTCCATCATCAGATGATTTCTCTATTTCTAAATGACGGGAGTTCAATATAAAAAAAACAGTATGCCATTACTTTTCTATATTACCTTTCCACTTTCATCACAGAAGATTAATGTCTGTTTATCCTTCCATGAATTTATCACCAGCAGCGCATTTTTCTCAATGTTCGCTAGAAATTCATGTTTGGATTTTACAGCATTTACGAGATTTAATACATGACTAGGCAGTCGTTTGTGTTCATCTCCAACTATAGAAATTAGAGATGAACTTCCACATATATCTTGTACGGGCTTTGGATAGCTCAATTGAAAGAGACGATTCTCGTTTTGAAGTACAATGGCATTCAGCTCCGGGTCACATGAAACAATGGTTGGTGACCCAAACAGATGGGATTTGAAAACATTGCCATACCTGCAAAATCACAGTATAGATAGATGCAAATTCTAATTTAATCCAATTACTTTGATGGAAAGATAATGAAGGCCTTAAATCATTCACCAAAAGTTTTATATTATAACTAATATAGATCTATCTTATTCAAGACCTAGCAAGAGCCTAGAGTCTAAAGGGATTCAAGAAATTCTTGAAGTGAAAACTTTTTTTAGTGTAAAATTTGACAACAGTAATTTCTTGAAGTGAAAACTTTTTATAGAGTGCAGAATTTGACACTGAGAAGAAGAATATAGATGTTTTATTATACTATAGATGAATATATTTCCTATTAATCACATCATTAGAACCAAATCTTAATGATGTGATTAATTGGAAAGCCATTCATCTACATTATGGATCACAAAAGTCTTAGATCTAAAATTTTATTATACTTTTAATTAAACAAACCAACCAATTGTGTTGATTTTGTGTTTATTTAAATAATTTTTTACTTTTATTTTAAAATGAACACACTTCAAGTTGAACAATGACATGCTTACACATCTACTCATGGATCTGTCATACTAAATTGTAGAATAAACCTCTCTACTAAAAAATACAAACCACAAAACTAAAACTTTTTTATCATAAATTTTCTAGAAAATCGCATCATCATTTGATAAACAGAAGTGTTTCAAACTACTAAGTGTACTAATTTATCATTAAAGAAATAATGATATGGCTGAGTAAACTACTTAGTGTAATTCATCATAAAAAAAATAATGATATGGCTGAGTAGTTCTAAACCAATTTCTCAAAAAATAATATAATTTTCAAAAAATCATTATAGTAAAATAAATATGAATCACAAAAATTTACACTCTCAAATTATAACTTTATTCATTTTAAAACAATAAAAAACCAAACTACCAAAGAATCAATGTGTTTGGACGAAATTTGGTTGAATAAGATAAATATTTTATGACATTTTGCAGCGATCGTTCAGAAATTTTCCTCTATTGTTTGGATTGTGGGGCTTGAGGAAAGCCAATGTTTCTCCCACTAATGGCCAGCCCATGCGTGCAGGGGGCACTCTTTTGATTTGTTGAATGAAAGGTAGGTAGTGGCAGAATATCATATAAACAAATCCGACCAGAGCTGGCACTAGTACCACCCATAAGACTCCCACCATGCTTGCTTAATTATGTGAAATGGGTGTATAAGTATACAACAGTTCTAGACAACAACAAAATAAAAGGAAGCAGCGACAGTGGAGAAGAAAATGATAACTGTGGAATAAAAAGGAGAATAGGCCAGGGTGTTGGAATTTTGGGAAATTCCAAATAATAGAAATGGAGAGAATAATACTCCCTTCTAACACAGAGAAATTTAAAACAAAAATTTTCTTGCAAACAGAGATGGCACGAAAATGCTTTCTATTTCATTAAGAGAACTGAAAACTATTACAAAAGTCTTCCTCAATACAGAGGGATAACACAAAGAGTGACTGCTACAGACGCAGTGCACAAAATAACTCTCTCCCTTTCAAAACAATACTCTTTGTCTCTGTAAATCAACACTGCTGTGTATTTCTCCTTTTCGCACTACTGTGCAAACAAAACAAATAACATTACAACTTCCTTGCCTCTCGGGCTTTTTCACTTTTATATGGCGCGGCAGGAGTAAAACATTAAACAAAGAAATAAAACAAAATAACAAAGAAATAAATCAATTTACAAAGGAAAAACCTTTCCGGCACTTAAAAATATCAAAGGCGCGACGTACGAGTGGGGACCACATCGCAGTCGGCCATGGGCGATCGGCGGATCGGTGGATCGGCGATACAAACACAAAACATGGTGACATGTGATATTTTGATATGAGATATTGCGATTGCGATGGTGCGCCAATCGCAATATCGGCAATAACACATGAAACTTGGCGGAATAACATTTGGACTTTGCGATTTTGCGATTTCGCGATGTGCGATCGCGCAATCGCATCGCAATTTTCAACCAGCGCAACACACACACAAACACACACACACAGATATATATATATATATATATATATATATATATATATATATATATATATATATATATATATATATTCCGTTCCTTTGCAATTGCGATGATCGCATCACATCGGGACCTGCCACATCCGCAAGACATTTAACTTTGGTCATTGCGATTTGTGATTGCGATTGGATCGCATTGCATCGCGACTCCTCATCAACAAGACACTTAACTCAAAATTGCGATTTGCGATTTGCGCATAAAGTGGTGGGGACCACTTGTCCTGCCTCTTCAGAATTTAAATGACTTTCCGCTGTTTTATTCAATTTTCTTCATACTTGTTTGTTGAGGGCTTTAAACGCTCGAAATGAATGTTTTAATTAGTTCTGCTCCTCCGTAGTTCAGATCTACGGGAAAATCTTCGTTCCTCCTACAAACGGCTCTGCCCATCATCCATTGAATTCTCCTCTGCCATTTGTGGTTGCGGCCCATCAACAATTAATTCATCCTTACATTCTCCCATTCTTCTTTATTACACGGTGTTGCACACTCAATCTCTGCTGTTGGTGCCTTTGTACTCTTTTCTCCCCACTCAAGGCTTACCAGGTGACTTTAATATTTCAACATTCCCCCTTAAAGTCAGCTGCTGGGTTATCAATCATACTCAAACATTTTCTTAAAAATTCAAAGGTCTTCTGTCCCAATGGCTTTGTTAAAATATCTGCATATTGCTCCTCTATTTTACAATGCTATAAAACAATTTCTCCATTGTTCGCCAATTCTCTGATATAATGAAACTTTCTATCTATGTGTTTCGTTCTCTTATGAAACACTGAATTCTTTGACAATGCAATAGCTGAGAAATTGTCACAATAAATCACTATCCCTTTTACCTGTTCTTGGCATAAGCTTCTCAACATTCTTCTCATCCAAATTTCTTGACACGCTACTGCTGTAGCTGCCACATATTCTACCTCTACTGTGGATAATTCTACAATAGGTTGTTTCTTAGAAGCCCATGAAATGGCTCCTGAACTCATATGAAAAACATAACCGGAAGTGCTCTTCCAATCATATACACTTCCAACCCAATCACTCTCAGTGTATCCAACTAATTCTGAATTTTCTGAAGCAGTATATAATATACCAAATCTTTTAGTTCCTTTAAAATACCTCAAAATTCTCTTTGTTGCCTGCCAATGTGCTTGTTTCGGCTTCTCCATAAATCTGGAAATTAGACTAACAACATGCATAATATCCGGCCTAGTTGCAGTCAAATACATGAGGCTGCCAACTATGCTTTTAGACAAACTTGGATCAAAATCCTTGTTGCTGTCATCTTTACTCAACTTCAATCCCATTACTGTGGGAGTAATTGTAGCTTTGCACTCCTGCATATTAAATCTTTCTAAAACTTGATTCACATACTTTTCTTGTGAAATAAAAATCCCTTTTTCATTTTGTTCCACTTATATTCTTAAGAAGTATTTCAACAAGCCCATGTCAGTCATTTCAAATTCATCTTTCATGACTGTTTTAAAATTTTCAACAAGGCAATCATGATTACCTGTAAAAATTAAATCATCAACATATAAAACAACAATCAACATTTTACCATCATTTTCTTTGATGTAGAGGGTGGGTTCTCCCTCACACTTTTCAATTCCATTTTCTAGTAGATAGGAGTCTATCCTACTGTACCATGCTCTTGGTGCTTTCTTCAGCCCATAAAGAGCTTTCTTCAATTTGTAAACTTTGTGCTCTAGACCTTTCTTCTCATATTCCAGAGGTTGTTCCACATATACCTCTTCCATTAACACACCATTTAAAAATGCAGATTTTACGTCCATTTGGTATACTTTCCATTTGTTTTGTGCTGCTATGGGCAACACTGCTCTTACTATCTCCATTCTTGCAACTGGTGCAAAAGTTTCTTCATAATCAATCCCATGCTTCTGCTTATATCCCTTGAAAAAAAGTCTGGCCTTGTGTCTCTCTATTTTTCCTTCAGCATTGCTCTTGGTTTTATAGACCCATTTAACTCCAATGACTTCCTTACCTTCTGGGAGATCAACCAACTCCCATGTTTTGTTCTTCTCTATGGCATTAATTTCATCATCCATAGCTTCTATCCATTTTCTATCTTTAATAGCATCTTCAAAATGAATAGGATCATCAACTTGACAATACAAAGAAAATAAGGAATTCATACCTTCATATGCTGCTCCTTGCTCATATATTTCATTAAGACTTCTGAACTTTGTTCCTCTTTCTTGGTGTAGACGTGCTTGATGAAGCACTTAATTCTGCTCCATGTGGTGTGCTTGGAGATGCACTCTCGTTTCTTCTCAAGGGTGTTCTCGCTGCTGCTTGAGGTGTCCCTTGCTGTCCTTGTGTTGGTGGAGGTTGTGTTGCCGATGAGTTGTTAATTTCAATCACATCTTCCTCATCTTCATCATGAGATAAACAGATTTTAACATTGATTGTTTTCTCAATGCTTCCATCCCATGCTTCCTCTTCAATAAATTGCACCTCTCTGCTTATCGCAAAATTCTTTGTGGATGGGTTGTACAATCTGTATCCTTTGGAATCTTCACAATATCCAAGGAAAATACACTTCTCCCCCTTACTATCCAACTTCTTCGTCAACTTGTCTGGAATGTGTGCATATGCCACACATCCAAAAACTCTCATGTGGGTGACTCCCTGTTTTCTGCCACTCCACACTTTTTCTGAAAATTTTTTCATCACATCTTTTGTAGGGCATCTATTTAAAATATACACAGCACAGTTTGTTGCTTCTGCCCAATACTCATTCGGCAAGTTTTTTTCCTTTAGCATACTTCTCACCATTTCCATTATGGTTCGATTCTTTCTTTCAACAACTCCATTCTGTTGCGGTGTGTACCTTGTGGTAAACTTCTTGTGTATGCCATTCTCTCTGCAAAAATGCATAAATTCCTTTGATATATATTCTCCTCCTCTATCGGTTCTAAGAACTTTAATGTACTGCTCACTCTGTTTCTCTACAAGAGCTTTAAAGTGGCAAAATTTCTAAAAGACTTCACTCTTATATTTTAGGAAATAAAACCACACTTTTCTTGTGAAATCATCTATGAAGGTTAGCATGTAGTTGCTTCCTGAAACTGATGTTGTTTGCATCAGCCCATACAAATCTGAGTGGATGATTTCTAAGGGTGCTTTCGCCCTTATGCTTTTCCCTGATGGAAAATTTTCTCTGTGTTTCTTTCCCTAGATGCAACCTTCACATAGGCTTTCAGGCTTCTCAATCAATGGTAAACCTCTTACCATTCCTTTTCTGTGCAACAAATTTAATCCTCCGAAATTGAGATGTCCAAATCTCAGGTGCCATAACCATTTTTCATCTTTTTCCTCCTTCTGAAAGGCTTCTTGTGTTACAGCTGCTATGCTCTTTCCTTTTCCCTTCAATTCAATATTGAGCTTGAGCGGAAACATTCTATTGCTGGTAATTTGTATTTCAGCAATGATTTTCTTGCTTGGAGGTATATCTTTTATTGTGCACACATCATCCTTAAATATTACATTGTAACCTTTGTTTATGAGCTGCCCAACGCTCAAAATATTACACTTTAGACCTGGAACATAATATACATCAGGAACACATTTTTTCTCACCATTTCTTGCTCAAATACTAACTCTACCTTTTCCTTTGATAGAAATCTTAGTATCAGTCCATGTGGTCACTTCTGATTTTACTTCTTCATCTAGATTGGAAAACATTGCTCTGTTTCCAGTCATATGATTACTACATCTTGAATCTAAGAACCAAACATCATCTTCTCCATCCTGTGCTACATTACAAGCTAACAACACATTACTTGGGTTCTTTTCTTCTTTTTCTACATTAGCATTCTCCTTATTTTTCATGTCATTTTGCTTCTTTCTACATTCATTGGCATAGTGCCCATATTTCTTGCAATAATGACATTGGACATTGGATTTGTCATACCTCTGTCCATGAGCATGTTGGTGTTTATGTCCACCTTGCTAGCTATTGCATTGGTCGTGGCTCTGATTTTGACTGTTGCTCCTTCCATGTGAATGTGAAGGGATGTTCCTTCCGCCTTCGTTTTGGCTTCTGCCTCTTCCTCTTCCTTTGCCTTGACCTCTTCCTCTTCCTGAAGGCATATCAGTCTTGAAGGCGTGCTCAAGAGATGAGTTTTCATCTCTGCTCAATCTATGTTCATGAGTTATCAGTGAGGCATGAAGTTCATCCATTGTGAACTTTGAGAGATCTTTGGTCTCTTCTATGGTGGTAACAATAACATCAAACTTTGAGGGTAAGCTCCTCAAAAGTTTCTCCATGATCCTTCTTTCTTCAAGATTTTCTCCATGGGATCTTATCTGATTTACAATCCCAATCACATGTGTAAAAAATGTGTCAACATTATCGGACTCTTCATGCAAAGAGTTTCAAAATATCTTATTAGCAACTAAAGTTTTGCTGTCTTAACTTTCTCCATACCTTGATAGGCTACTTTCAGAGTTTCCCATGCATCTTTGGATCTCTTAGTTGCTGCTATCCTTGGAAACACACTCTCATTTACTGCCTGATACAAATAGAAGAGGGCTTTAGAGTCCTTCTTTCTATTATTCTTCAATAAATCATTTTCTGCTTGAGTTAAGGCATTAAAAGCCTGCTCATCAGCTGGTTCAACAAAATCATCTTCTAAAAATTCCCGTAAGTCTTGTGAGACAAATAGGGCTCTCATGGTAATGGCCCAATAATCATAGTTCTTTCCATTAAATTGTGGAAGTTGAACATTTCCAATGTTCATACCAGTACTTGGTCCAGCCATTACTTTTGAACTAAACTCTAAGCTTAGAAAAGTTGTCTTTCCTTTTCTGAAAGAACAAACTCTTTTAAACAATAAACAACAGCTCTGTTATGTTTGAGAAATACCTGAACTTTTGACTTCTGCTGATATTTCACATTGTTGGAGAAATTGCTGCAACAAGTCTTCTTCTTCTTTAGCTTCTTTGAAAAGCTTCAAAGAGCCTAAACTAGCTCTGATACCATGTTGGAATTTTGAGAAATTCCAAACAATAGAAATGGAGAGAATAATACTCCCCTTCTAACACAGAGAAATTTAAAACAAGAATTTGCTTGCAGATAGAGATGGCATGAAAATTATTTCTATTTCATTAACATAACTGAAAACTATTACAAAATTATTCCTCAATATAGAGGGATAACACAAAGAGTGATTGCTACAGACGCAGTGCACAAAATAACTCTTTGTCTTTCAAAAAAATACTCTATGTCTCTGTAAATCAACACTGTTGTGTATTTCTCCTTTTCGCACTGCTATGCAAACAAAAAAAATAACATTACAACTTCTTTTCCTCTCGGGATTTTCACTTTTATATGGCGCGGCGAGAGTAAAACATTAAACAAAGAAATAAAACAAAATAACAAAGAAATAAATCAATTTACAAAGGAAAAACCTTTCCGGCACTTAAAAATATCAAAGGCGCGACGTACGAGTGGGGACCACATCGCAGCTGGCCATCGGCGATCGGCAGATCGACGGATCGGCGGTACAAACACAAAACATGGTGACATGCGATATTGCGATTGCGATGGTGTGCCAATCGCAATATCGGCGATAACACATGAAACTTGGCGGAATAACATTTGGACTTTGTGATTTTGCGATTTCGCGATGTGCGATCGTGCGATCGCATCGCAACTTTCAACCAGTGCAACACACACACACACACACACATATACTTCATTCCTTTGCGATTGCAATGATCGCATCGCATCGGGACCTGCCATATCCGTAAGACATTTAACTTTGGTCGTTGCATTTTGCGATTGTGATTGGATCGCATCGGATCGCGAATCCTCATCAACAAGACACTTAACTCAAAATTGTGATTTGTGATTTGCGCATAAAGTGGTGGGGACCACTTGTCCTGCGTCTTCAGAATTTAAATGACTTTCCGCTGTTTTATTCAATTTTCTTCATACTTGGTTGTTGAGGGCTTTAAATGCCCGAAATGACTGTTTTAATTAGTTTTGCTCCTTCGTAGTTCATATCTACGAGAAAATCTTCGTTCCTCTTGCAAACGGCTCTGCCCATCATCCATTTAATTCTCCTCTACCATTTGTGGCTACGACCCATCAACAATTAATTCATCCTTACATTCTCCCATTCTTCTTTATTACACGGTGTTGCGCACTCAATCTCTGTTGTTGCTGCCTTTGTACTCTTTTCTCCCTACTCAAGGCTTAGCAGGTGACTTTAATATTTCAACACAGGGCTGAGGGAACTCCAAGACTCTAACCAAGAAATCTGTTGAAGTACGAGAAAATTTAAATATGTGAAGCTGGCAGTTTTATAAGGCTAGAAGGTGGACGTCGGATTTGGACGTCTCATGGACGTTGGATTTCACGTGCTAGAAGGGGTTTTCATCGAGACTACCAACCAGTAGAACAATGATATTTTGAATTTTATTGAGGGTCATTAAAGCAGGGCAAAAAGGGTTTATGGCACGTAGAACACATTTTTATTTTTATTATTGTTATTATTATTTTTAGTATTGAAAACATATATTTATATGATATTATGTTTCTCTCTATATATATGTTATTATTTTTCAAAATTTTTTTACATATTTGTGTGTTTATCAAACTCTATATTGAATATGAAAAGAATTAGAAATCTTTTTTATATTTTGAATTTAAAAAAAACACATAAAAGTTTTATCTTTTTTTTTTTTCTTTCTTTATGCAATTTTATTTATTTATTTAAATCCATTACTTAACTTGAATATAAAAGTATGTTATTTAATATGGAAAATTTATGGTTGACCCTAAAGTATTTTTTGTTATATATATATATATATATATATATATATATATATATATATATATTTAAAAGAAATTGCATGTCAACTAAACATAAAATGAATCACACATTATAGAATCAATAATATTACTTTTACAAGTCATTTCTCAACACCATATTAAGTAATGAAAAATTAGATATCTCTCTTTAATACTAAAAGGTTATAAATTAAAATCAATATACTTTGAGTTATTTTCTTTCTATATATAAAGTTGATGTAAAATTGTGGAAATTGAAGTATTTTATTTATGACGAACATTGATTTTTTTTGTTATTAACATTAACTGATCTTATACTTGGCTGTAAATATTAATTTTTTTGTTATCCTCGATGCTTGAAATGTCGCTTGAGGAGCTGCCACTAGAGGAATCTAACTCAGTGATCACAATCTTCCTGGGCCACACCAACCCACCAAAGTAAGGTTTGAACCTAGGTTGCCTTGCCTAGGAGCCCCATCCTCAACAGATTGTGCTAAAACTATATATAAAATCAAATATTTTAAATTATTTTTTTCTTATATTTTCAGTTACAATGTGAATGAGAATTGTAATTTATTCCATTATTAATATGGAGTTCATATATAATATTTAAAATATTAAGAACAAAAATTAATAATAATAATAATAATAAAAATATTAGAACAAAAATTAACATTGATAATAATAATTTTTTTTAATGTAGGTTAAAAGGTTTTAATATCACATATGTGTTTATGCTGATGATGGTTAATGTTCATTGAGACCAAAATTTGGTCTATCAGACCTAAAGATATATAACATTTAAAAAAATATTAATACAAAAGTGATTATCTATATATATATAAACAAATATATATATATATATAGATATATATATATATATATATATATATATATATATATATATTAAAAAATTCCTATACTTAAAACATTTTATTAGTGTTTTTTTCAAAAGTAGCATAGATCCATTTTAACTCCATATTTACCAAGTGCCAAGAGGAATCAAATCTATTGAGGTGAAAACTTACCTTCAAGTTTTGCACTCAAAAAATGATTTGCATCTTTAAGAACTTGTGTTGAAAATATCAGTATCGGAAAAATATTGGCGAGGGTCCATAAAACATCTTATCGGCAATATCGGCAATATCGGCGAAAATATCGACAAAATATCAATAAACATAAAAATGAATAATATATTCATTTTTTATTTAATTTTTTTTTTTTTTTACAGATTTTTAGACATATAAAGAAATAACAACATGAAATAAACAAATTGGCACATAATATGAGGAAAGAAAGTTAATATATTATTATTATTATTATCAAATTTTAAGGTCACAACCAAGCTAGACACCAAATTGTGTAGAAATTTGCTTGAATAAATCACTTATTCATCGAGATTATCCTGGTCACATACTATTTGAGCTTCATACTTAACACATAATCTCTTCTACGCATTAATCATCACATGCGGAAATAAAACGATAGCGGTATTGAAAACATTCACATGCGCACATAGAAATTCCTTTTATATAACACGGTATGTATACCGGGGGAAGCTTACGGGGCGAAAACCCCCTACGTACGTATATTATAATGAAAGAAATAATGTAACAATATCAAGACAATACTTCTCACAAGCACTCGATCGCTCTCCAAAAGTTACACAAACTAGCTCGCTTTTGAACAAGTCACGGTTCAAAATCCTCCACTGCTTACCGCCATCACAATCCAAGATGAGAGAATGAATGGAATGAATTCGACTTCCCTGGATTTAACCACAGATGCCTCATTGGCAATTCTCCAAGTGTGGTGCAAATCTCATGCACAACTGATGTCGCAACTGATAGCTAACTCAACCCTTTCATCTACCTCTTTCACTTGTCGCCACTGAACTGTCCATGCACTGAGTTAAACTGATGTGTTCTTTACTTGAATAATGAGTTAATAATTAGTGAATTAAATAATATTTAATTCACACAACTCATCTCTAGTGTATTAGCCAGTTAAACTAAATACAACTAGTTCAACTAGTTAACCAGAACACCACCTCCATTAACTCCTCAATCAACTCCATCAAAACTCTGCCACATGAGTCTAACTGAAGTCTAACATGCAATAGCTCACTTAACTCATAGGAAATTCGAATTTCCTTATGTCAGCTGCATGCCCCACCTCTGGGGGTCAAACTGAAGTGCTCCAAGAGAGTAAACTCCTGTTTATAGTCTAAATATTATTAAGGGTAAATAATATTTGACTTCCATATTTTTAGGAGACACAGTCTAAAAATAGCCTGGGTCCTAAAAATAAGGGTCTCATCTATTTTTATCGACATGTCGCATACTTCAAGAATCTCCAACTGGAATTCCCAAATTATGCTCCGTATGTCTAAAAATAGACATAGTCTAAAAATAGATTTTTCGACAAAAATCACATGTGTGGTCCCCACCTAGTTTAGGTGATCACTTTCCAACTAGGATCATGAAAGATGTTTCAGGAGGCCTCCTTCACTGTTTCTTGTTGCCATTTTCAACACTCCCTCTCAACAAGAAAGGACTGTCATTGCATGCGACATGCAACTCCATGCATTCGCCCTGCAACCTTCACAAGCGCCATGCAACTCCATGCATGCGACATGCAACTCCATGCATTTGCCATGCACCCTTTGCATGCGCCATGCAAACTCATGCATGCACCATGCAACTCCATGCATGCGCCATGCACCCTTTGCATGCAACATCTCTGAAACTGAATAGGCTCCAAACAACTCAATCAGTCTGATGCATCTAGCATCTATCATCAAAGTCTTCGACCTCTACTTAGCTACTGCACATGTCATCAGGAACCACTGCGCTGTTGAACTCTTTGCACCCATGCACTCTGCACTTGCTGTCAACTCTGATCCGCGCTCCAGTATCCGACACTGTCACTTTGATCTGCCTGCATCACTCCAACTGATCTTGCTACTGCTGCGCTGTGGGCACCTCGTAGCCAGGTTCAATCCATGAGATCCACACCATCTCATGAATCCTGCCCAGAAATCTCCTCTTGGGATCAATCATGCATGTCGCCCCACCTCATACCTGGTGGTATAGCTGCATGCACTCCCTCTGCCCGTCTGGCATGAAATTTCTCTGCATGAGTGGTCTCTTCCACTCCATGATCCTCTTGTGGCTGCTCCACATCCCGAGGTTCACTTTCACCTGCATGCAAAACCCGCTCCCTCTCAAGCTCCAATTGCATGTCTTTCTCGCCTGCATGCAACACTTGCTCCCTCTCAAGCTTCAGTTGCATGTCTTCCGTGCACTTCCCATCAGCAGGAAGCTCCGTAGACATCCCATCTACTTCAATACCTGCATGCAAAACTTGCTCCCTCTCAAGCATCAGTTGCATGCCTTTCATGCACTTCCCATCAGCAGGAAGCTCCGTAGACATCCCATCTACATCAAATCTATAAAGATTCTTCTGCATCTCCAGTTGTGGCTGCTCCACAACCTTCTGAGACTGCTTCTCACGCTGCATGTTGAGAGGCTCCCTCTCAAACACCAAGTCACTAACCTCTTCTTTGCTCCTCAAAGCTTTTCATGCATCTTGTACCTCAGTGCATGTAGATTCTTGGCTCGCGCACATTGCAATTGTCCCGCCATCGCAAAATTTTCTAACAAAAGAGCTGATTTTAAATCGATGATATCTCCCTCATCCGAGCTCCGATTCGACCGATTTTTTTTTTCAATTTGGGTATTTTTTCGCAAGGAATCCAAATATACTATTTGTTTCTGAAAATATTTCACCAAAAATTTTCAGATATTCCCTACAAACTCGCGCACCCAAAAATTCTCGCTCTCATTCCATGTAGAAAATTATATACAATATGCATGTATATTTCCAGCTTTCTCCATCTTGATGTTTCTTGAGTTTATCCTAAAACTCAATCGCTTCCGATCTACACTTGAGAACAAATTATTTCCAAATCAGAGATTGACTGCATGGGCATTCACCAGATCTTTCACCTTACAAAGAAGGATGAATATTCCGGAGGCTACCTGGCCCGCATGCAGGCTCTGTCCGAGGAAATAATAAACAATCACCGTAATAGATCTCGACGATTAATTTAGCTCTGATACCATGTAGAAATTGCTTGAATAACCACTTATTCATCCGAGATTATCCCGGTCACATACTATTTGAGCTTCATACATAACACATAATCTCTTCTACGCATTAATCATCACATGCGGAAATAAAAACAACAAGCGGTATTGAAAACATTCACATGCACACATAGAAATTCAACACATATAACATAGTATGTATACTAGGGAAAGCTTACAGCGGAAAACCCCCTACTGTCTATATATTATAATGAAGAAGAATCATGTAACAATATCAGTACAATACTCCTCACAAGTACTCATTACTGTCTCCAAAAGTTACACACAAACTAGCTCAGTTTTGAACAAGTCACGGGTTCAAAAATCCTCCACTGTTTGCCTGCCTCTATTGCGCAATCCAAGATGAGAGAATGAATGGAATGAATTGACTTCCCTGATTTAACTACCTTGATTCATTAAAATCTCTCCAATGATTGTGCAAATCTCATGCACAACTAATGTCGCAACTGATAGCTAACTCAACCCTTTCATCTACCTCTTTCACTTGTCGCCACTGAACTGTCCATGCACTGAGTTAAACTGATGTGTTGTTTAGTTGAATAATGAGTTAATAATTAGTGAATTAAATAATATTTAATTCACACAACTCATCTCTAGTGTATTAGCCAGTTAAACTAAATACAACTAGTTCAACTAGTTAACCAGAACACCACCTCCATTAACTCCTCAATCAACTCCATCAAAACTCTGCCACATGAGTCTAACTGAAGTCTAACATGCAATAGCTCACTTAACTCATAGGAAATTCGAATTTCCTTATGTCAGCTGCATGCCCCACCTCCGAGGGTCAAACTGAAGTGCTCCAAGAGAGTAAACTGTTGTTTATAGTCTAAATATTATTAAGGGTAAATAATATTTGACTTCCATATTTTTAGGAGAGGCAATCTAAAAATAGCCTGTGACCTAAAAATATGAGTCTCATCTATTTTTACCAACATGTCGCATACTTCAAGAATCTCCAACTGGAATCCCCGAATCATGCTCCGTATGTCTAAAAATAGACATAGTCTAAAAATAGATTTTTCGACAAAAATCACATGTGTGGTCCCCACCTAGTTTAGGTGATCACTTTCCAACTAGGATCAGGAAAGATGTTTTAGGAGGCCTTCACCGTTTCTTGTTGCCATTTTGAACAAATTGATGTATGAGACCTCCTTGTTTGTGGGAGAAGGGACCCACCTCCATGCATCAATTTGACTGCTAAGTCTACGAATGCATACATACTCTACCCCCCTATAGTTTTGAACGTGTTACCTCTGAGGAGGAAACACGTGCTCTTAACCATGTAGTGGGTGTTAAATAAAAATGATACATTAAAGGCGATACCAAATCTGTTGAACCCTCATAATTGTCCAACAAAGGGCTCAAATGTGGAGAACCAATACATAATAACATCACATATATAAAATTATCTCATCATCCTGAGTTATATGTAGCAAACATAACAAAATTAGCAACTACCTATGTGAAATCAATGCCCTCTCCCCCTTTTATGGGAAAACATGATGAGTTGTTTTCCAGGCTTGGCCATAGCGGTAGAAGGCCCTGCCCCTGTCGCCGCACCTAATGTCAAATAATGACTCTTGGGTATGGAGTTTTTCTCTCCTATATCTGTAGAAGATGGTGTTGACGATGATTCTTCCACAATCTCCTCCTCCTCCTCTTCCTCCTACTCCTCCTCCTCGTGTTGCTCCTCCCTCGAGTCCTCCTCCTCTTACTGCCCCTCCTATAATGGTTCCTCTGGATCTAGCCATAAAGGTGAATCCTGCACTATGGGCACCTAAAACTCCACCCTCCACTGAGATAATACATCAATATTGTCTAAGGAAATGACATATGTATCCATTGGTGCTTCTATTTGCTTCACTCGAAGCTAGATATTGTAATTCACATACACTAAAACATTGAGGCATGAGAACTCCAACTTGTAAGAGTGCCAAAAAAACTAATGAGTCTTGACTCTTGACACTTGAGGGTCATAAATTAAAATTAAAATTAAAATACATGTAATTTCTCAATTGAAGGCTGAATCTCAAAGTTATAAATGTTACCTTTTATTAGTTTATTTTATCAAATACACTCCAATTGTGCTCACACCCTCAAGAGCTACATGTTTGAATTAGGAGTTTTATGGCCAATGGTTCCCTTGCACCATATCTTCACCACCAAATATCTAAAAAAAAATAAAGAAAATAAAAAAGTCAAAACCTTAAAACATAATTAAACTTTAAAATAAAATTTGCATAATTGAATTTTAATAATCTAGAATTATAAATAAGTAATTATAAAATGAAAATTATAATGAGTGATGACTTGTCACTTACGTGAAATGAACATGGTCATTTCCATAATAGCTTCATCAAATCCAAATAGGCCAAAAAGATCCATATAAAATGGTATCTCACAATTGAATTTGCTACGAAGCTTAGGATCGGGTACCATCCTCTGAATATAGGAATGGAGCCCTTCCATCACCTCACCATCAAAATCAAAGGCATATTTGTATGAAAATGTGGGGTTCAGGAAGAGTGTTGTTGCATGAATGGGTCGATGAAGCATCTCTTTCCACCGAGTATCAATCACATCCCATAACATATTTTTTTCTATTAAGCCCAACAAAACCATTGTATGCATAGTAAGAACGATTGGCCTCCTTGGACCTATCCATGGCCTCATACAAATAATCCATTGCATGCTTGTCCTCGTATACCAATATCAGAACCTTTACTATAGGTTCTCTAACCGAGCACACTTCTTCTTCTCCCTGAAAAAATGTGTAAATGTACAACATTTTTGTAATGGATCTCCTGTATTGTCTCCTGTTGTATCAACAATCACAACACTCATCAGAAAAAAATATTTTCTTCAACTCAAATTGCCATTGAAGAAAAGGATGAAGAGTAATAAAATTGGTGTCAAAACATGTGATTGCAGGACATCACAACTCCTTGTTTCGAGTGTATCTCCTCATGAGGCTAAGAACATAAGCATGGTTATATATAAACTTGGTGGCGCTCCTAGCCATATCAATCACCTCCTTGATGAAGGAGAGTTTCCCCGTATCCTCAAGCAACAAATCGATACAGTTTTTTGCACATGGAGTCCAGAAAAATGTGCGGTACCTCTCCATAAGCATGTTGCCGGCAAACACATAATTATATGCATTATATTTTATGACTTGCACCACATTATGCACACCAATCTCATGAATGAACCCATCTATCAACTCACATGCCATTGTTGCATCTTTTATATTTACAGATGCATCCACTAATTTAATAAAAGTGGTACCTTTACGATAATGTACCAAGAAATTTAGAAGGGTCCTACCCTTCCTATCCGTCCAAACATCAGACATCATTGTGCATCCAAACACTTCCCATGTTTGTTTCAACTCTTCCAATCTGGAGTTGATGTTCTACTTTTCTATTCAAAGGATTGGCCCCTGTACCTCCTCATATGCTTCAATTTTGTACCCTAGGCCCACAAAAAAAATAACATCACACAATGGCTACCAAAATAGATTGGTTTTGGTTATGCTGAGAGGTAAGTCACTCCAGAAAAGAAACCTCCCTATAACTCTAACTACTTCTTGTTTTTTTTTGGTAAACTGATTTTATGGAAGGTCGTGCTCCATGTCCTATTCGTAGAACAAAATATTCTAATCTCCCATTCCCAGTAACATTAGCACTGGGAGGTGACACTGTGGAGCCCCTCCCATTATCCTTGGCCTCTAAATCCAAAGAAGATATCCCGAAAGATCTACCTGCACGATCAACCTTGTTTTTTTCGGCCTCTTCCTTCTTTATGTTCTTTTCATCAATTTCTTCAAGATATTTTTGTATAAGCTCCTCACTAGAAACCTTACAAAATACCAACGTGATGTCTAGGGAGTCTAGCTAGCCAGATGGTATTTTCAATCGCATAACCCCTCCTTTCATCTTGGTCCCACACAATTTTCATGATAGATATGCATGATTTGTCCCACCATTAGACTCTCTATACTCCCAAAATGGGTCCAAGGCTTTTTTCATATTTGTAGTGAACTAATTCAAACCTAGGGCACCAAAAAAACAAAAAATTGGCATTAAACACCCATACGCAAAAAATAATAAGTAATAACCACCTCATTTTATTTTATTTTTTTACTACATTATTTGCAATGTGAATGAAAAATGACAATAAGAGGGTGCACAAGAAAGTTTTAAAAAAATGAAGCTTTTTGTCCAAATATGGAGAAAACACTTGCATTGGCTCATGGGCATGAAAATTAGAAGAAGAAAAATGTTGGTAGGAAAAGAGGCAGACAAACATAACCCCAAATCTATGAAAAAAGTCATTAACGTAGGGGTTTTTAAGAACATACGTGTTAATGGAAGAAATGAAGTTTGTATCATTGTTCTTCAATCTTGATCCACAAAACATTCTTAGTTGGTTGTAATCCCTCCTTGAAAACCACCACAAAGCTCTTCTCCTTCCTTCTCCAAGACTTAGAAACCAAAATGAGCAAATGAAATGACAAAAAATGTTTTTCTAGTCGTGACCCAACCTGCCTACTGATTTTTAAGGTCATACCATGATATTTTGCTGAAATATCAATGATATTTTAGAAATATTGCAACATTTTGCCGAAATATCGGCGATATTTTAGAAATATTGTGATGTTTTCAAGTAAATTAATATTGCAATATTTCTTGGCGATATTTCAACTTACCGAAAATATCGCGATATTTTTTAATATCGCCAATGTTATCAACTTTTTTAAGAATCCCACTTTGTTTTGACTAGATCTGGAGTTAAGATAAATCTATGCTAGTTTATTAAAAGCTCAAAATTTTTACTTAATCACATCATCTCGTTTATTAAAATCTTATTTAAGTGTTCTTCATTCCAAGAATAATATTAATATTTAATGTTATATTAATTTATAATATCTAATACTTTAATATAATATTTAATGTCAATTGAGTATATGAGGTAGTTTGGAGTGTTTAGTGATAACCTCTTCACCTCGGTTCAAGCCTCATTATGACATGATGCTCCATTTAGCACCGACAGGTTATCTTGAATATATAGTATGTTGACTATATAAATCTTCCTTGATTCTCGAGAATAACAAGAAATTAATATAATATTTAAAAATATACTATTATATAATATCCAATTACAATATTTAAAAAACAATATTGAAAATTTTAAACCTTGTTGGTGATTGCACGAAGAGAAATGTGTAATGATTTTGGATGGTTACTCCAAGAATTGTGTAATGATTTCAGATTGTTACTCTATTCGAATGTTGGAGTAACCATCCAAAACGTGAAATAGACTAAATCATTACAAAATTATTTTTAGGAAATCTCCAACAATATAAACAAATGTGGAAACCTCCAATCACCTAAATTTAAACCTCATAATACAAATCAAAATATAAAAAATATTAATTTATTAAATTTTTTTAAATATATATATATATATATATTAAAATAAAGCTACACCATATGGTAACATATAAAAGTGAAAAATTACCCCACATATATAATGATCTCAGTGCACACGTACCGATATTTATTTGAGCTTGCATTGTAGTTTTATAATGGCGAGACACTTTCCGTTGAGAAATATAAGGATAAGGTTCTTAACCAATAAAAGCGAAGAATATGAATGATTAGATTTCCTGCATAGTGAGACTTTGGCCCATGGGTTATTGATGAGATTTTCATCTTTTTAAAAGATAATTTTTGTCACATCTTACTATTATTTAATTGTTTAAATTGCATGGTTAAATGTTAAAATAGATTCAATACAAGATACTTTTAAATTAGTATTATTTGGGTTTACAGGTGAAGGATTATTTGGGTTTCTGTCATTCACAACAATAGACAGTCTCTATTAGGGCAGAATGACAAAGGGAAAAAATGGTTATCGTAAAGACATAGGTAAAGGGAAGAAGCTATAACAAACTCAGGCAGCTGGTCCAAGTAAAAGAGGTAGAAAGAGTAATAAGAAGACTATTGAAAACATAGCAAATATTTATGATTCAGGGACTCCAATGCACATTCATAAAACTATTCAGGGTTGAGAGAGGCAAAGTGACGATGATGATGATGATCTTAAAGAAAAAGAGGCTAGAATTGATTTTATTTCAGACCTAGGAAATACAAGAGGTCGAGTTTCTCTATTTCAAAAATCAGTGAAGACTTACTGGAAATTTAAATGTGTATTAGCAAAGGCAATGTTGAGTATGCAAGAAAAGGAAGCCAATTCCTCATTGTTCTTTGAACTTAAGCAGATGAAACAGGATATGCGTGAAATGGCCAAGGCTTAGATACAAGAAAATGTGCGTATAAGAAGCATTGAACAACAGATTTTGATCATGCAGCAAGCAGAGATACCAGGGTCTACTGTAGAAGACCCAACACCTGTGGATTATTCAGATGGTTGACACTTCTTAGTTTCTAGTTTTGTATGTTTTTTGAGGATAGTATGTATAGTTTCTGTTTTATATGTAATTTTTAAGGACATAGTAAAGGGATATTAACTATGAGTATAAGGAAAAAAAATATCAATTTTTCTTGGCTTATAACTCTATGAGGTGGCCAACAAACCTAGTTTCCTCCGGGCAAGTTGAGGCTACCAACTTCAGTAGAATATGTATAGCAGCTTGCTCTTTAAAAAATAGAAAATAGAAAGGTACTACAAAATTTACAAAAAAAAAAAACAATATGAAAATAATTTTAACCATATATATTCACCCTCACTTTATCGTGGATATTACTAACTTGTAAAAATTAGGTTTTGTCACAATACCATGGGCCATCACCATGGCTTATCAATACCACATGCAAAAAAAATCTACTTATTTCACAATCAAAATATTTTATAACACCATGAAAAGATTCTTAACCATGGATATTCAACGCCACTTTACTATGGATATTATCAACTTGTAACTGGGATTTGTTACAACACCGTGGGCCAATACCATGGTTTATCAACACCACATGCCCAAAAAACATAACTTATTTCACAATACAAATATTTTATAACAATATGACAAGATTTTTGTATCTAGATCTCAGATAAATCACACCAACAATTTTTGATGGTCAACGTTTGGAACATACTACTAAGAGTCATCCTCAGGACCAAGGTGAAAAAACTGATCTATAATAGGATTAAATGGTACATATATTCACTTTGGCATTGATATTATGAACTTGTGAATAATATTTGTTACAATATCATGTGACAATACCATGGATTATCAATACCATATGCACAAAAATCACAAATTATTTCACAATCGAAATATTTTATAACAATATTACAATATTCTTAACCACAAATATTCACCTCCACTTTACCATGGATATTATGAACTTGTAAATATAATTTGTTAGAATAGCATGGGCAATTACCATGGCTTATCAATACCACATGTCCAAAAACCATAACTTATTTCACAATAAAAATAGAGGAGGGAAGAAAGAGAAAAGGAGAGGAGAGAGAGAGATAGGGAGAGAATGGGAAGAGAGAGAGAGGGTGACACAGAAATGGAGAAGAGAGAGAGAGAGATATGAATCAAGAGAGAGATGGAGTTGGAGGGGGAGAGAGAGGGAGGAAAGAAGAAATACATATAGGGAGAAAAGTGGACAGAGAGGAGGAGTGGCAACGGATTGATGGAGAGAGACTGAGGGAGAGAAGAGAGTGGGATAGAAGAAATAAAGAATGACAGAGAGAGAGAGAAAGAGGGATAAAAGGGGAAGATATAGAGAGAGAAGGGGAAGAGAGAGTGAGGGAGATAGGAGAGTGGGATATAATAAAGAGAGAAGGAGAGAGAGAGAGAGAGAGAGAGAGGGAGAAAAGGGGAAGAGATAGAGAGATAAGGGGAAGAGAGAGAGAGGGAGATGAAGAGGGAGGGAGAGAGAAATAGATAGATATGGAGAAAGAGTATGTATGTTTCGAGGGTGAGATAGAGAGAGGGAATAAGAAAGAGACACATAGATACAAATATATATATTATGTAGTATTATATAACCAACCTAGATCCATCTTAACCCTGGATCTATAAAACGTTGAGAGAGACCAAATATCTTGAGGTGCAAACCTTTCCTCAAGTTTTTCACTCAAAAAGGAGGTTTTCACCTCAAGAGATTGGATCCCTCTTGACGCTTGATAGATTCAGGGTTAAAATGGATCTAGGATGGTTTATCACCCCAATCATAAAGTCTATTTATCCTTTTTATATTATGTATACTTATATACATACATTATATATAAATATAATATTACAGAGCTTTGTGAAACTTTGTGTTACAATTGTAGAGAATCTAGGTGGAAACAAAAGTAATAATTGCAAGATAATAACTAAAATATTGCAAAGTTAGATTAGCATACAATTTCTCTCTATATATCTATATAAAAAATGTTGTATAATTCAATGATATATAGCCTCCTTGAGGACATGCACCTTGGTTGGGTGTCATTGTGCACGAATAAAATCTCTCAAGTATAGGCCTATTTAAATAGTTAAGTAAACTAATTAACTAGTCAATTGAACTAGTAGAATCCTAGAGATAACTAGAGAATCAACATATATAAGTGGAACTATATTGAAATAAACTAGTCCTAGTTAACTAGAGAATCAACATGAAATCCTCTGTTAACTAGTATGACAGAAGTACAACTAAGTGTGATTGGACTAAGAATTTATGTTAACTTATAGTGAGGAATGTAATTCATATAGATGGTTCCAAGATAGGAAAAATATAACTAAATAGGGAAAATACATATCGGTGTTTATATACACCAAAAAATTTCCCATGTGTCATATTTAAACTCTCTTTTAATCTTACACACAAATATCTTTATGATTTTCATAAATCATTCTATTATCACCTAAAAAAAATTTCAAAACATCATTGTGTTAAGTTTGTTTTTGGTCATGGTTCAAAATTGAGTTGAGAAGTCAATTTAGGATTTGATCAAGGGAAGGTTAGATTTTCATAAGTTCAAAGCCCATCCTTAAGTTCAAATAAAGTCTTTTTTAAGGTCCATTCATTGTCGAGTATCCATAATTTTTATTTTGGGTCATTTCCTAAAGTTTCATGTCAAAATTGGTCAATTAGCGAAGAAACCTGATTTCCGTAGCACCACTAGTTAAAAAAAGTTGATTTGCGCTACGAAAGCGCTAATAGTTTCATAGCGCAAACAAGGAAAAATACATTGTCAGTGCTACGAAAGCACCGTTTCTAAACTGTCTTGTCATTTGAGCTGAAATATGTCAGAATCCGTTGGGAAATGGTAGGTTAGTGGTATGATGAGTCAGTTAATGATGAGATTCTGTGTACTTACCCAGGTTGTAGTCATCATGGTCATGATAGGGTATGAATGAGGCATCATTCAGTTATGAGATGACATTTTAAATTCAAAATCTTGCCTAATTGGTCGTTCTCGTTTCCTTTGCGTCCATTCGAGTGTCTAAGCTCTGAAGTGTCAATCCAAACCTGTGGTTGTTCTATACAAAGGTTTTCTACATATTAATCAAGCAAGGTTGATATAAACTAATCAAGCGAGGCTGATTCAATTTATCAAGTGAGGCTGAGAGGTTTTCTGTGAAGCATGGTAGTGGAAAAGAAACTCCACAGAGGGGGACATTGCTTGAGACATGAGCCTGAAGATATGAAGGCCATAATTGAAGACCCAACAGTGATGGGGGCGGTCAAAAGAGTAGGTTTTCTTTGGTTTTGTGAAAAGTTGGAGGGTTTCCACACACAGGTGTCCAAAGAATTTTCCTTGAAATTTAATGGAAAAAATACCAAGGTTGGGATGCTAAGTGTGTAAATTACACCAGAGATTATTGTTGTTGTTACATAGATACCAAGAGGTCAATAAACTTGGTTCAAAAATTTCAAATTTGATATGGAGCCATGCAAAGAGTTCATGAAACCTGAGTATGTAGATATGGACCTCAATAATGCTATTCCTAGAAGCTGCAACAAAGACACTTATGCAAAGCTGCTACTGAACATTCAGAGGTATTTTACATGTGAAGTTAGATATCATAAGGTTTCCACATATCATTTCAATCTGCTTCTGCATTTCAGTGGTAAGATTTCACTTGATTTTCCATTTTATATGCATAGGAGTCTTGCAAAAATGGTTGATAAAGTACAAGCCAAATCTAAAGGTTGTGAAACATCTTTGTTTCATCATGGTTTGATGAAGTTATTTATTTTGAATGAGCTTCAGAATATAGGCAGGGATTGGTCATCCTTTCTATTTATAAATGGTTTTGAGTTAGAAACCCTAACTCCTGCTAGAAAATATAAAACTAAAGGAACTTCATCACCACTAGTAGCAGATTCTAGTCAACCTATGGTTGAAAAACCAAAGGAATTTGCAAAACTGAAGCCAAGGAAACAAGTTGAGAAAAGGACAGAGCAGACAAAAGTGCTTGATACACCAACTCCATCCCCTGCAAGATAGAGGTCAAAGATTGTTGAAGAGGCAAAACAGAAACAAGATGTCAACAAGAAGGAAATCAAAAGAGTAATAAGAAGCCAAGCAGTGGCATTAAAAGGAAAGACAATTGCTACAACTAAAGAGGACAACCCAGTAATAAAGGGAAATTTAGATGACATCCTACATGCTATTCACATAGAGGATACACCCATTTTTCAAGCCGAGTTCATTGGAGAAGATGAGCATAAACATAAAAAGGCTAAGTATGCAAAGAAGCTTGAGTTTGAGGGTGAAAATGTAGCCTTCATCTTTCAAGCAAGAAAACCTATAACTAGGCATGCTAAGAAACTTAAGGAAGACAACAAGGAAGTTCAAGAAACTATTGAGACAGTTAAAGCCCCTGAAGAAGTGGTTGATCTCTCATCACCTACTGTAAAGCATGTAGCTAGCAGAACAAAGAAGGGAAAATAAGATACGAGAGAGTTTAAATATCTTGAGGAGAAATTGATGTTGGCTAACCAAGAAATTATTGTGATGAGAAAGAGGGCTAGAAAGCACAGTGTTGAGAAAGAAGAGTTTAAAATAATGACGGAATTCTTGGAAGGTAAAACTGGTTCTATTTCTGAAACTCCAAGAAGTGCAGAGCAGTTTTTCACATGGACAATACCAGCAATAAAGAAAGCCAAATTTGTCAGAGTAATAAATGCTCACTTGAGAGCTAATAATAGGATACTTAAAGATCAGGTGGAGGACTTGGAGTAGCAGCTGAAATTGACTCAGGATGAGTCAAATAACAAAGGTGTTAAATGACAATGATTAAAGAGTCAAAAGCTAAATTAAGTGAAAATGAAGAAAGGACCTCATGAAGGCTAAAATGAATTTTTTTTCAGTTCATATGGCTTTTTGGTATGATGGAATCAATTTTATTTTGAGTTTTGGTACATTTTCAATTTTCATTTTGGAACATTTGGAACAAAACTGCTCACTCAGCAGTTTCATAGCACAGACAATGTAAAAAGGGAGAAAAGCGCTAGGAAACTGCTGTAGCAAATTCTCTTGCCCTTTTTCATCAAATTTTGAGAGGCAAAAACATGAATCAAGAACTAAAAATGCAGACGAGGATGTATTTAAAGATAATTAAGTTAGTTTTGGAGGAAAGAGGTCAGGATTCTGAAGAAAAAAGGGTAAAAGAGCAGCGCTATGAAAGGCGCTACGAAACTATGTTGTTTTTCGTAGTGTGGTGTATTACAACCCATTTGAATAGTTTGAAGATGGTTTTGGACAAATGGAGCTTAAGGGGGAGGTTTGGAATGTGTTAATTCAATTTCTAAAAGCTAAGGAGCTTGAAATAATGAAGTTCATGGTGGTCAAAATGTTCCAAGAGTGCAAAGGACCCTATGCCTATAAAATAGGGGATTGTTTCCTACTTTGATGGAGGTCAGCATTATGGTCATAAATATTTGAAGCCTATCATCTAGATTCGACCATGTGTTAATACATTTGGAAAATGATATAATTTAATTAAGATAATGTTGTTAAAGATAAGTGATTAAGGAGTTTGAATCCTATTTGAAATAGGATTGTTTAGTAGATTAGTTGTCTTTTTGTAATAAATACCATGTCATATAGTTATGCAAGGTGTCAAGAGTTAGGAATTAAATGTATCTAGCACAAGATGAGATCATCTTATGTTGTAAATTGTCTATTAAAGACCAAGAAGTCGAATGTGCAAGGGGTTGAACATTTTTAGCAAAATACCGTGCTTATTGTAATTGACTGGTTTTCAGCTAATACAGAGATTTCTACTTCCTCAACTTGAAATTCGGAAGGAGTTATAGTATGTTCTTATTCTAATTGCATATTTTATTATATTATTGCAGTGGTGTTTGTCTATGTTACTCAGAATTCATCTTTGATTCTCTAACTTCCAATATAGATAAATTGACTGTTTTTTACAGTTTCACATGTGTATCTCTTGACTAAAACTCTGATATGCCTCAACTTCCATGTTAAGTAGATTTATTGGTTTAATGAAACTATTTTGACTCCATAAGCCCAATGTGTACTTGTTGATGTGATTTTAAAACTACATTTATAATCTATATGATTATTGCCCCACATAGAGTTAGCCATCTATATTTTTATCAAAAATCATTAACCCTTTGAGAGAGCCCTCTCAGGTTGAGGAGGCTAAGCCTCAATCAAAATATTGGTTTGAAATAGTTACATGAGATTGATTTGATTAGCAGCCTATCAGGTCCAATTTTGTGATAACACATTCAATTACTTCATCAAGGTGTATTTTCCATAAAATTTAATCACAATCAAGTCACGAGACTTTTCTAGCCATATTTTTTATTTATTTGACTATTGTTGAAGATCACTTGAGCCATACTACATGAAGGGCTAACATCACATTGGGATGGCATTAACTTTTATTTACTTGGAGAATTAACTCCTACTTGTCTTGTGTCTATTAATTTATGTTAATCATTAAATTTAATTGTTGTGTGATTGTTAATTAGTTGTATCTAGAGATTTATTCCAACTAATATAGCTCCTATTTTGGTGTTTGGTTGAAATATTTTCTAAACCAGTTGATTGTATGGTTAAGATAGAATTTCTATCTTTAACTAATAATTGTTGTATTTATATGTGATGTTTAATAGAATACAATGGAGGTTTGGTGTGAAATTTTATTTTTAAATTGGTATCAGAGCCAACAGATCTAAGGGTAACTCTCTTAAGGGAGGGCTCAAGATGTAGATGTAGATTGAATTAATGTAGATATGTTTGTATATTTTATTGTGTGAGTTTTTTGAAGTCATTCACTTGGGATTTTTATGGGATGTTGGTGAGATATGATAAATAAAATGCGCAGGGTTGTTAGCACACACGGAGGGCAGAAATTCAGGTTGATCAACTATGTCCATTCAAATTGTCGGGGACCATCGAAGTTTTTTTTTTTCTTTTCGGTATTCATCGTTTTGAGTTAACTGTGTATTAACGGATAGCTACGCATACTCAATTAATAGTGTTAAAGGTTTTGTGCTGCTACCATCGTCAAATATGTATAGTCACTATTATCACTCTGAAATTTCCAAGGGTTTTTCAATGCGTTAAAAATAAATATCAGAGGTATTTATCAACCACTTTTCGAAATTAGGATCTAGCCTTACTAAATTCAAAGAGGGCTCTCTCTTAATGATTTAACTTTGTTTATTTAATAAATTTTAGGCTAGTTATGTATGCTTAATTTGGATTGATTTTGATTTCGTTGGTGGAATTAATGATTTAGATGGATAGGTGGTTTTCCATTTTCCATTGGGATATGGAGTCAATATGCTTTGAAAACATAACAAAATAAAATTATAAAGAAAGTGTTACAGGGTAGGATAGGTGAGAAAAATCAGATCTCAAGGTTGAATGGTGAAGGGATTTTTCAATTGAGATCAAGGAGAAATTAAGAATTCCTTAAAACAGATAATGAAGAAGGATGAAGAAGTCAATTGGGATTAGAGGGAAATTAAGAATTCTCTAAACCGGATGTTAGAAGAAAACATAGAAATGTATAACAATTAAAAGCAGAGTGTATTTAAAAAAATTTCTGCAGTAAAACCCTTTTTATAACACTCAAATTTAGAACACATTAAATTTTATGGAATATACTTCACTAAGATAGCTCTACACATGAATCCTGTAAAGAAGTTTCTTTATAACTTGTCCTATCTGTCAACTGGAAATGGTACAATAACCCTCAGGTAATAGATCAGTCAGCTATGGAAATATTCAGAAATCCACACTAATCCACCCTTGATACTTTGAATTGATGAAGTATTTATACAAATTATTACAAAAAATATCCTGTCAATTGACTAGGATTTAATCAAGGAAAAAAAAATATCTTTATGCAAAAAGATAGTAACACCTTTCAACTAACTGATATCTATCCCTGATTCTTAGTTTTCTCTTTTCTGTTTTTTCTTTTATCTACCTTCTTTCATATGTGCGTTCTTTCACCTGTGCATTCTCTTACCTATATGCTTTCACCTTTCATAGTAGATCACATCATTTTTCCCAAGTTTCTTCATTTGGAAGTTTGATCTTCATCATCCCATGGTAAATCACAAAAAAGTGATTTACCTCATGCTAGAGGTAAAATAAGTTCTCTAAAGTTTGAAGGAGTACTTTGTCTACAGGTACGCCCTTCATTGATGAACTTTTGGAAGTTTCTTCGGTTACTTCCCTAATCTTCTTATGATAGTCTTCATTCTCATGAGTTGATCATTGATTACTAAAGGATTAGGCAGACCTTTCTGTCTCAATACATCAAATTTGTTCATAAACGTGTTCACTTCGAGCTCCATAGTTTGACATTTTTCCTCAAGTTGTATCATTAAATTTCTCTTGGAAATCACTTTCTTCACCTCTAAAATAGTCTCTGTTCTGTCAGCTATCCCGAGTTCTTCTAGTTCATATTTGTTTTTGGAATTCAAGAATTTTATTATTTTAGAGGCTTCCTCTGGTTTCTTTCCAAGGTTCTCTTTGACCTTTTGAATTGCATCACTAGCTTCCTTTACCAAGTCATTCTTCTCAAATATGATCTATATAGAAGGCCAAATATCATTAACTGAGTTAATGATATTGGCCCATAATTGTTGTTTTGCTTGGGCTAAAGGCTCTTTTAGTGATAACTCCTTTTCTAGCTTGTGGATACTTTTAGTCAATCTATTGGATTTTTGTACTTTTTCTTGATGCATGACTTCTTCCAATTTCTTTCCATCGTCTAAACTTTTTACTTGTTCTTTGAGCTTGTTAATTTATGTAGTTTGAATGGACATATCTTCCATTGCTTTGTTCAATTTGCTGGCCTCATTAGTGGGATGGGCTATTGGTATTGTTGATGTAGTTTTTGGAACTGATGTTGATACTGGAACTACTATAGATTCTATGGGAATAGCAGTAATGGGAACTGCTTCCATACTAGCTTGATTTTCATACAAAAATTTATCCATTTATGTTTCCATTTCCTTCAGTTGAGCTGTCAACTGAATGATCATATTCATCATTTCATCCTTTTGATTATTAGTTTCCAAAACCCCCTTGGTTTGTGGATGCTCAGTAATTGGTAATTTTAATTGCTTCTTCAGTGTAGATATGTATGCATTTTTCTTCTTGATAAGCTCTTCTACTGCTTTGATATAGTTTGGATTATAACCAACTTCTATTACCAAATATTCTAGTGACTTTATCCTGTTATAATTTGCCTATGATGAAGCTCCCTTTAGTTTTAAATATGAATTTATATTTTCTAGAGAGTTCTGCAACTTCTAGACACTTAGAGCTTTATGTGTCATGGTTGAATAGATAATTTCTCCTGCCCGTTTATGAAATTCAATCTGGTCAATTGGATGCACATCTTTGGCAAGAACTTCAAAGGCTATCTTTTTGTAAGCTTCTGAAGTTTTGGGGACCTACACCTTTGGCTGTAAAAATTTCGTTTGCATCTTCCTTGTTTTGAGGTCAAAAGCTGAAAGCAACCTACTCTGATCCTTGGGAATTTTCTTCGAGTATTGTGCATATGTAACAACCTTTAATGCCTCATTTATGATTTTAATTTCTTTGTATTACTCCATGATATATTTTTCTCTCTCCATTGGCTTGTTGGATGATGAAACCGCTGCAGTATTTTTCTTTTGAATGATTTGTGCACTAGAAGTTGATGGCACGTGTGTTTCTTCTGAAAGTGTTGGAGGTGCATTATCTCTGACAACAATATATGTTTGAATGGTTTCAATAGTCTCTTCTTGCTCTATCACTGGATTTAGTTTTGTTTTCTTTCTCTACATAAGCTTGAATTTAGTCTAAGATATTCTTCTAAATAAGACCCTTCTTCTCTAGCCCTTTTTTAGTTTCTATCCTGTGGGGCTGGAGTAAGTAGGATGGAACTAGTATCAAGCTCTTTTCCACCTCCTATAGTATATTTTTCCAACCACTCTAACTGGTTGGAATATTTCTCAATTTTAAGCTTAGACTCATGAAAGAAAGGGGTCAATTTGAACTTAACTCTTAATTTTCTTATGACACCCAAGGGGTCATATGAACATTTGAAACTGTTGCTAAAATTTAAATCTTGGAGACATCTTTCTGCTTCCTTTATAACATTCCTATTGTTTCATATAAAAGGCCCTAGTTTAAATTTAATCTTGAATCAGGTCTTCTTTTTAGCTGAAAGGAAATTGATCTCATCAGAATTCAATATTTGTCTGATGTATTCTAAAGAAAATATCCTCATTGGGAGGTAGTTTGGAAGCTTGTATGGAACTAATTGGCTTCCATACACTTTCATTTCTATATGATTCCAGTATAAATAACAGTCTCGTGTTTTTCTCTGATATGATAAATGTAGAACCTTTTGTTATTTCTTCACTAATTCTTGGCTAAATGCTACTGCTAAGCATATTAACTACTGGATATACAAAATAATCAATACAGTCTTTCAAACTGAATTCACTGGAATCCTTTCTCATCAAGGATGTCCAAAATATAACTAACTAGGGATTACCCTCAGTGTCCAGTTTTTGTATGTTGACTGCAAACCTTTCTGATTGAAAATATATGAACAAATGGAATGACAATGAGGAGTATTTGAATACTCTTTCTTTTGGTAGTTTTATCATTTGATTATGCATGGCATCTACGAGGTATTGGGAAAAATTGACAGTTGTAGCTGGAGGCTGACTTGGGAAAAATATGGATAGCAAACCAAGAATAGATTCATCTACATGCTCATCAGTGAAATATCCTAAACTACATGACAGAATTGTCACAATTTGTCTGTTTCTTTTGAAAACATGGTTGGGAGGAAAGTATGAAAATTTTGAAACCTTTTAGGGAAGTCCATATTTAAGTAAAGCTCTGTAAGGGTTTCAATGGAGAAAGGCACTCCATCAGGTTGTTATTTAATCTGCAAAATTTGATTGATGGACTGAGCAGTGATAGTAAATAGGATTTCTTGGTTAGGGGTCACTATGGATCTTTCATTGGGAAAATAGCTGATTTGGCATGGTCTGATGAATTCAGGGAACTGATAGGTTTTTGGAAATGTGTACTTGGGTAGGTTAGAGTACCAGAGATGAATATCATCTACCTGATCAACAAATTTATCATGACTCCAACAATGGAGTTCCAAAATGTTGCTATTAGTTATAGTGTCTTAATTTTGAAGTCCTTATCGGCCAAAGGAGTGTGGTCGACATCTAACAAGGGTGGTTGAAAAGGGTTTACAGTTAGGATGCCATGGGAAGCCATTAATTTGTTTCAATTTATTAATAAAATGGATTATTTAATGGTTTCAGGTACTCAGAATTACCTGGAATATCTTCAATTTGGTCGTGGAAGGAGTCCAGGTAGCGGCAGTCTTCAATCTTGGTCGGAAATGGCTTTTTGGTATTTTTCACAAATAAACAGAGATAATGAATTAACATTTTGGGGCAGGGTTTTATTATTTTTTAAACATTGGGGCTTATCGCATGGCATGGGGGTTCTATTATTTCAAATAGTGGTGGTTTCATCGCACGCCTTGGAAACGGTTTGGTGTTTTATCACACGTTGAAGGATGGTTTTATGGTTTGGGAATAGGGGTAAGGGGTGTGATAGAACATGGTAGCACCACGTGGTAGGGGATCGGGGGATTGAAACCACCCATTTCACACCCCCCCCCCCTCGGTTTTAAACTTCGAACAATGGGGAGTGCGAAATGGTTTAGAGGGTTTTAGATCTGATTGGCTGTGATCGGATGGTTGATGGGTATTGTGAGTTTATAAAGAGGTGCGGTAGAGTAGTTGATAGGCTGAGGGTTAATATGAAATGGGGTCGGGGAATATATATCCAGAGAGTTAAAACAATAGCCGCGGGGGGGGGGGGGGGGGGGGGTGTTTATGAAATTTATTAAGCGGGATGTTAAAAAATATATTAGGAGGAGGGGTTAAGTCAAAAATGGGGGGTCCACTTAATATTTAGCACTCTGAACTATTGAAAAGTGGATTTTGTTGTTTTATTGAAAGCATAAAGTTAGTCAAGGTAAAAAAGGGGGTTTTTAGCAAGGGAAAAGGGTTAGGATAATGGGAAATGGTTTCCAAGAGAGGAAAAAGGGATTTAGTAAGGGGAAATGGTTTCCAAAGGGGAAAAAGGGATTAGGAGAAGGGAAAGGTGTTAGAAAATGTTTTAGATCATAGATAAGCATAATGAGACTTATATAATCTTTGAAAAAGTACTCTACCTACCCTTTTATTGATCCTAACATTTTTTATTTCCTTTATTGGTTGAATTAGAGCTTTCTAACCCTTTTATTTTCTTTTGATAAGAAAACTAACTTATTTATAACCTTATATCTTCCAATGGATCAGATTAAACTTATGAGCTCATTTTTATTCTCTACCTAGCTATTTATATGCCAATATAAAATGATTTGGTTAGATCTTTATTTATTATCTATCATAACAAGAAATTTAAAGGCATGAATGACCAAGATTAGATTGTATGATCATCATGAATTCTGACATTTTGAACAAGCTACACACAATTTATTTGCAAAAGTAAAGTAAACTAAGAGTAGTGGCATTTGAATGTGCAACACTTTGAGAATTTATTTTTGTTTCTTTTTATGGGGTTCATATTTTATGTCCTTTTTCATGTTTCTTTCTTTTGGTCCTTTGATTATTCTTTTAGGACATACCCTCTTTTCATTTTTTCATATGGAAAAAATTTGCAGAAATGCAAAGGTATGTACATTATTACAAGACTAACATAATTAATTCAAAATTATGATCCCTATTATTATAGGAACCTAATAGTCACCATGGCATTGCCGAGGCTACAATGATTGGAGTTCCTTGACATTGATCAACGTGTAGATGAATTTGTTGTTGTGGTTGTTTCCATTTTTCCACTAAAATGATGAATATGTAATAAATATTTTAAGGAAGAAAATAACTTGATTGTATATATGCAGGGAGAAATGCACTCGATTCTATGTATGCAAGTTTATTTGAATTAATCTCACATGCTTTGCAACTCTCATAAAATTCAACGAAAACAGATTTGATTATCGTTTGTTGGGTCCAAAAACATTTCCTACATTGTTTCAATAGTATCCAATTTTCACCTAACTATCTGGTTTGATGCATTGCAGTTGAATTAGATGGAAAAGGATCACGTGTGATTACAACATTGATTTCCATAGGAGTCTTATTGTTGGCGAGTACTGTGATATGCATTCACCACACTTTTCAGAATGGAGATTTAATCTCAACATATGAGCACATGTTTTCTGGAGTAAATACAGATAACATGTTTCCCCAGTTTTGGCATATCATTATTTTGGTACTCCTTTTCTCAGTTGTGATGGTATGTTGTATATAAGTATCTTTTTTTGTGCTTACAAAAATAATGATGATGAACTTCCAAAATAATATCAATAGGTCATGATGTAATAAATAACTCTAGATACATTCTGTATCTAAATGAATCTTCTATACAAATGGTGAGTACAATGTTTGGCACACATGTATCTCAGTAGATGGGATCTCATGGATATAATGATTAGTAGTTCAATGTTTACTGCAAAAAAGTAATTGTTTGTTTCTGAAGTTATTGCTTAAGAGATCGAGGGGTGTAAAACTTGATATGGATGGTTGTCCAGATAGTTTGGAAGCTGTGGATCTAGGGAAGGATCCCTCATTTGTTGAAGACATGGGAGTGTCCTTCTCATGAGATTATGTGATAGCTTGGGATGTTGTTCAGTAATTAGCTTCAGGAGATCCTTGGTTCGGGAGTTCGAGAGTGGAACTTAGGAATCCAGTTTGCTGACTACACATTTCTGAGGGTTATGAGACAACTTGATGGAGTTCGCTCTATGAGATTTTGAAGATGTTTAAAGAATATAATGAAGATGTTGCAGACAAGAAGAACAAGGAAAGTACTCATTATCAGAGGCACTTGGAGAATTAAATGCTACTTGTATTGTGCCTATTAATTTATGTTCATCATTAAATGTAATTTTTTTGTGATTGTTGATTATTTGTATCTAGAGATTTAGCCCAACTAATATAAGTCCTATTTTGGTGTTTGGTTGAGATATTTTCTCAACTATTTGATTGTATGGTTAAGATAAAATTTCTATATTGAATCAATACTTGTTGTATTCATATGTGATTTTTAATAGAATATAATGGAGTTTTGGTGTGCAATCTGATTTTTAAATTGGTATCAGTGCCAGTGGCTCTGTTGGTAACTCCTTTAATGGAGGGCTCAAGAAGTAGATTGAATTAGTGTAGATATGTTTGTATGTCTGACTGTGTGAGTTTGTTGAAGTGTGTGATTTGGGATTTTGAAGGCATGTGGGTGAGATCCATTAAATGAAATACCCAGGGCAGTTACTTCATAAGGAGGGTAGAAAGTTAGGTTGAGTAGCTATGTCCATTCAAATTGACGCGAATCATCGAATTTTTTTTCTTTCTGGTATTCATCACATTGAGTTAACTATGTATGAATAGAGCACTACATATGGTCAATGCATGGTATTAAAGGTTTTGTGCTGCTACCATCATCGAATATGTAAATTCAACATGGCATGGCCAAGGCTATGATGATTGGAGTGCCTTGACCTTGATCAACGTGTAGCTGAATTTATTGTTTGGGTCGTTACCATTTTTCCAGTAAAATGATGAATATGGAATCAATATTTTAGGGGTGAAATGCACTTGATTGTATATATTCATGGATCAATGCCCTTGATTCTATGTGTGCGGGTTTATTAAAATGGAGCTCAAAAGCTTTGCAACTCTCATAACATTCAACGCAAACAGAGTTGAGTATCCTCTGTTGGGTCTAAAAACATTTCCTAGATTGTTTCAATAGTATCCAATTTGCACCTAGCTATCTGGTTTGATGCATTCCAGCTGAATTACATGGCATGGGATCACATGTGACTAAAACATCAGTTCCCAGAGGAGTCTTCTTGTTGGTGAGTACTGTGATATGTTTTCATCACACATGTTAGAATGGAGATTTAATCTGACCATATGAGTACATACTATCTGGAGTAAATACATCTAACGTGTTTCCATAGTTTTGTCATATCATAATTTTGATACTCCTTTTCTCAGTTGCAATGGTATGTTATATATAAGTATCATTTTTTTGTGCTTATTAAATCAGTGATAACGAACTTCCAAAATCAGATCAAGAGGTTATGATGTAATAAATGACTCTATATACATTCTGTATCTAGACGACTCTTATATACAACTAGCAATTACATTGATTGGCACCCATGTATCTCGGTAGATGGGACCTCATACATAGAATGACAAGTAGTTAAATGTTTACTATAAAGAAGTAATTTTTTGTGTCTGAAGCTACTACTTAAGAGATTGAGTGGTGCAAAACTAAATATGGATGGTTGTCCAAAAGTTTTGGCAGTTGTGGATCGAGGGAAGGATACCTCATTTGTTGAAGACATGGGAATGGCCTTCTCATGAGGTTATGCGATAGCTTGGGACGTTGTTTAGTAATTGACTTCGAGAGATTCATGGTTCGGAAGTTCGAGAGTGGAACTCAGGAATCCGGTTTTCTGACTACACCTTTCCAAGGGTTATGAGACAAATTGATGGAGTTCACTCTATGAGATTTTGAAGATGTTTAAAGAAGCTAGTGAAGACGTTGTAGACAAGAATATCAAGACAAGTACTCGTTAAGGGAGGGACTTGGAGAATTAACTCTTACTTGTATTGTGCCTATTAATTGATGTTCATCGTTAAATGTAATTGTTGCATGATTTATAATTATTTTGATCTAGATATCTAGTCCAACTAATATAGCTCCTATTTTGGTGTTTGGTTGAGATATTTTCTCAACTAGTTGATTTTATGGTTAAGGTAGAATTTCTATCTTGAAACGTACTTATTGTATTTATATGTGATGTTTAATAGAATGAAATGGAGTTTTTGTGTGCAATATGATTTTTAAATTGGTATCAGAGCTAATGGCTCTATGGGTAACTCCCTTAAGGGAGGGATCACGATGTAGATGTTGATTGAATTAGTGTAGATATATTTGGATGTTTTATTGTGCTAGTTTTTTGAAGTGTATGACTTGGTATTTTGATGGGATATGAGTGAGATCTGATAAATAAAATGTGTAGGGCTATTACTGCATAGGGAGGGCAAAAGTTAGGTTGAGTAACTATGTCCAATCAAATTACCGCGAATCATCAAAGATTTTTCTTTCTTTCTTGTATTCATTGTGTTGAGTTAACTATGTATGAACAGAGAGCTAAGCATGGTCAATGCACAATGTTAAAGGTTTTCTGCTACTACCATCATCGAATATGTTTCGTCACCATGGCATTGTCGAAGCTAAGGTGATTGGAGTGCCTTTACCTCGATCAACGTGTAGATAAATTTATTGTTGGGACGTTGCCATTTTTCCAGTAAAATGATGAATATGAAATCAATATTTTAGGGGAGAAATGCACTTTATTGTATATATGCAAGGATAAATGAACTCAATTCTATGTATGCAGGTTTATTCGAATGGATCTCACAAGATTTGCAACTCTCATAAAATTCAATGCAAACAGAGTTGAGTATCATTTGTTGGGTCCAAAAACATTTCTTACATTGTTTCAATAATATCCAATTTTCACCTAGCTATCTCGTTTGATGCAATGCAGTCGAATTACATGACATGGGATCACATGTGACTACAACAACAGTTCCCAAAGGAGTCTTCTTGTTGGTAAGTATTGTGATATGCCTTCACCACGCATGTCAGAATGGAGATTTAATCTAAGCATATGAGCACATGCTATATGGAGTAAATATATCTAACATGTTTCTCTAGTTTTTGAATATTAGAATTTTGATACTCCTTTTGTCAGTTGCGATGGTGTGTTGGATATAAGTATACTTTTTTTTTGTGCTTATAAAATTAGTGATGATGAAATTCCAAAATTAGATCAAGAGGTCATGGTGTAATAAATGACTCTGGATACATTCTGTATCTAGACGACTCTTTTATACAATGAGTACAACGATTGGAACCCATGTATCTCGGTAGATGGGAGCTCGTCCATAGAATGGCTAGTAGTTAAATGTTTATTGAAAATAAGTAATTGTTTATGTCTGAAGCTACTACTTAAGAGATCAAGTGGTGTAAAAATCAATATGGATGGTTGCCTAGACAATTTGGCGGTTGTCGATCAAGGGAAGGATCCCTCATTTGTTGAAGACGTGGGAATGGCCTTCTCATGAGGTTATCCAACAACTTGGGGCATTTGTTAGTAATTGAATTTGGGAGATCCATGGTTCGGGAGTTCGAGAGTGGAATTCATAAATCCAGTTTGCTGACTACACATTTCCGACCATTATGATACAACTTGACGGAGTTCGCTCTATGATATTTTGAAGATGTTTAAAGAAGCCAATGAAGACGTTGTAGGCAAGAAGATCAAGACAAGTACTTGTTAAGGGAGGGACTTGGAGAATTAACTCTTACTTGTCCCGTGCCTATTAATTGATGTTCATCATTAAATGTAATTGTTGTGTGATTTCTAATTAGTTTGATCTAGAGATTTAGTCCGACTAATATAACTCCTATTTTGGTGTTTGGTTGAGATATTTTCTGAACTAGTTAATTGTATGGTTAAGATAGAATTTCTGTATTGAACCAATACTTGTTGTATTTATACGTCATGTTTAATAAAATATAATGGACTTTTTGTGTGCAATCTGATTTTTAAATTGATATAAGAGCGAGTGGGAGTCCCACATAGGTGACGAAGTGAGATTGAAACTAGCAAAAACGAATCACATAGGGTCAATCATCACTTCCAGGACTTACAATAACTATCTATTATTCATCACATTAAATCCTAAGCATTTAATTCAGGTTAACTTTCTTGCATTTCCAAATTAAAATTGAAATTAAAATCGAATGTAAGGGGAACACCATGGCTAGGCCCACAACAAAAATAACATCACACAATGGCTACCAAAATAGATTGGTTTTGGTTATGCTGAGAGGTAAGTCGCTCCAGAAAAGACACCTCCCTATAACTCTAACTACTTGTTTTTTTTGGTAAACTTATTTTATGGAAGGTCGTGCTCCATGTCCTATTCGTAGAACAAAAAATGCTAATCTCCCATTCCCAGTAACATTAGCACTGGGAGGTGATGTTGTGGAGCCCCTCCCACTATCCTCAGCCTCTAAATCAAAAGAAGATATCCCAAAAGATCTACCTGCACGTTCAACCTTGTTTTTTTCGGCCTCTTCCTTCTTTATGTTTTTTTCATCAATTGCTTCAAAATATTTTTGTATAAGCTCCTCACTAGAAACCTTACAAAATACCAACGTGATGTCCAGGGAGTCTAGCTAGCTAGATGGTATTTCAATCGCATAACCCCTCTTGTCATCTTGGTCCCACACAATTTGCATGATAGATATGCCCGATTTGTTCCACCATCAGGCTCCCCATACTCCCAAAATTGGTCCAAGGCTTTTGTTACATCTGAATTTTGTAGTGAACTAATTCAAACCTAGGGCACCAAAAAAACAAAAAATTGGCATTAAACACCCATGCATAAAAAATAATAAGTAATAACCACCTCATTTAATTTAAATTTCTTTGCTAAGGTATTTACAATGTGAATGAAAGCTATTATTGTGAGAAATTTTAGAAAGTTAAAAAAAAATGAAGCTTGCTATCCAAATATGGACAAAACCCTTGCATCGGCTCATGGGCATGAAAATCATAGTAAATGGAAAAAAAAAGTAGCGCAATGTTGTTAGGCAAAGAGGCAAGCATGTATAGCCCTAAATCTATTAAAAAAATCATTAAAATATGGGTTTGGAAGAACATACTTGTTAATGGAAGAGATGGAGTTTGTCTCACTATTCTTCAATCTTGATCCACAAAAAATTCTTTGTTGATTGTAATCCCTCCTTGAAAGCTACACAAAATGTCTCCTTCTTCTCGAAGACTTCGAAACCAGGCTAGGCAAATGAAACGACAAAAAATGTTTTCTAGCGCGACCCGGCCACCGCACTGTGATTTTTAAGGTCGTAGCATGATATTTTCTTTGAAATATCGACGTATTTTAGAAATATTGCGACATTTTATGAAATATCGGCGATGTTTCAAAAATATTGCGATGTTTTCAGAAACAAAAAATAATATTGTGATATTTTTTGAGTATTTCAACTTTCCGAAAATATCGATATTTTTGAATATTTCCAATGTTATCAACTTTGTTAAGAATCCCTCTTTGTGTTGACTAGATCCGGAGTTAAGATAAATCTATGATAGTTTATTAAAAGCTCAAAATTTTCACTTAATCACGTCATCTCGTTTATTAAAAGCTTATTTAAGTGTTCTTCATTCCAAGATTAACATTAATATTTAATGTTATATTAATTTATAATATCTAATACTTTAATATAGTATTTAATGTCAATTAAGTATATGAGGTAGTTTGGAGGGTTTAGTGATAACCTCTTTGCCTAGGTTCAAGCCTCATTGTGACATGATGCTCCATTGGGCGTCGACAGGTTATCTTGACTATATAGTATGTTGACTATATAAATCTTCCTTGATTCTAGAGAATAACAAGAAAATTAATATATGTTAAAAATATACTATTGTATAATATCCAATTACAATATTTAAAAAATAATATTGAAAATTTTAAACCTTGTTGGTGATTGCATGAAGAGAAATGTGTAATGATTTTGGATGGTTACTCCAATAATTGTGTCATGATTTCCGATTGTTACTCCGATTGTTACTCTATTCGAATGTTGGAGTAACCATCCAAAACGTGAAATAGACTAAATCATTACAAAATTCTTTTCAGGAAATCTCCAACAATATAAACAAATGTGGAAACCTCCAATCACCTAAATTTAAACCTCATAATACAAATCAAAATATAAAAAATATTAATATATTAATTTTTTTTAAATATTGATATATATATATATATATATATATATATATATATATATATAAAGCTACACCATATTGTAACATATAAAAGTGACAAATTACCCCACATATATAATGATCTCAGTGCATACGTACCGATATTCATTTGAAATTGCATTGTAGTTTTATAATGGCGAGACACTTTCCGTTGAAAAATATAAGGATAAGGTTCTTAACCAATAAAAGCGAAGAATACGAATGATTAGATTTCCTGCATAGTTTAATGATGAAACTTTGGCCCATGGGTTATTGATGAGATTTTCATCTTCTTAAAAGATAATTTTTGTCACATCTTACTATTATTTAATTGTTTAAATTGCATGGTTAAATGTTAAAATAGATTCAATACAAGATACTTTTAAATTAGTATTATTTGGGTTTATGGGTGGAGGATTATTTGGGTTTCTGTCATTCACAATAATAGACAGTCTCTATTAGGGCAGAATGACAAAGGGAAAAAATGGTTATCATAAAGACATAGGTAAAGGGAAGAAGCTATAACAAACTCAGGCAGCTGGTCCAAGTAAAAGAGGTAGAAAGAGTAATAATAAGACTCTTGAAAACATACCAAATATTTATGATTCAGGGAATCCAATGCACATTCATAAAACTATTCAGGGTTGGGAGAGGCAAAGTGACGATGATGATGACGATATTAAAGAATAAGAGGCTCGAATGGATTTTATTTCAGACCTAGGAAATACAAGAGGTTGAGTTTCTCTATTTCAACAATCAGTTAAGACTTACTGGAAATTTAAATGTGTATTAGCAAAGGCGATGTTGAGTATGCAAGAAAAGGAAGCCAATTCCTCATTGTTGTTTGAACTTCAACAGATGAAACAGGATATGCGTGAAATGACCAAGGCTTAGATACAAGAAAATGTGTGTATAAGAAGGATTGAACAACAGATTTTGAGCATGCAGCAAGCAGAGATACCAGGGTCTACTGCAGAAGATTCAACACTTGTGGATTCTTCAGATGGTTGACACTTCTCAGTTTCTAGTTTTGTTTGTTTTTTGAGGATAGTATGTATAGTTTCTGTTTTATATGTAACTTTTATGGACATAGTAAAGGGATATTAACTATGAGTAGAAGGAAAAAAAACATCAATTTTTCTTGGATTATAACTCTATGAAGTGGCCAACAAACCTAGTTTCCTCTGGGCAAGTTGAGGCTACCAACTTTAGTAGAATATGTATATCAACCTGCTCTTTAAAAAATAGAAAATAGAAAGGTACTACAAAATTTACAAAAAAAAAAAAAAAAAAACAATATGAAAAGAATTTTAACCATAGATATTCACCCTCACTTTATAGTGGATGTTACTAACTTGTAAAAATTAGGTTTTGTTACAATACCATGGGCCATCACCGTGGCTTATCTCTACCACATGCAAAAAAAATCAACTTATTTCACAATCAAAATATTTTATAACACCATGAAAAGATTCTTAACCATGGATATTCAACCACACTTTACTATGGATATTATTAACTTGTAACTAGGATTTGTTACGACATCGTGGGCCAATACCATGGTTTATCAACACCACATGCCCAAAAAACATAACTTATTTCACAATACAAATATTTTATAACAATTTGACAAGATTTTTGTATCTAGATTTCAGATAAATCACATCAACAATTTTTGATGGTCAACGTTTGGAACATACTACTAAGAGTCATCCTCAGGACCAAGGTGAAAAAAATGATCTATAATAGGATTAAATGGTACATATATTCACTTTGGCGTTGATATTATGAACTTGTGAATAAGATTTTTCACAATACCATGTGACAATACCATGGATTCTCAATACCATATGCACAAAAATCACAACTTATTTCACAATCGAAATATTTTATAACAATATGACAAGATTATTAACCACAAATATTCACCTCAACTTTACCATGGATATTATGAACTTGTAAATATACCTTGTTAGAATACCATGGGCCAATACCATGGCTTATCAATACCACATGTCCAAAAACCATAACTTATTTCACAATAAAAATAGAGGAGGGAAGAAATAGAAAAGGAGAGGAGAGAGAGAGATAGGGAAAGAATGGGAAGAGAGAGAGAGGGTGACACAGAAATGGAGAAGAGAGAGAGAAATATGAATCAAGAGAGATATGGAGTTGGAGGGGGAGAGAGAGGGAGGAAAGAAGAAATACATATAGGGAGAAAAGTGGAGAGAGAGGAGGAGTGGCAATGGATTGATAGAGAGAGAGTGAGGGAGAGAGGAGAGTGCGATAGAAGAAAGAAAGAATGACAGAGAGAGAGAGAGAGAGGGATAAAAGGGGAATATATAGATAGAGAAGGGGAAGAGAGAGTGAGGGAGAGAGGAGAGTGGGATAGAATAAAGAGAGAAGGAGAGAGAGGGAGAGAGAGAAATAGATAGATATGGAGAAAGAGTATGTATGTTTCGAGGGTGAGATAGAGAGAGGGAATAAGAAAGAGACACATAGATACAAATATATATATTATGTAGTATTATATAACCAACCTAGATCCATCTTAACCCTGGATATATGAAACGTTGAGAGAGACCAAATATCTTGAGGTGCAAACCTTTCCTCAAGTTTTTCACTCAAAAAAGAGGTTTTCACCTCGAGAGATTGGATCCCTCTTGATGCTTGATAGATTCAGGGTTAAGATGGATCTAGGATGGTTTAGCACCCCAATCATAAAGTCTATTTATCCTTTTTATATTATGTATACTTCTATACATACATTATATATAAATATAATATTACAGAGCTTTGTGAAACTTTGTGTTACACTTGTAGAGAATCTAGGTGGAAACAAAAGTAATATTTGCAAGATAATAACTAAAATATTGCAAAGTTAGATTAGAATACAATTTCTCTCTATATATCTATATAAAAAATGTTGTATAATTCAATTATATATAGCCTCCTTGAGGACATGCACCTTGGTTGGGTGTCATTGTGCACAGATAACATCTCTCAAGTATAGGCCTATTTAATTAGTTAAGTAAACTAATTAACTAATCGATTGAACTAGTAGAATCCTAGAGATAACTAGAGAATCAACATACATAACTGGAACTATATTGAAATAAACTAGTCCTAGTTAACTAGAGAATCAACATGAAATCCTCTGTTAACTAGTATGACAGAAGTACAACTAAGTGTGATTGGACTAAGAATTTATGTTAACTTATAGTGATGAATTTAATTCATATCAATGGTTCCAAGATAGGAAAAATATAACTAAATAGGGAAAATACAAATCGATGTTTATATACACCAAAAAATTTCCCATGTGTCATATTTAAACTCTCTTTTAATCTTACACACAAATATCTTTATGATTTTCATAAAGCATTCTGTTATCACCCAAAAAAAATTTGAAAACATCATTGTGTCAAGTTTGTTTTTCGTCATGGTTCAAAATTGGGTTGAGAAGTCAATTGGGGATTCGATCAAGGGAAGTTTAGATTTTCATAAGTTCAAAGCCTATCCTTAAGTTCAAATAAAGTATTTTTTAAGGTCCATTCTTTGTCAAGTATCCATAATTTTTATTTTTGGGTCATTTCCTAAATTTTCATGTCAAAATTGGTCAATTAGCCAAGAAACCTCGTTTCCATAGCACCATTAGTTCAAAAATGTTGATTTGCGCTACGAAAGCGCTAATAGTTTCATATCGCAAACAAGGAAAAATACAATGTCAGTGCTATGAAAGAGTGGTTTCTAAAATGTCTTGTCATTTGAGCTGAAATATGTCAGAATCCGTTGGGAAATGGTAGGTTAGTGGTATGATGAGTCAGTTAATGATGAGATTTCGTGTACTTACCCAGGTTGCAGTCATCGTGGTCATGATAGGGTATGAATGAGGCATCATTCAGTTATGAGATGACATTTTAAATTCAAAATCTTGCCTAATTGGTCATTCTCATTTCCTTTGCCTCCATTCGAGTGTCTAAGCTCTGAAGTGTAAATCCAAACCTGTGGTTCTTCTATACAAAGGTTTTCTACATCTCAATCAAGTGAGGCTGATATAAAATAATCAAGCGAGGCTGATTCAATTTATCAAGTGAGGCTGACAGGTTTTCTGTGAAGAATGGTAGTGGAAAAGAAACTCCACAGAGGGGGACACTACTTGAGACATGAGTCTGAAGATATGAAGGCCATAATTGAAGACCCAACAATGATGGGGGCATTCAAAAGAGTAGGTTTTCTTCGGTTTTTTGAAAAGTTGGAGGGTTGCCACACACAATTGTCCAAAGAATTTTCCTTGAACTTTAATGGAAAAACCACCAAGGTTGGGATGCTAAGTGTGTCAATTACACCAGAGATTATTGTTGTTGTTACAAAGATACCAATAGGTCAAGAAACTTGGTTCAAAAATTTCAAATTTGATATGGAGCCATGCAAAGAGTTCATGAAACCTGAGTATGTAGATATGGACCTCAATAATGCTATCCCTAGAAGCTGCATCAAAGACACTTATGCAAAGATGCTGCTGAACTTTCAGAGGTATTTTATATGTGAAGTTAGATATCATAAGGTTTCCACATGTCATTTCAAGCTACTTCTGCATTTCAGTTGTAATATTTCACTTGATTTTCCATTTTATATGCATAGGAGTCTTGCAAAAATGGCTGATAAAGTACAAGCCAAATCTAAAGTTAGTGAAACATCTTTGTTTCATCATGGTTTGATGAAGTTATTTATTTTGAATGAGCTTCAGAATATAGGCAGGGATTGGTCATCCTTTCTATTTATAAATGGTTTTGAGTTAGAAACCCTAACTCCTGCTAGAGACCATAAAACTAAAGGAACTTCATCACCACCAGTAGCAGAGTATAGTCAACCTATGGTTGAAAAACCAAAGGAATTTGCAAAATTGAAGCCAAGGAAACAAGTTGAGAAAAGGACAGAGCAGACACAAGTGCTTGATACACCAACTCCATCACCTGCAAAACAGAGGTCAAAGATTTTTAAAGAGGAAAAACAAAAACAAGATGTCAACAAGAAGGAAATGAAAAGAGTAACAAGAAGCCAAGAAGTGGCATTAAAAGGAAAGACACTTGCTACAGCTACAGAGGAAAACCCAGTAATAAAGGGAAATTTAGATGACATCCTACATGCTATTCAAATAGAGGAGACACCCATTATTCAAGCTAAGTTCATTGTAGAAGATGAGCATAAAAATAAAAAGGCTAAGTCCGCAAAGAATCTTGAGTTTGAGGGTGAAAATGCAGCCTTTATCTTTCAAGCAAGAAAACCTATAACTAGGTATGCTAAGAAAATTAAGGAAGACAACAAGGAAGTTCAAGAAACTATTGAGATAGTTAAAGCCCCTGAAGAAGTGGTTGATCTTTCATCACCTACAGTAAAGCATGTAGCCAACAGAACAAAGAAGGCAAAAGAAGAAATGACAGAGTTTAAACATCTTGAGGAGAAATTGATGTTGTCTAACGAAGAAATTGTTGTGATGAGAAAGAGGGCTAGAAAGCATAGTGTTGAGAAAGCAGAGTTTAAAATAATGAAGGCACTGTGGGAAGGTCAAACTGGTTCTATTTTTGAAACTCCAGGTAGTGCAGAGTAGTTTTTCACATGGTCAATCTCAACAATAAAGGAAGCCAAATTTGTCAGAGTAATAAATTCTCACTTGATAGCTAATAACAGTAGACTTAAAGATCAGGTGGAGGACTTGGAGTAGCAACTGAAATTGACTCAGGATGAGTCAAATAACAAAGGTGTTAAAATGGCAATGATTAAAGAGTCAAAAGCTAAATTAAGTGAAAATGAAGAAAGGACCTCATGAAGGCTAAAATGACTGTGTTTTCAGTTCATATGGATTTTTGGTATGATGGAATCAATTTTATTTTGAGTTTTGGTACCTTTGCAATTTTCATTTTGGAACATTTGGAACAAAACCGCTCACTCAGCAGTTTTGTAGCGCAGATAATGTAAAAAGGGAGAAAAGCGCTAGGAAACTGATGTAGCAGCTTTTATTGCCCTTTTTCATCACATTTTGAGGGGTAAAACATGAATAAAGAAATAAAAATGCTGAGGAGGATGTATTTAAAGATAATTAAGTTATTTTTGGAGGAAAGAGGTCAAGATTCTAAAGAAAAAAGGGTAAACGAGTAGCACTACGAAAGGCGCTACTAAATTGTGTTGTTTTCGTAGTGTGGTGTATTACAACCCATTTGAATAGTTTGGAGATGGTTTTGGACAAATGGAGCTTGAGGAGGAGGTTTGGCATGTGTTAATTCAATTTCTAAAAGCTAAGGAGCTTGAAATAATGAAGTTCATGGTGGTCAGAATGTTCCAAGAGTGCAAAGGACCCTATGCCTACAAAACAAGGGATTGTTTCCTACTTTAATGGAGGTTAGCATTATGGTCATAAATATTTGAAGCCTATCATCTAGATTTGACCATGTGCTAATAAATTTGGAAAAGGATATAATTTAATTAAGATAAGGTTGTTAAATATAAGTGATTAAGGAGTTTGAATCCTATTTGAAATAGGATTGTTTAATAGATTAGCTCTCTTTTTGTAATAAATACCATGTCATATAGTTATGCAAGGTGTCAAGAGTCAGGAATTCAATGTATCTAGCACAATATGAGATCATCTTATGTTTTAAATTGTATATTGAAGACCAAGAGGTCGAATGTGCAAGGGGTTGGACATTTTTAGCAAAACACTGTGCTTATTGTAATTGACTGGTTTTGAGCTAATACAAAGATTTCTACTTAGCCAACTTGAGATTCAGAAGGAGTTATATTATGTTCTTATTCTAATTGAATATTTTATTATCCTATTGTAGTGGTGTTTGTCTATGTTACTCAGAATTCATCTTTGATGCTCTAACTTCCAATATAGATAAATTGACTGTTTTTTATAGTTTCACATGTGTATCTCTTGACTAAAACTCTGATATGCCTCAACTTCCATGTTAAGTAGATTTATTGGTTTACTGAAACTATTTTGACTCCATAAGCCCAATGTGTACTTGCTGATGTGATTTTCAACCTACATTTATAATCTATATGATTATTACCTCACATAGAGTTAGCCATCTATATTTTTATCAAAAATCATTAACCCTTTGAGAGAGCCCTCTAAAGTTGAGGAGGCTAAGCCTCAATCAAAATATTGGTTTGAAATAGTTACATGAGATTGATTTGATTAGCATCCTATCAGGTCCAATTTTGTGATAACACATTCAATTACTTCATCAAGGTGTATTTTCCATAAAATTTAATCACAATCAACTCACGAGACTTTTCTAGCCATATTTTTTATTTATTTGACTATTGCTGAAGATCACTTGAGCCATACTACATGAAGGGCTAACATCACATCGGGATGACATTAACTTTTATTTACTTGGAGAATTAACTCCTACTTGTCTTGTGTCTATTAATTTATGTTCATCATTAAATTTAATTGTTGTGTGATTGTTAATTAGTTGTATCTAGAGATTTATTCCAACTAATATAGCTCCTATTTTGGTGTTTGGTTGAGATATTTTCTAAACCAGTTGATTGTATGGTTAAGATAGAATTTATATATTTAACCAATACTTGTTGTATTTATATGTGATGTTTAATAGAATACAATGGAGTTTTGGTGTGAAATTTGATTTTTAAATTGGTATCAGAGCCAACAGATCTATGGGTAACTCTCTTAAGGGAGGGCTCAAGATGTAGATGTAGATTGAATTAATGTAGATATGTTTGTATATTTTATTGCATGAGTTTTTTGAAGTCATTCACTTGGGATTTTGATGGGATGTTGGTGAGATATGATAAATGAAATGCACAGGGTTGTTACTACACAGGGAGGGCAGAAAGTCAGGTTGATCAACTATCTCCATTAAAATTTTCAGGGACCATCGAAGTTTTTTTTTCTTTTCGGTATTCATCGTGTTGAGTTAACTGTGTATTAACGGATAGATACACATACTCAATGAATAGTATTAAAGGTTTTGTGCTGCTACCATCGTCAAATATGTATAGTCACTATTATCACTCTGAAATTTCCAAGGGTTGTTCAATGCATTAAAAATAAATATCAGAGGTAACTATCAACCACTTTTCGAGATTAGGATCTAGCCTTACTAAACTCAAAGAGGGCTCTCTCTTAATGATTTAACTTTGTTTATTTAAAAAATTTTAGGCTAGTTATGTATGCTTAATTTGGATTGATTTTGATTTGGTTGGTGGAATTAATGATTTAGATAGATAGGTGGTTTTCCATTTTCCATTGGGATATGGAGTCAATATTCTTTGAAAACATAACAAAATCAAATTATAAAGAAAGTGTTACAGGGTAGGATAGGTGAGCAAAATCAGATCTCAAAATTGAATGGTGAAGGGATTTTTCAATTGGGATCAAGGAGCAATTAAGAATTCCTTAAAACAGATAATGAAGAAGGATGAAGAAGTCAATCGGGATCAGAGGGCAATTAAGAATTCTCTAAACCAGATATCAGAAGAAAACATATAAATATATAACAATTAAAAGCAGAGTGTATTTAAACAAATTCTGCAGTAAAACCCTTGTTATAACACTCAAATTTAGAACACATTAAATTTTATGGAATATACTTCACTAAGGTAGCTCTACACATGAATCCTGTAAAGAAGTTTCTTTATAACTTGTCCTGTCTATCAACTGCAAATGGTACAATAACCCTCAGGTAATAGATCAGTCAGCTATGGAAATATTTAGAAATCCACACTAATCCACCCTTGATACTTCAAATTGATGAAGTATTTATACAAATTATTACAAAAAATATCCTGTCAATTGACTAGGATTTATTCAAGGAAAAAAAAATATGTTTATGCAAAAAGGTAGTGACACCTTTCAACTAACTGAGATCTCTCGCTAATTCTTAGTTTTCTATTTTCTATTTTTTATTTCATCTACCTTCTTTCATCTGTGTGTTCTTTCACCTGTGCATTCTTTTACCTATATGCTTTCACCTTTCATAGTAAATCACATCATTTTTCCCAGGTTTTTTCATTTGGAAGTTTGATCTTCATCATCCCACGGTGAATATAATTTTTCTGTGTATTATGAAAACATGGACTTATCATAGTCTTCATGTCTCATGAGTTGATCATTGATTACTAAAGGATTAGGCAAACCTTTCTGTCTCAATACATCAAATTTTTTCATAAACGTGTTCACTTCGAGCTCCATAGTTTGACACTTTTCCTCAAGTTGTATCATCAAATTTCTCTTGGAAATCACTTTCTTCACCTCTAAAATAGTCTATGTTCTGTCAACTATACCGATTTCTTCTAATTCACATTTGTTTTTGGAATTCAAGAATTTTATTATTTTAGAGGCTTCCTCTGGTTTCTTTCGAAGGTTTGCTTTGACCTTTTGAATTGCATCGATAGCTTCCTTCACCAAGTCATTCTTCTGAAATATGATCTGTATAGAAGGCCAAATATCATTAATTGAGTTAATGATATTGGTCCACAATTGTTGTTTTTCTTGGGCTAAAGGCTCTCTTAGTGATAACTCCTTTTCTAGCTTGTGGATTCTTTCAGTCAATGTATTGGCTTTTTGTACTTCTGCTTGATGCATGACTTCTTCCAATTTCTTTCCATCGTCTAAACTCTTTACTTGTTCTTTGAGCTTGTTAATTTATGTAGTTTGAATGGACATATCTTCCATTGCTTTGATCAATTTGTTGGCCTCATCAGTGGGATGGGATATTGGTATTGTTGATGTAGTTGTTGGAACTGATGTTGATACTGGAACTACTGTAGATTCTATAGGAATAGCAGTAATGGAAACTTCTTCCATACTAGCTTGATTTTCATACAAAAATTTATCCATTTATGTTTCCATTTCCTTCAGTTGAGCTGTCAACTGAATGATCAGATTCATCATTTCATCCTTTTGATTATGAGTTTCCAAAACCTCCTTGGTTTGTGGATGCTCAGTAATTGGTAATTTTAATTGTTTCTTTAGTGTAGCTATGTCTGCATTTTTCTTCTTGATAAGCTCTTCTACTGCTTTGATATATTTTGGATTATAACCAACTTCTATTACCAAATCTTCTAGTGACTTTATCTTGTTATAATTTTCTTGTGATGAAGCTCTCTTTAGTTTTAACTGTGAATTTATATTTTCTAGAGAGTTCTGCAACTTCTGGACACTTAGAGCTTTATGTGTCATTGTTGAATAGATAATTTCTCCTGCCTGTTTGTGAAATTCAATCTGGTCAATTGGATGCAAATCTTTGGCAAGAACTTCAAAGGCTATCTTTTTTTAATCTTCAAAAGTTTTGGGGGCCTGCACCTTTGGCTGTAAAAATTTCATTTGCATCTTCCTTACTTTGAGGTCAAAAGATGAAAGCAACCTTCACTGATCCCTGGGAGTTTGCTTCTATTATTGTGCATATGTAACAACCTTTAATGCTTCATTTATGATTTTAATTTCTTTGTATTTCTCCATGATATATTTTTCTTTCTCCATTGGCTTGCCGGATGATGAAACCTCTGCAGTATTTTTCTTTTGAATGATTTGTGCACTAGAATTTGATGTCACAAGTGTTTCTTCTGAAAGTGTTGGACGTGCATTATCTCTGACAACACTATATGTTTCAATGGTTTCAAGAGTCTCTTATTCCTCTATCACTGGAGTTAGTTTTGTTTTATTTATGTACATAAGCTTGAATTTAGTCTAAGATATTCTTCTGATTAAGACCCTTCTTCTCTAGCCCTTTTTTAATTTCTATTTTGTGGGGCTGGAGTAAGCAGGATGGAACTAGTATCAAGCTTCCTTTCCACCTCCTATAGTAGAGTTTTCCAACCACTTTGATTGGTTGGAATATTTCTCAATTTTAAGCTTAGACTCATGAAAGGAAGGGGTCAATTTTAACTTAAATATTAATTTTATTATGACACCCAAGGGGTCATATGACCATTTGAAACTGCTGCTGAAATTTAAATCTTGGAGACATCTTTCTGCTTCCTTTCTAGCATTACTATTGTTGCATATAAAAGGCCCTAGTTGATTTTTAATATTGAATCAGGTCTTCTTTTTAGCTGACAGGAAATTGATCTCATCAGAATTCAAGATTTGTCTGATGTATTCTAAATCAAATATCCTCATTGGGAGGTATTTTGGAAGCTTCTATGGAACTAGTTGGTTTCCATACACTCTCATTTCTATATGATTCCATTATAAATAACAGTCTCCTGTTTTTCTATGATATGATAAATGTAGAACCTTTTTTTATTTCTTCACTGATTCTTGGCTAAATGCTACTGCTAAGCATATTAACTATTGGATATACAAAATAATCAATACAGTCTTTCAAACTGAATTCACTGGAATCCTTTCTCATCAAGGATGTCCAAAATATAACTGACTGGGGATTACCCTCAGTGTCCAGTTTTTGTATGTTGACTGCAAACCTTTCTAATTGAAAATATATGAACAAATGGAATGAAATTGAGGATTATTTGAATACTCCTTCTGGTAGTTTTATCAGTTGATCATGCATGGCGTCTGCCAGGTATTGGGAAAAATTGAAATTTGTAGCTGGAGGCTCACCTGGGAAAACGATGGATAGGAAACCAAGAATAGATTCATCAACATGCTCATCAGTGAAATATCATAAACTACATGACAACATTGTCACAATTTGTCTGTTTCTTTTTGAAAACATGGTAGGGAGGAAATAATAAAAAAATTGAAACCTTTTAGGGAAGTCCAGCTTTAAGTAAAGCTCAGTAAGGGTTTCAATGGAGAAAGGCACTCCATCAGGTTGTTATTTAATCTGCAAAATTTGATTGATGGATTGAGCAGTGATAGTAATTAGGATTTCTTCGTTAGGGGTGACTATGGATCTTTCATTGGGAAAATAGTTGATTTGGCATAGTCTCATGAATTCAGGGAACTGATAGGTTTTTGGAAATGTGTACTTGGGTAGGTTAGAGTCCTAGAGATGAATATCATCTACCTGATCAACACATTTATCATGACTCCAACAATGGAGTTGCAAAATGTTTCTATTAGTTACAGTGTCATTAATTTTGAAGTCCTTATCAGCCAAAGGAGTGTGGTCGACATCTAACAGGGGTGGTTGAAAAGGGTTTACAGTTAGGATGCCCTAGGAAGACATTAATTTGTTTCAATTTATTAATAAAATGGATAATTTAATGGTTTCAGGTACTTAGAATTACCTGGAATATCTTGAATTCGGTCGTGGAAGGAGTCCAGGTAGCAACAGTCTTCAATCTTGGTCGGCAATGGCCTTTTGGTATTTTTCAGAAATAAACATAGATAGTAAATTAACAGTTTAGGGCAGGTTTTTATTATTTTTTAAACATTGGGGCTTATCGCATGGCACGGGGGTTCTATTATTTCAAATAGTGGTGGTTTCATCGCACGCCTTGGAAATGGTTTGGTGTTTTATCGCACGTCGAAGGATGGTTTTACGGTTTTGGAACGAGGGGCAGGGGTGTGATAGAACATGGTAGCACTGCATGGCAGGGGAGCGGGGGATTAAAACCACCCATTTCGCACCCCCCCCCCTCCGTTTTAAACTTCGAAAAATGGGGAGTACGAAATGGTTCAGAGGATTTTAGATTTGATTGGTTGCGATCGGATGGTTGATGGGTATTGTGAGTTTCTAAAGAGGTGGGGTCGGGTAGTTTATAGGCGGAGGGTTAATATGAAATGGGGTTGGGGAATATATATACAGAGAGTTAAAATGATATCCGGGGGTGTTTATGAAATTTATTAAGCGGGATGTTAAAAAATATATTAGGAGGAGGGGTTAAGTCAAAAAGGGTGGGTCCACTTAATATTTAACGCTCTGAACTATTGAAAAGTGGCTTTTTTTGTTTTATTGAAAGCATAAAGTTAGTCAAGGGAAAAAAGGGGTTTTTTCAGCAAGGGAAAGGGTTAGGATAAGGGGAAATGGTTTCCAAGAGAGGAAAAAGGGATTTAGTAAGGGGAAATGGTTTCCAAAGGGAAAAAAGGGATTAGGACAAGGGAAAGGTGTTAGAAAATGTTTTAGATCATAGATAAGCATAATGAGACTTATATAATTTTTGAAAAAGTACTCTACCTACCCTTTTATTCATCCTAACATTTTTTATTTCCTTTATTGGGTGAATTAGAGCTTTCTGACACTTTTATTTTCTTTTGATAAGAAAAATAACTTATTTCTAACCTTATATCTTCTAATGGCTCAGATTAAACTTATGAGCTCATTTTTATTCTCTACCTAACTATTGATCTACCAATATTAAATGATTTGGTCAGATATTTATTCATTATCTATCATAACAAGAAATTTAAAGGCATGAATGACCAAGATTAGATTGTATGATCATCATGAATTGTGACATTTTGAACAAGCTGCACACAATTTATTTGCAAAAGTAAAGTAAACTAAGAGTAGTGGAATTTGAATGTGCAACACTTTTAGAATTTATTTTTGTTTCTTTTTATGGGGTTCATATTTTATGTCTTTTTTATCTTTCTTTATTTTGGTCCTTTGATTATTCTTTTAGGACATACCCTCTTTTCATTTTTTCATATGGAAAAAATTTGCAGAAATGCAAAGGTATGTACATTATTACAAGACTTAACATAATTAATTCAAAATTATGATCCCTATTATTATAGGACCCAAACAGTCACCATGGCATTGCCGAGGCTATAGTGATTGGAGTTCCTTGACATTGATCAACGTGTAGATGAATTTACTGTTGGGGTTGTTGCCATTTTTCCAGTAAAACGATGAATATGTAATAAATATTTTAGGGGAGAAAATAACTTGATTGTATATATGCAGGGAGAAATGCACTTGATTCTATGTATGCAAGTTCATTTGAATTAATCTCACATGATTTGCAACTCTCATAACATTCAACGAAAATAGAGTTGAGTATCGTTTGTTGGGTCCAAAAACATTTCCTACATTGTTTCAATAGTATCCAATTTTCACCTAACTATCTGGTTTGATGCACTGCAGTTGAATTACATGGCATGGGATCACGTGTGATTACAACATCAATTGCCATATGAGTCTTATTATTGGCGAGTACTATGATATGCGTTCACCACACTTGTCAGAATGGAGATTTAATCTCAACATATGAGCACATGCTATCTGGAGTAAATACAGATAACATGTTTCCCCAGTTTTGGCATATCATTATTTTGATACTCCTTTTCTCAGCTGTGATGGTATGTTGTATATAAGTATCTTTTTTTGTGCTTACAAAATTAGTGATGATGAACTTCCAAAATAATATCAAGAGGTCATGATGTAATAACTGACTCTAGATACATTTTGTATCTAAATGAATCTTCTATACAAATGGCAAGTACAATGTTTGGCACCCATGTATCTCGGTAGATGGGATCTTGTGGATAGAATGACTAGTAGTTCAATGTTTACTGCAAAAAACTAATTGTTTCTTTCTGAAGCTACTATTTAAGAGATCGAGGGGTGTAAAACATGATATGGATGGTTGTCTAGATAGTTTGGAAGTTGTGGATCTAAGGAAGGATCCCTCATTTGTTGAAGATGTGGGAGTGGCCTTCTCATGAGATTATGTGATAGCTTGGGATGTTGTTCAGTAATTAACTTCGGAAGATCCTTGTTTCGGGAGTTCGAGAGTGGAACTTAGGATGCCAGTTTGCTGACTACACATTTCCGAGGGTTATGAGACAACTTGATGGAGTTCTCTCTATGAGATTTTGAAGATGTTTAAAGAATATAATGAATATGTTGTAGACAAGAAGAACAAGGAAAGTACTCATTATCGGAGGCACTTGGAGAATTAAATGCTACTTGTATTGTGCCTATTAATTTATGTTCATCATTAAATGTAATTTTTGTGTGATTGTTGATTATTTGTATCTAGAGATTTAACCCAACTAAGATAAGTCCTATTTTAGTGTTTGGTTGAGATATTTTCTCAACTATTTGATTGTATGTTTAAGATAAAATTTCTATCTTGAACCAATACTTGTTGTATTCATATGTGATTTTTAATAGAATACAATGGAGTTTTGGTGTACAATCTGATTTTTAAATTGGTATCAGTGCCAGTGGCTGCATGGGTAACTCCCTTAATGGAGGGCTAAAAATGTAGAATGAATTAGTGTAGATATGTTTGTATGTCTGACTGTGTGAGTTTGTTGAAGTGTTTGATTTGGGATTTTGAAGGCATGTGGGTGAGATCCATTAAATGAAATGCCCAGGGCTGTTACTTCATAGGGAGGGTAGAAAGTTAGGTTGAGTAGCTATGTCCATTCAAATTGACACGAATCATCAAAGTTTTTTTCTTTCTAGTATTCATCGCATTGAGTTAACTATGTATGAATAGAGTGCTACAGATGGTCAATGCATGGTATTAAAGGTTTTGTGCTGCTACCATCGTCGAATATGTAAAGTCAACATGGCATTGCCAAGGCTATGATGATTGGAGTGCCTTGACCTCGATCAATGTGTAGGTGAATTTATTGTTGGGGTCGTTGCCATTTTTCCAATAAAATGATGAATATGGAATCAATATTTTAGGGGTGAAATGCACTTGATTGTATATATTCATGGATCAATGCCCTTGATTCTATGTATGCGAGTTTATTAAAATGGAGCTCACAAGCTTTGCAACTCTCATAACATTCAATGCAAACAGAGTTGAGTATCCTTTTTTGGGTCTAAAAACATTTCCTAGATTGTTTCAATAATATCCAATTTGAACCTAGCTATCTGGTTTGATGCATTCCAGTTGAATTACATGGCATGGGATCACGTGTGACTAAAACATCAATTCCAAGAGGAGTCTTCTTGTTGGTGAGTACTATGATATGTGTTCATCACACATGTAAGAATGGAGATTTAATCTCACCATATGAGTACATACTATTTGGAGTAAATACATCTAACATGTTTCCCTAGTTTTGGCATATCATAATTTTGATACTCCTTTTCTCAGTTGCGATGGTATGTTGTATATAAGTATCATTTTTTTGTGCTTATAAAATCAGTGATAATGAACTTCAAAAATTAGATCAAAAGGTTATGATGTAATAACTGACTCTATATACATTCTGTATCTAGACGACTCTTATATACAACTAGCAATTACATTGATTGGCACCCATGTATCTAAGTAGATGGGAGCTCATACATAGAATGACAAGTAGTTCAATGTTTATTACAAAGAAGTAATTGTTTGTGTCTGAAGCTACTACTTAAGAGATTGAGTGGTGCAAAACTTAATATGGATGGTTGTCCAAAAGGTTTGGCAGTTGTGGATCGAGGGAATGATACCTCATTTGTTGAAGACATGGGAATGGCCTTCTCATGAGGTTATGTGATAGCTTGGGACATTGTTTAGTAATTGACTTCGAGAGATCCATGGTTTGGGAGTTCGAGAGTGGAACTCAGGAATCCAGTTTTCTGACTACACCTTTCCAAGGGTTATGAAACAAATTGATGGAGTTCGCTCTATGAGATTTTGAAGATGTTTAAAGAAGCCAGTGAAGACGTTGTAGAAAAGAATATCAAGACAAGTACTTGTTAAGGGAGGTACTTGGAGAATTAACTCTTACTTGTATTGTGCCTATTAATTGATGTTAATCATTAAATGTAATTGTTGTGTGATTTATAATTATTTTGATCTAGATATCTAGTCCAACTAATATAGCTCCTATTTTGGTGTTTGGTTGAGATATTTTTTCAACTAGTTGATTTTATGGTTAAGATATAATTTATATATTGAAACGTACTTATTGTATTTATATGTGATGTTTAATATAATGAAATGGAGTTTTTGTGTGCAATATGATGTTTAATGTAGTATCTGTTGGCTATTTCTCAACAGAAATTCCTAGTATATGAGGATCACTATAGATAACATTAAAATTAGTGTAGATATATTTGTATCTTTGACAGCTAGTTTGTTGAAGGTAAGACTTGGTATTTTTGATGGGATATGAGGGAGATCTCATAAATAAATGTAGGCTGTCGCATAGGGAGGGAAAATTTGGATATGCAACTATGTCCATTCAAATTCATCGCTAATCATCATTGTTTTTTCTTTTCTTGCCTGTATCTGTTGTTGGGAAAAAAAAAGACTGAGTGGGGGGGGCATCCGTATTTATTGCAGACAATCAAACTTTTACTTTTTCCTTTCTAAAAACCCATACGATACTTTACTGAAGGAAACTAGCGTATATACGTGGATATCATTTACAGAACTCGCGTATGTCCAGAGATCTAATTATGTGTTTGAATCTTAACTCAGATCATTTCATTATTCATTCATCAGATATTTCAGAAATAGTAAACAGGTGCAGACAGAATAGAATAATCATCACATATATGCAACACACATGAACACCAGGATTTTTAGGTGGAAACCCAATTCGGGAGAAAACCACCGCTGCCGTTGTTTCAGCCTTAAAAATTTAATATTAAGAAAACTTCTTACAATCATGTACTGGTTCAGACTCAAACCAGCACGCAGGCACCCACCTGCAGAAGGCTACAACCTTCTCTCGTTTACCAGCGTCTCCTGGAAGGGAGCTATGACCCCTTGAACTCATTTACCAGCCTTTCCTGGAAGGGAGCTACGACCCCCTGAACTCGTTTACCAGCCTTTCTTGGAAGGGAGCTACAACCCCCTGATTGAAGGCTTCGACCCTCAGCACCACTGCAGACCACGTTTCATCAATTTTCAAACTGGATCAAACAGCTTCAACACAACCCTTCACTTATCAACAATCATACCTTGCTCATTGCTTCAAACAGAATAGTGAGACCACTATAACCAGAATATCAGATATAACCCAGACTTCAGAATAGATATGTAGAAACACATTCAACCTTCAGCAACCATTAGATCAGAAATCATATGCACTTTTATTTAATCAGACTCGCGTATATACGCGCTTTCCAGAAGACGAACCTGCGTATACACCAGTGCATTTTCCAGGGAAAAACCCTAACTGCACATATGCGCTTTTCTTTTCACAGACCCGCGTATACACACGCTTTACATGAAACAAACCTACGTATAGATCTATAAAAGATCAACTTTGCAGTATAGAATAGATCTATAAACTTACCCAGATTTCTTCAATCTCTTCAACAGGATTGTGCCAGGTCTTCTTCACTTCTTTTCAGATCATCCTTGACATTCACCATTTCTAGATCTAGAGATATTGAGCCTTCTTCATGTTCATAGGTGCATTATAGATTCAGATCTATCAATTAGGAACAGGGTTCAACCATACAGATATACTTCAGAGAGAAGTATTCATCAAAGCCCAAACACATGCACACCTTTTGTACAATGATTTTCTTCTCCTTATATAGGGTTACCCTTCATCAATACCATGAGTCAAAACCACATAACTTCCAATGGTATTCCTAGACGGGATCACATAGGCGAACCATCATTCAATACAATGGGTCAATACCATGGTAGTTACCCTTGGTTTTATAAATTTAGAGTGCTTTTTCCCATACGCAACTTGGCACGTTATTTACCACATGCACACGCTACTTCCTCTAGACAAATCCGCGTATGCCTTGAGACATACTCTTTTCTTGGATATGTTTTGGAATATCAGAATTTTGATACTCCTTTTCTCAGTTGCGATGGTGTGTTGGATATAAGTATAATTTTTTTTGTGCTTATAAAATTAGTGATGATGAAATTCCAAAATCAGATCAAGAGGTCATGGTGTAATAAATGACTCTAGATACATTCTATATCTAGACGACTCTTTTATACAATGAGTACAAAAATTGGAACCCACGTATCTCGGTAGATGGGAGCTCGTCCATAGAATGTCTAGTAGTTAAATGTTTATTGAAAATAAGTAATTGTTTATGTATGAAGCTACTACTTAAGAGATCGAGTGGTGTAAAACTCAATATGGATGGTTGCCTAGACAATTTGGTGGTTGTGGATCAAGCGAAGGATCCCTCATTTGTTGAAGACGTGGGAATGGCCTTCTCATGAGGTTATGCAACAACTTGGGGCGTTGTTTAGTAATTGAATTTGGGAGATCCATGGTTCAGGAGTTCGAGAGTGGAATTCATAAATCCAATTTGCTGACTACACATTTCTGACCATTATGAGACAACTTGATGGAGTTCGCTCTATGATATTTTGAAGATGTTTAAAGAAGCTAATGAAGACGTTGCAGGCAAGAAGATCAAGACAAGTACTTGTTAAGGGAGGGACTTGGAGAATTAACTCTTACTTGTCCCGTGCCTATTAATTGATGTTCATCATTAAATGTAATTGTTGTGTGATTTCTAATTAGTTGGATCTAGAGATTTAGTCCGACTAATATAACTCCTATTTTGGTGTTTGGTTGAGATATTTTCTCAACTAGTTGATTGTATCGTTAAGATAGAATTTCTATATTGAATTAATACTTGTTGTATGTATACGTCATGTTTAATAAAATATAATGGATTTTTTGTGTGCAATATGATTTTTAAATTGATATAAGAGCGAGTGGGAATCCCACGTAGGTGACGAAGTGGGATTGAAACTAGTAAAAATGAATCACATAGGGTCAATCATCACTTCCAAGACTTACAATAACTATCTATTTTTCATCACATTAAATCCTAACCATTTGATTCTGGTTAACTTTCTTGCATTTCCAAATTAAAATCGAATGTAAAGGGAACACCATTAAAGGCGGAAATGTCGTGTTAATTATGTATATAAAAATTAGATTCATTTTAGGTTGGAGTCCGTTTGAATATAGGATGAAATAATTATTAGTATATTAGTAATATTATACAACACCTTACAAAGCAGACTGGCAATGTGATATCTAAACTTATACTTGAAAATTAACCATTTAAATTGTAGAAAATATAACATAGTAATTTAAGAGGTATTTCGTTCAAAGGCTAATCATAGCTGCTACTGCTAATATAATGCAAGTTGTTACCCACATTAGATTTATGCCATAGCAATATACGATAACAACGTATCAACGAATGGTCGAACACTTTACTGTGACAAAGGGAAGAACTAAAGGAAGTTACGTGAAATGGTTGATTCCCACAAAGGTCTTACAATATTCCAAATTCAAAGGTTAAAATTACGGCTAAGTTCCAAGTTCGAGACAAATGCTACGAAAGGAAAAAATAATTTTACCATTGATGTATTCACTACAGGGTTAAAGATGAAGATGAGTATATGTAATTTTAAGTTATTTCAAAAAAGTTTAATCATTTTAAATGTTTATTTTGGAATAGGGTTTTTATAATTTTAATTTAATTATTAATAAATATTAGGTGATTTATTTTGGAATAATATTTTTATAATTTAATTTAATTTAATTATCAGTAATTATTAGGTGAATGAGAGGACTTTTTATATGAAATGACTTATGGTTTTGTTGGCATGTGATATTGATAAGCCCTTGATATTATAAAAAAATTTATTTACATAATAAGAAGCTCCATAGTTAATCTTGTTATATGTGAGTGTATTTCTTCTCCTTTGCATGCTATATTGGATATGCTATAAATAATTTTGTTGAATTATTTTCTCTCAAACTTATTCTCTAATTAGATAGAGGATTAGAGTATGAACCAAAAGAGTTTGCAAATTCTTGTAGACAATAGGAAATTAGAAGGAAGTTCACCACCAAATATGACATAGAGCATAATGGAGTGGATGAAAGGAAGAATTGGACCATCATAAACATCACAAGGACCATGAACAAAGATAAAATTCTATATGATGATTTTTGAGATGAAGTTGTTTCTTGTTCAATCTATACACTAAACAGATCACTAATAAAAAAAGTGAAAGGTAAGAATGCAGTGGCATGAATTTAAGTGTCTCTCACTTCAAAAATTTTGATTGTATTGTCGATGCACGTGTATGAGAAGATCTAAGAAGAAAACATGACAACATGAGAGGAAAGTGCATCTTCATTAGGTATAATGAATTATAAAAAATCCTACAAACCATTTAGCTCAATCACCTATAAATTTTTGCTAAGAATATATATAAAATCCTTGGAGGATAAATCTTGGAGTGACCAAGAATATGAAACAATGGAATATCAAAATCCATTTCTCCAAATAGATGAATAAGTGGAATGTTTAGGATAGAAAGTACCTCCACCAAGATTGCAAAGCTTATAGGTGCAAAGATAAGAAGAAAAAACTAAAAATAATTCTTCTTCCAATAGTGAGTTAGTACATTTGGTGAGAAACTAGAGATATAGTTCTTCAGACAATGAGTCATTGGCTTCAATGAGAAATAAAAAAACAAGGAGCTTGAGGGAAATATATGAGCAACAAGATGGCATGAATCAACAAGATCACTTTTCCTTATTATCCAATCAACCTAATTATTTTAAAGCGACATTGAAGAAAGAGCGTTGGGTATATACCATGAATGAGGATATTGAAGCCATTGAAAGGAATGGGCCATGGGATCTTGCTAACATCCCAATAGATAAAACTAGCATTGGCCTTAAGTGGCTTTACAATACACAACTAAATAAGAAAGGAAAGGTAGAGAAACATAAGGAAATACTAGTTGCTAAATCATTTTATTGACAACTAGATATTGCCTATGGTGAGACCTTCACTCCAGTAACAAGGTTAGACAATATAAGAGTTGTCTTAGATGTAATAGACTAGAAAAAATAATTTGGAAGAGGGATATGATGGCTCCAGCAAGGGTTTCAATCATGGTTTTGCAGATCTATGTCGCCGCTGAGGATGACAACCTTGGTGCTACTGGTCTAGCGAAGCTTTCTCTCGGTGCCAACATAGCCGTCCTCACAGATCTTGCTGCCTCAAGGATAATCGGTGGTCCAGAATCCCTCGCTACACCAGAATCAGCTCTGGCTTCTGCCCCTGGCCTGGAGCTCGGGCTCCTAGCTTCAAGAGCTAGCATACACAAACCGAGAACCGAACACACAGAACAAGAACCTAAGAACAGGGATGAGCTTCGAGCCAGGGTTTATTTCCAGCTAGATCAACTAGATCTATATTTCCCAGGAAAAGAGGATGCTACAAACGTTTCGGCGCACGACCATGAAAATGAGGGAAAGGAGATCAACCTAACCTGGGGAAGAAAGCCAATCGAAAATCGTAAGGATCCACAAGGGTTTTTGAGCATTAGTGTTGTTGGAGGCGGATCAGGCCCTAGCCTTGGATCCTCACCCTTGGGACGACTCCCTGCAAACAAGGGAAAGAAATATGCGATCAGATCTATTGCTCCTCCTCTACTTTTGGTGAGAAAAGAGGTGTAGAGTTTCAAAGGCTTTCTGCAGATATAGGAGGTAAGGGTGATAGAGGAGAAATGCGTAGGGAAACAGCAGGACGACCCCCACGCTGAAAATCCGACCCTACCAGGCCATTATAGGGATTTTTACCCTACCTCAAGTAGGCGAAAGGTGTCATCGGCCTTGAAAGCAAGAGACACAGGCCCGATTAGTGACCAGTGGGAGCTGGAACATCTGATCCAGGCTAGAATCGAAAAAATTTCAACACACAAGAAGAGACCCAAAGGTAAATTTCTATTGCTAGTTTTGCTGATGATAAATGACACAGGATTAGACAATATTGGAACGAAGATACAGGACCCCTTGTCTCTAATCCATGCCCTCTCTGGTTTCAAGAGGACAAAGCTCTTTGGCAGATTGGAGCAAGGACGAGCCTTGATCCCTCGGATTCAGTGTGAGGTAAGGAAGTGGTTATATCTGAATTTACTGTGTAAGCAACCCTCATCCTTGCATCTTGATATAGAACAACAATAGGGTCTGTTACCACACTCAGATCTCAGGCAACATGTAACTTTAAAACTTTTTTAGATTTTCATCAAACTGCCTGTGGGCAAAACTCATTTAGTTTGGGTACAAGAAGACAATACCATTCTGCAGCTGAAACAACAAATATGGAGACTGATGGGATATCCTGTCCCGGTCCAATACCTGCTTAGTGGTAGCCGCTCTCTTCAGGACTATAGTTCTTTGAAGAATTATGAAATTAGCGCAAAATGACCATCTCACTGAACATTCGACTGAGAGGGGGTGCTGCGTACCAGGTTATAGCAAGTTCTGTAGGAGGAGATAAAAGGAAAAAACCCACAACCTAGGAACAATCAAATGGAGGCCTCTCCTACAAAAATATCTTACAGGGAACAAAGCTGCAGGGTCACCTCCAGATCAAGGAGGATATGTACCGCGGCCATACATCATGGAACAGCTTGGAAAAACCCCTGCCATAAAGATCGATATTTCAGGAACAGAGGAGTACGTCAAGACATATGAAACCCAGGCATTAATCTGCCGATTTAATTTCTTCTGGCTAAAACCAATGGACCTCTTCCATTGGATTTTCACTCAATGGACCATGGAATGTGATATTCACCTCTGCTCCAAAGGGTTATTTATTGTTAAATTTATATCTTCGGAAGTCAGAGATCGTATCATCAAAGCAGGGCCTTGGTTTTGGGAAACTACGGGTCTTTTTATGACCCCATGGTTTCCATATTTTGACCCAAACACCATGACTGTCTCTAGAATGCCAGTATGGGTCTGATTATACAACCTCCCCCTTCATTTCTGGAGTGATCAGGTCCTGGAGGGAACTGGGAATAGTATTGGGAAATACATCAAAACATATACGGAGAGAATCGAGGAGAGGATTTACACTTTTGCATGGATTTGCATGGAAGTAGATCTAAGAAAAGGGTTGCCGGAAAATATTATGTTAATCTACAAGCAAAAAAACTTGCTGCAAGGACTAGATTATGAAAACACTGCATTCAGATGCAAAATTTGTAGGATGACGGGACATTTACAAAGCACATGTCTAGAAGCTAAGAAAGCAAATAGAAAAAAAGAACAAAAAGGGAAACAGAGAAAAGGGTGGCAATATCCCCCTCCTGATTCAGAGGAGGACAAATCTGAAGCAAAGGAGGAAACAACTCCCACGGGAAATATTGAGCCTACACAAGGACAATAGATCCAAAGGGAAGACATATCAGCACATAAGGACTCTCAACATCACCCGAATTAGCTAGAAAGGACTAGTGAGGACATGGGTACTCGAGGGATCAAACGACACCATTCCTCAGATACTTCAGATTCAGACAAGGATACAAAACCCAGATAGCAAAAAATCAGTTAGTCCTTGCAACGATTGTGCCTTCCTAGGGTGAGTGGTGCAAGGTCGAGAAGAAGAATGGGAGGAAAACCTGAGTTGTGGGACATCTACTCACTCTCTGGCAGTAGTGGTTACTTTTTAGGGCCATCAATCTAGTTTTCTCTTGCCTTTCCTCTCTTGACACATTTTTCTCTTTCTTACTTTTTTCTTCTTTTTTACAAAATGAAATGGAAGCCTTGCTATGATGCATTGTGTGCCAAAGCACATGTTCCCTATGGGCAGTTGTCTAAAATGCTTAAATACATATGCTACATGTAACTTTTCATTTTATAAATAAAAAGTTGTTGTTTTTTTTTTCTGTGGAAAAAAAAAAGACTAGAACAAGTGCCTAATTTACTATATGCATGTGAATTCAAACTTTTTGAATGGAGTTTTAGAAGAAGAGCTGTATGTATATTAGTCACCAAGTTTTGAAGCAAAATGCAAAGAGTACTAAGTGTACAAGATGAAAAAATCCTTGTATGGCTTGAAGCAAACTCCTAAATATTGGTACAATTGAATTGACTCTTACTTGCTCAAGGATGGTTTCAAGAGGAGTAATAATGAGCCCACTCTTCATACCAAATTAGATTAGTAAGGTAATATTCTTATAATTTGTCTTAATGTTGATGATCTTATATATATTAGAAAATTTATGTTAAATGATTTCAAAGCTTCCATGAAAAGAGAATTTCAGATGATAAACCTTGGTCTCATGAAGATATTTTTGGGAGTTGAAGTCAAGAAATCTACTTAAGGAATTTTAATATGTTAGCAAATTATGCTACATATATCTTAAAGTGGTTTAGGATGGACAAGTGTAAACCAATCGAAACACCTATTGTAATGGGAAAAGAATTGAGCAAGCAGGATCAAGTACCAACAATTGACTCAACAATGTATAAGAAGCTTTTAAGAAGCCTCATACACCTTACTGTAACTAGACCTGATGTTATGCATGTAGCTATTTTAATTTCTATATTTATGGAGTTTCCCAAGGACTATCACTAGAAAGTTAGAAAAATAATTTTAAGGTATATTGTAGGTATAACTGATTATGGATTGTGGTACACAACTCTAAAGATAACACACTTAAATGATAAATGGAAAATGACTTTGCTCATAGCATTGATAATAGGAAGAATACCTTAGAATGTGCTTTTGATTTTGGCACAAATTTGATATTGACATGGGAATATAAGAAGCAACTGATTGTCTCAATATCTTATACAAAATAAAAATATGTAGCAACTATTACAAAATTGTGCCACACAATATGGTGAAGAATACTCTTTAATATTGCACATGTGGAGAAGGAACTAACTTCTACTTTTTGTGACAATAGTTTAATAATTAAATTTTCCATGAACTATGTGTTTTCCCTTAAAAGAAAACACATTGAAACTCGTTATCTCTTCATTTACAAGCTTATCAACAATAGTGATATCTCCTATCAACTGTGTAGATTTAGATATCAACTAAAAAATATAATCACCAAACCATTGGAAATAATTGTTATTGATTTTCATAGATATCACTTAGGAATCATTAATGCTAAATAATGTAATAGTCTAGATTGAAGAAAATTATTAAAATGTAATATCACCTCACCAAGTCTACACATAATTAGTTAGGTTTTTTTTGTTACTATTAAATAGCTATATAGAAATCTATTAATTAGTTATATTTATATTAGTGTTTCTTAACATTAAACTTTTGATGATGTTATCTATTTAATTATGAGAAAGGAAACCTAGCCCTAATAGTTTTCAGTACTCTACCGTACCTATTTGTGCCTATAAATTAATAGAATTAATATGAGCATTTGACTCAAGGAAAGTGGTTACTAAAAAAATATCATTAGAATGAAGCCAAACATTATATTTAACCTTCATGCAACCTTAAAATTTTGGGAAAGTTTAGAGAAAAGATAAGAATAAATGAACAAATCGTTAAAGAGCATTATCATATGAGATTTGAACACAAATAATTCTAGCCATATGTATAAGGATCAGAGCCTTACAGCCTAGCTATTAAATCATTATATACACAATATAAAACAATTGAGCATGATCCATAAAGAATATGATAATTTATATTCATATCTAACCATAAGATATAACATGGAAAATAAGTATATTTGAACAAACTAAATAACATATTCAACAAGTAAAATATAGGTTGAAAAGTGAAATAATTATTGATCAAAGGGATTGAATCCTAGATCATAATGAAATAAAGGGAAGTGGGGTTTAAGTTTTGGTGATTGAAGACCAGATATTCTAGTGTCTAGTGGTTATGATATCCTTTTTCCCTAGTGAAACACTTCATATTTTATGTAAAGATGTTCTGTATTAATTGGTAGTTACTAAGAAATAAACATCAATCTGAGATCAAATAATCCATTTTCTTATAAAGAAGGTTAAATCAATAGAAAAAACGAATCAAATCTAAGAAGAGGGGCTCTGTGAAGAATTATAAGAAATATGACAAAAGATAGAGATATTCCTATTAAATAATCTAAATTTTTTCATAGAACATTTATAAATGCCAAAACTTAGAAATAAATTTAGAGAGGATCTAGTCATATAAATTAAAAGGTTGGTAAACTATGATCCACCATAAACATCAAAACACTTCATGATACAATTCACATTTCTAAAATTAAAAAGCGTATAAATTTATTTTAGATTATTATTATTAATTATAAAAAATTAATATCTAAGTTCAACATATATATATTTAGAAAACATGTAACAAATTCTTAACCATGAATATTCACTCGAAATTTACCATATTTTCAAATAGGGTTTGTTACAATACCATGGCTTATCAATACCACTTACTAAAAAAAACCATAACTCATACTAAAAAAAACCATAAACCATAATTCACAAGGCTCTCATTTATTCACATTACATTTTATTTAATTAAAAGACAAAAAGAGCATAATTACTTTGGAGATTAGTCTCAACCTTTAATTGTGAATGTTGCTAAAAAAATTCTAGAATATTATGTGGAGATTAAATCTCTACCATCCACGTAATAATTCTTAATAATTAAATTAAAATTATGAAAACCATATTCTAAATAAACATCTTATCAGTGTAATTAATATAGATATATAATTCTTCCATCACAAAATTTTATCTTATTCACTTCAATCACAACATATTTTATATTTCACTTGTTTTTATATTAATATATGAAACATTATATTACATAGTATGTATGTATACATACATATAATAATCTATTGTTTAGAATTAAAAGTGTTTATATGGAACTTAGAAGTATTTTAAATCAGATTTTATATTTTCAAACTCAAATTCAAACTTTTTAACATCTATATTTTGATTATAAAATTTCAATTTCATTTCTTCATATAATTTCTACTTTTAATATTAATATTTACATTTTAAAAATCCAATTTCATTTCCTCATACTCTATAAATTGTAACCATTTTACAAAATTCCATTTTAATTCTTTGATACTCTTTAACAACCATATTCACACTCCCAAAATCCAATTTCATTTTTAAAATACTTATATTACGACTTCAAAATCACACTTTAAATTCATAAACTTAATCAACATTTTCTCTTACCATTCTCATCTTAAAAAAAGGGTTAAATTTGAATATTACGTACGTCTAAATATTGATATATCATTCAAAATACTAATATCTCGGTACGTGTGCTGTTAAAAATCTGAAGAGAGTGAGAGGATTTTTTCACAACGCAAATCACACCATGATATTAAGGATCGCATAAAGCAATTACATATATAAGACTTAGATCATTGGCTTTAGCAAATTATGAATGAGACATGACACGACTCCAACTCATAACTTAGGAATCAACAACTTCTATATTGACGCTTGGGAACTCCCAATGAAAACTCATAGCAACACATGGAAGCATTAATTATAATACCCTCCCTTAATGCTTACATGTAGAAAATATAGAAAGAACACATTACAACAATAAATAAATCTTTTTCATATTTTTCTGATATGGTCATCACTATCATTCATATCCACTCCGAAATATCATGGTTTCCACTCTTTTATTGACCACACATTCGATCTTCCCACTTGATCTATTGAAGACAACTGCTTCAGACCATCGTTGACGTACTTTGCATAATTGACACTTCTCAACCTCTCGGAGCGTAACAGGTTAGTCTTGATATTGAACCATCTTATGGAAGTGCTACCATTTGTTTAATCCAAGGCCCTCCGCAACCTTCACCAGCTATCTAGGATAACATTTTGGATACAGAATGTCTTCAACGGACAATTATACAACTTGACCTTGTATAAATAACCTGTATTGTTGCTCCCGAAGCATGATGGGTCAAATTAGTCTGTTGAATAGTTGGTATGTTCTTTTTTATTCTGCATCATTTTATTCTTGCACAATATAATAACATAATACTGCTTCAATTCACACAAAAAAATCAAACATACAAGCAAACACAAACCTTAATAAACTGCACCATAAAAACCATTAACAACCAAATTGCAATATCACATTGACCTAATAATAACCCCTCATATCCATATATAATCATCCTTCACATTTGATAAAGAAGAGTCCCAATTGACTTGAGACTATTTTGTAAGCATCGAAATTCTTTTTTTTTAAGATTCTCTTCACAATAAATGGCCTTAATTAAGGCGTACTCAAATCCATCACACCCTTTATTGAATAGTGGCTGCATGTGGCAGAAATTTTTCCTTCCTAAACGATTTGAACAATGAGATAATAATTATACATATAAAATCCATGCTTTAAGATTATTTCCAACATTACCCTTCTCCTTGAATGATTGTATGGCCCTTGACGGATCTTCCAATGTGGTTCATGTTCTAGCATCCATATTCGTAACACAGAGTGTCTACGTGCTGAACAGATTGTAGCACATAGTGGAAATTTGTGATGAGGTGTTGGGATCGCTTGTCATGATTTTTCCAGTGATTCTCTGCATTGCATTATGTAATATCTCGTTTCGGGGATATCTCTAAGTCACGGCAAACTCCAACCAGCGATTGATTGGGAGGGCATTTACCGGATATGTCATCTCTAAGGAGAACGAGATCCAGAGGCTATCTAGCCCTTCCCAGACTCTGTCTATAGAGCTTCTAGAAGAATCCCGCTCAAAATATTGGATACCACTATAATATCCCGCTCAAAAGTGACTTGCAACAATATGCAGACACATGTATGAACACACCATGAAAGAAGAAAGAAACCAACATTTTACAAGAAATTTGTGAGACAAGAAGATATATATCTATCTATATATATATATCCAGAATAATGTATAGCAACATAAGAATGTACAAGTCTTGAGGAAACAACCTCTCAAGAAAAGCAATACCAGCCTCAACAACAGACGTACATGAAAGTGATAAACATTGTTATTTCTGCATAAACCCAGGCTATGAAAACATAGTCTATGATAGAATGTTGTTCCAAAATAATGTCAACACATGGATATGACAATAGATGGCCCAAATATAATAGGGGATAAAATCTATAACCCTTAAAAGAAAAAATATCTCAATCCTCCAAGGGATTGGCGTAAATACACAATATGAAAAAAATGTTGGAGTTCATGGGCATCTGCTGCAATTCCAAACTGGAACTAAGTAGAGAAGGCTGAAGATGATGAGAAACTGAAGTAGACCTCCTCCAATACATCTCCAAATTGAAAGGCTGATCCTTACACTAGAGATCTTCCCCTCAAATCAACCCGCAAACGCTCACTGCAGATACACCATGAAAATAACGCAGTAACTAGGAGGGACTGTGCAGTAGGGGCATAATAAGTGTTGGCTTGATGCCAAGATCCGAAAATCAGCTCCAATGTCTCCCAATATAAACCTCCAAAGGAAGGAAAGACTCTCGTGAAGTCACCACGGCAACACCCTACAACACAGTATTATGCTATTGCAGCAATAACGGTGTCCTGGAGGATGATGCTAAAAAACTAACCTTGCCCGAGATGGCACTCAAAGTCCCCCAGGACTAAGGGTGAGATATTCGCATGGAGACACTCAGATGCACTAAACAGTGCTATAGACAAGCTAAAAAGACAGTGTGCTAAAGAATACAAATGTCTCACTCAAAAATCAACAACTCAAGCATGAATCAAATGAGGAGGCTCCTCCATCTTTTATAGCGTTGGTTTCCCTTCAAAACTCAACGTAGTCTCTTTCTCTCCTCCACATCCTCATCTTTATCCACATCCTCATCCTTATCTACGCTGAAGCTTGCAGAAGCTTCTAGAGTGTACATAGGCCCCCTCCTCTACGTGGTGTTAGGCCCCCCTTGACTGCCACTTAAGTCACAATGTTGTGCTACTAGGTGGATGTCTTATTTCTCTTAAGTGAGTTAGACCCTCTTCACTCACTTTTTATTTATTTACAAACTATAGATGAAAAACTAAACAAAATAGAATATTCCAATTAGCTTTCACTAATTAGGAATATTACAGTCGCCCCTGACAAAATGTTGCTTGCCCTCAAGCAACTGCTTAAACAAGTCTCCTTCCTAGCGGATGCTCTCCACCAATACTGCAAAATGTGCCTGGGTCCCAAATGCGCCACTGAATCTTCCCTGTCCTCTGCATCACCCTGATATGAAGGGATCTCTCAATGCCAGGATCCCAAACTGATCTATCACGGTACCAGCCAACCAACAATCCTCCCGGATCCCATTGCCACCATGGCCAATAATAGCCCAAGTCCCATGGCTCGGACTGCACACTGTCTCTGGCTATGACTGATGCTCTAAGAGGCGAAGACCATGACCCCTGCTGAGCGATATATGTCACTGTGTAAGCTATCCCATTGACTGTGTACCAAATTATCACCTCTCTCCACTCAAGTCATGGAACCTGAAATATAATGAGGAACATCTCCCTCATGTGGATCCTCCATCCCTAAGCAATCATCCAAACAAAATGAACCACCTCCCAACAAGGAAACTCCTAAAAATCTCCTTCCACCTCAAGCTATGGTAATGAAGGTGGGCTAAAAATCTGAACTTGGAAACCATCATAGCTTACCCCATGCTGTCCTCCTCTCCACTCATGACAAGTGTAGAGTGTATGTTGATCCTCAGCTGAAAAATTATTGCCCTCCAATGGCAAAGTGAAGAACAATTCTCCAAAGAACAAGCTAGCCTAAAACAATCTATCCATGAAGAATATGACATGGTCATCATGGAGCATCCTAATGAGAGGTTTGTTGAAGGTTTTACATGATGATACATGATGAAAACAATTCCTCACAAGGATACAACACAGTCTCATCCACTGCAACTTCAGAAAATTACATGGCCAACAATCTCCATGAATCATCACATCTACTAAAGGATAGTAAATGGCTGAATGTAACAATAATAATACATGATCAAGCACTTTCCCATGGCTGTACAATGGATGAATATCAATATTATGGCCCACCTCAAAAGAGAACAAACATCTGGCTGTGGTGGCCATATCTCCTCCCATGCTCCCATTAGAACATGTAGTGCAGAAATTGTGAGAATGTTTCCCACTCAAGGACACACCCAACTCATGTGTCTTCCTCATAATCAAGCCTCCAATACAAATCTGATCTATATCAGCAAATGGAGACATGATCAGTAGAAAAATAAAGAAAACGCTAAAGGTTACAAGTAATGCAAGAAGGTACCAACAGCTTCCTCAACAAGTACAACGTAGTTTTACAAGTTGCTGCTTGATAAAAGTACATGGAAAAATGTTTCTGTTAATCATGCATGTCTTCATATGATACATGATATAGTGCACAAGCTGAACATACATGTGATGATAAAACATTTTCCCAAGGCCACAAAAGAGATGGCTGCCTCCATCATGTATATTGGCCCAATACAATTCATGTAGCAATATGACAGGCTTGCCCTCTTGTGAAGCAATGCACTTCATAAGAATGGTAAGAGTGTGCAAACCAATGAATGTATAAAGAAGCTTCTCACCATATGCTGGAAGTAAGATGGTACATGGATCCATGAATGATTCCTCCATAGTGTGTTGGGATGCTAGGAAGAAGAATGAACCATGTGCTGCAAGAAGATAATCCTCCTCATGCTTGGAAATCCAAGTCAAGAAGAATATTCCATAGTGATAGATTTCTCAATCATCATTACCTCCTCTAAGTCCAACAAATATGAAGTGATCCTAGGACCTATGGGTTATAGATCCACCATATCTCTGCGGGGCACACTTCATCCATAAGGCTCTGCTCCAAAGTTACAGCATTGTGAGCTCATGCAAATAAGCTCCTGTCAATACAAAGCTCCGTTCTTTGACATGATCCTTGTCAAAGACTCCTCTAATAATGTTGCAACAAATATGGAATACCTCCCAAGATGGAATTGATTCCCAATCATCATCAAAGACCAAGGAGATAGTGTCATCCCCTCTTCCTGCAACATCATACAAAGTGTGAGAGAAAATCTGCCCTTTCTCTCCCAGAAACAAACAAAGCAACAAGACATTGTGTTGCCTTCCCATACCTCCATCATACCAATCATGTGATGAAGACACAATGAATGATATGAGTATCATATAAACACCATGCATCCATACTCTATGCTGCTCAATGATGCAAGTATCCAGCCATATTTCCTCTATCCTCCTACTCTTAGGAAGAGTGTTTGCCAAGTGATGGCCAAACTCTTTCCATAGTAACCAGCGCATCCAAGCCTTCTGCTGCATGGTATCATAGATATGCAAGTGCAAGTGATGGTCAAACTCCTTCAAGAGTAACCAGCGCAGCCAAGCCTCCTGCTACTCGGTATCATAGATCTGCAGGTATCTCCCTAGCTCCTTGCTCATCATCCACACAATCACCCGTGGATGCATCCTTATTCTCCTCATCCTGTTACTCCTCCCATGAGGGCTACCATCCTCCCAAATCAAATTCCTGTCTTTGCACTTCATGGGATTTTGAAATGTAAGCTTCTCAAGGATCAATGAGACCCTATCAAGAATCAAATAGGTGGTAGGAAAAAACCTCCCATCATGATGTGTATGGCTCAAGGGATGTCCAACATAAGCATGAGAGATGTTATCCATCCTAAGATGTCCTCCATATTCTATCTGCTCTTGTGAGAAGGGAAGAAAATCATTGCATCCGATGGTGTGTCGAAGTGCATCTCCAATGAGCTCTCTCCTTGAGACCTCCCTTCCATCCATAGTCTTCCAAAACCAATGAGGTCTTGGATCTGAAAGTAGAAGTTCCTCTTTGAGTTGAGAGGAGCTCATTGAGAAAGTGTCATCTTGAAGGGAGAAAAGGTTTCTTACTCCAAGATGTCTACCATCAATCTTCAAGGCTTCAAACCATAATCTCCAATGTGATGTACAATCCAACAATGGCTCATGAGAATGATGGTTTGATTCATTCTCGAGTGTTTCCATGTTGCACAACGTAGTGCAACCAAGCTGCTCAATAGTAGCAATGAGATTTGACCCTTGGTCATGAAAAAGTAAATCTCCACATTGATCAAGAGAATTTGCTGCAACAATGGAATGTGGAAATCTTTTCATACCTTGATGTGCATTTGAAACTTCTTCTAGGGCTGTAAGAGTCCCTTCCTCAAAAGTTTTGGCTGCCCCAACCGTTGATGCATGTGGCTACTCCTCCATGAGAGTGACAGTGTTATCACAAGCCTCCTCAAGAGGTGATGTGATCTCTTCTTTCTTTGCTCTTTCTCCGTCAAAGGTTTGGATCAACCCTTGAGTGAATTCTGAAAAATTCTCCACCCTTGCATGGCTCAAGTGGCTGCACCACCAATCATATGCTTCACCCTCCAAATGTAGCACTGAGATTTCAACAGCTTCTTTCCCTGCTACAGGATGTAGTAGGAAAAATGCTTCCAACTTTATCACCCAAGTTCTTGCATTAGATGACCCATCAAAGGCAGACAACATAAATCTATTGCCTTTGATTTCTTTTCTGCTACATGGCCTCTTCTCTTCCTTCAACTGGATGAAATGAGGAAAATCTAGAGTCTCTCTAAAGGCTCTAGGTTGAGATCTATACTCAACAAGGTAATCACTGAGAATCTGATGATCCAAGTGTCTTCCATGCTCGATATCTTCTTCTTGATGAGAATAGGAAGTGCATGGTACTTCCTCTTATTTTTATTCAATCTTCTTGACCTCCTCAACAGTGGATGCATTTCCTCTGGATTTGAAAATAGATGAGAATAAACTCATCTTTTTCACCGTTCCAGTCTTCTTGGGCTTAGAATCACAGGGACCAGTGGATCTCACATACATGGGAAAAGGTGACCTCCCAATAGTATGCTGCAACTTTGAACTCTTCATTCTAGATCTCCTATTGTTCCATTCACTTTCATCCTGCCGGAGCTGACAGTAATCTTTGAAAGGCAAAGCTGCTCTGAAGTCTTCCCCCTTGGACTGCCATTCTCGGAAATAATCTCCAAACTGTATATGATCATGCTGCCTCTCTTTCTCACTCTATACTGGAGGTAAGAACGTAGGCATTGTGATAATGTCCACACAGTTTCTCTTCCAGTGTTGTAGATAACTAGCTCCAAAGGCTGAGCCACAAGTATGCTTTGGTACCACTGTAATATCCCGTTTTGGGGATATCTCTAAGTCACGGCAAACTCCAACCAGAGATTGACTGGAAGGGAATTTACCGGATATTTCATCTCTAAGGAGAATAATATCCGGAGGCTATCTGGTCCTTCCCATACTCTTTCTATAGAGTTGCTAGAAGAATCCCACTCAAAAGCTCAGATACCACTGTAATATCCCGCTCAAAAGTGACTTGCAGTAATATGCAGACACATGTATGAGCACACCATGAAGAGAATGCGTTTTACAAGAGCTGTGAGACAATAAGATTAATATATATATATATATATATATATATATATATATATATATATATAGATATATATATATACATACATATATATATATATATATACATATATATATATATATATATATATATATATATATATATATATATATATATATATATATATATATATAGCCAGAATAATGTATAGCAACATAAGAATGTACAAGTCTTGAGGAAAAAACCTCTCAAGAAAAGTAATATCAGCATCAAGCAATAAACACTGTTATTTCTGCATAAACCCAGGCCATGAAAACGTAGTCTATGATAGAATGTTGTTCCAAAATAATGTCAACACATGGATATGACAATAGATGGCCCAAATACAATAGGGGAGCAAAGCTCTAACCCTTATAAGCAAAAATATCTCAATCCTCCAAGGGATTGGCTGAAATACACAATATGACAAAAATGTCGGAGTTGCTGGGCAGCTAATGCAACTCCAAACTGGAACTAAGTAGAGAAGGCTGAAGATGACGAGAAACTAAAGTATACCTCCTCCAATAGATCTCCAAAGTGGAAGGATGATCCTTACACTAGAGATCTTCCCCTCAAATCAACCCGCAAACCCTCACTACAGATACACCATGAAAATAATGTAGTAACTAGGAGGGACTGCACAGTAGGGGAAGAATAAGTGTTGGCTTGATGCCAAGATCCGAAAATCAGCTCCAATGTCTCCCAATCTAATCCTCCAAAGGAAGGAAAGACTCTCCCTCTGAAAAACAAGAGAAGGAAGTGGTGTCGTGAAGTCACCACAGCAACACCCTACAACACAGTATTATGCTGCTGCAGCAGTAACGTTGTCCTAGAGGATGATGCTGAAAAAGTAACCTTTCTCGAGCAGGCACTCGAAGTCCCCTGGGGCTAAGGGTGAGATCTCCACACGGAGACACTTGGTTGCAGTAAACAGTGCTGCAGACAGGCTAAACAGCCAGCGTGCTAAAGAAGACAAATGTCTCACTCAACAATCAAAAACTCAAGCATGAATCAAATGAGGAGGCTCCTCCATCTTTTATAGCATTGGTTTCCCTCCAAAACTCAACGTAGTCTCTCTCTCTCCCCCACATCCTCATCCTTATCTGCGTAGAATCTTGCAGAAGCTTCTAGAGTGTACATAGGCCCCCTCCTTTACGTGGTGTTAGGCCCCCCTTGACTCCCACTTAAGTCACAACGTTGTGCTACTAGGTGGATGTCTTATTTCTCTTAAGTGAGTTAGACCCTCTTCACTCACTTTTTATTTATTTACAAACTATAGACGGAAAACTAAACAAAATAGAATATTCCAATTAGCTGTCGCTAATTAGGAATATTACACATATATATATTATTGTGCATATATTTTTTGAAGGAAATAATAATGTTGGTGTGCTTCTCCAAGAAATAGCAAGCGATAATTGCTTGCGGGAAATTATAGCACGTAGCTAGGGAAGAACATAGGATATGGTGGAACTTCTCAAAAATTCCATATTCTCGACACCCAACAAGGACAACATTTTTATCATTTTCCAGATTTTTGTAATTGGATGAAAATTTTTATTCAATCTCGTAGAAGTCAGGGTTGTTTCTATTCTGGTGGAGATTCTTGCAGATTCAGCCTCTAACAGAGGCTTGTGCAAGAGAGGCCTAGAAACATTGAACGATTTAATCAATTGCAATAATGGATGCTCAAATGCTCTTTCCCATACCCTGAAAATTCCTGATAATGTGAGAATAATGTATTGGAAAGGTGGAGATATCATTGTAATACCACCTAAAAAATTAAATGAAACAGATCTACACAACGAACAAATATATATACAGGCTCACAAAAGTCACACACTAAACTGTGTATAGCGAATCTATCAAAGGTCTCTCATCTTCCTTGTTAGGTCCCTATAATATTAGTGTATCCTTATTGTTATTGCTAGTATATCACCCTTATTGTTATTGTTGTTCCCATGTAGCCCCCATATTGTTACTATTGTGTCCCATAGAATCCCAATTTTGTTATTTTTGTGCCCTTACATTATAGCAACTCTGATTATATAGTGACCCCTTAGACTCCTATTTATAGAAATGAGGTTTTGTCATTTGAATCATATAAGAATTATTTATTTATGTAATGTAAAGGAGGTTTCCCCTAAAAGAGGATAATTTTTAAGTCGTTTATTTATCTTTTCTTATATTTTGTGACTTGGTTGCATAACATTTGGTCTCAGAGCTTTGGATTCTAGGGTTTTTCTTCTTCAAACAGGTCGTATTGGAATTTTAATAGTAACTTTTTTTCTATGAATTTTTAGAAGAAGAAATTGTAACCACGTGGAGCCGAAATTTTTATGAACCTATTGTATGAATTTCAGATCTTGGTTCTCTATATTATTGGAGATATGATCCGAGGAAATTAGGATTTTTGCAGGCTCCTCAATTTCATCTCAAACATGTGGCCTAGGGAAAATCATCATACATTTCGTTTCAGACATTCGATTTGAATTCTGTAAAAATTGGCCAAAAGTGCACAGGCTGTAGTTTTTCTTGTAGAAATTTCAAAGCCAAATATTGAAACAGTGACATGTGGAATCCCATATAACTTTGCTCTACTGAACTAGTCCATAATCAGGCCATTGTGATATATTTTACATAACTCTATATTGAAGAATATAATATTGGTATGACTAGTGGAATTGGAAAGAAGATTCATCAGCCTGCAATAGGACCAAACTTTAGAGCTTGGAGATCTTAAATTACAGAGTTACAACCATTGCAATATTGAGATCCTAAAAGAAAGTAAAAGGTGTGTATTTTTTTTAAAACTACATAAATTATGTTTGAAAAATCAATTTGAAGTGATTCCAAGGGCATCTAAAAGAATATATATCAGTATTGGGTTCTAAAATAACTCCTAAACATAATAATTCCACACACATTAAGCCCTCAAAAAGCTACACTATGACGCATGAAGAGGAAGAATTGCAACATGATATATCAAAATTATGGGACCAAGTGCAATAAATTTATCTCTCACAAAAGGCAACCAAAGATGAGCTGAAAGGTGGTATGGATGGTTTAAAAGGAAACATAGATGGTTTAAAATGTGACATGGATATTTTAAAAGACAAAATAGATGGCTTAAAATGTGACATGGATGGTTTAAAAGGTGACATGAATGGTTTAAAAGAAGACATGGTAGGTTTGACAATGTTGCTACAAGAATGACTTCCTAATGGTGAAAAGGTATTAGATGCAACTCATAATGAGAACAAAAGAAATTTTAATCATGATTTCATTCGCTAAAGTTATATTGGAGAACCGCCATATTCCAAAGATTGATATGGGGAAGTTTGATAACAAGGATCTGGTAACATGGATAGTACAAATGGAGTAATATTTTGATCTTCATAATGTGCAACACACACAAAAGATACAAATTGCAACTTTATATTTAGAACCCAATTAGTTTGTATGGTATCGATGGATTTTTTCTTGTAAACCACTAGTCACTTGGTCAATTTTTATTGATGGAATGATGGAATAAAGTAAGGATACAAAAAGAAACACCTTCTTTAGCCAATTGATAAATCTCAAACAAAAGGTTCAATGGTAGAGCACATTAAAGACTTCCAAAAATTGAATATAAGGGTAAATGATTTCTTGTAGGAACATAAGATTGATGTATTCGTAGGGACTTTAAAGGATAACATTAAACATGAGTTTCACCTTTGGGGACCTGATTCATTGGAGAAGGCATCAAGGTTGGAAAGAAAAATTGAAAGCAAAATTGTGGCAACAAGAAAGCCTAACACTCACAACTATAAAGATGGAAGTGTTGCTACTCCAAGACTTCCACAAACTACAAGGCTTACACCACAAAAAATTGAAGAAAAAGGAGCAAAATGGATTCACTACAGTTGTGATATAAATGATTTTACATAGATTGTGAAGAGGAGGAAGAAAAGCAACAAGATACTTCAAAAGAAGAGGATATACACAAATAACCAACCCTAGAGAAAGAAGAAATCAATCTGACCATATCTTGTAATGCATTGGCATGAATTGCCACTCCTAAAACTCTCAAGATAAAAGGACATATCAAGAGGAAAAAAGTAATAGTGTTGATTGATTCGGGTAGTACCCATAAATTTTTTCATTATAAGATAGCCAAGGAATTGAATTGCTTCCTATACCCATTGCCAGAGTTTCAAGTGATGGTTGTAAATAGAATAAGTATAAATTTCACTAGAAAGTGCTATAATATCAAGCTAACCGTGGGGAAATATGTATTGAAAAGTCAAATTCTATCCATTCCAATGGGTGGTGCTGATGTTGTAGTAGGTGTCCAATGGTTACAATCTTTAGGTATGATAACTTTTAAATTTCAAGAAATTTATTTTAATTTTATTATTTTTAGGAAGGAAAGGAAGTTGAATTAATGGGTATTGCAGGGAAACCATGAAATATAATTAGATCTAATGGCTTGACAAATCTTCTAAAAAAATAGCAAGGGGGCGTAATTACACAATTATTCTCACTAGAGGTTCAAACATCAAAATCATCTATTTCTCTAGATCTCCAAAAAGTCTTGGACAATAGTTCCAAAATATTTGAGACTCCCAAAGGCCTCCCACCCATTCGTGATCATGATCATGCTATTCAATTGATTCTAAGAAGTATTCCTCCAAACATCAGGGCGTGTAGATATCCATATGCCCAAAAGAGTGAAATTGAACGTATGGTTGTAGAAATGTTAGAGGCTGGTATAATTGAGCCTAGTCAAAGTTATTTTTAGGCTCCAGTAGTATTGGTGGAATGGATTATGGCATATGTTTCTGGGCTATAGGGAGCTCAACAAGATCATTATTAAAGATGAATTTGTCATTCCTATCATTGATGAATTGTTGGATGAATTACATGAAGAAATTTACTTCACCAAATTGGATCTTCGTTATGGATATCATTAAATTAGAATGAAGACTAAACACATTCCGAAAACAACATTTAGAACTCATGAGGTTCATTATGAATTTTTAATCATGCCTTTTGGCCTTTCCAATGCACCTTCTACATTTCAAGTTTTGATGAATTCCATTTTCAAACCCTTCCTTAGAAAATTTGTGTTGTTATTTTTTGATGATATACTAATCTACAACAAGTCTTGGAAGGATCATATTCAACATGTTGATAAGGTGCTCAAACTGACGGAGGAGAAACAATTATGTGCAAAAACCTCCAAATGTTTCTTTGGATTATTGGAAGTGGAATATGTAGGCCATATTTTCTCTCATGAGGGTGTTAAGGTAGACCGTAACAAAATTAAAGCCACTAAGGAATGGAAAATCCCTACAACCAAAAAGCATCTGCGAGGATTTCTTGGGTTGAAAGGGTATTATCGCAAGTTGGTTAAGAATTATGGGAGAATTGTAGCACGTCTAACAACATTACTATAAAAAGATGCATTTTCTTGGACTCTAGAAGAAACTAAGGCCTTTGAACATATCAAAGAGGCAATGTGCCAATCACTGGTCTTAGCTACGTTGGACTTCACAAAAAGCATTATGATGGAATGTGATGCCTCAGGAAGTGGAATTGGTGTTGTTTTAATCCAAGAAGGATGACCCATTTCTTTTGAAAGTCTACCAATCAAAGGAAAGTATTTACAAAAACCTATTTTTGAGAAGGAAATGTTGGCAATACTAAATGCACTAAAGAAATGGAAAATTTACGTAATGGGAAGACACTTCAAGGTAAAAATAGATCATGAGAGTCTTTTTGGAAAAAATATTATCTTCAGGAGAGAAACAAAAATGGATCAAAAAATGTTGGGTTATTACTTTGAAATCATCTACAAAAAAGGGAAGCGACAACGGAAGGATGAGGATGTGGAAACATTTTTTTATGTAATTTCTATTATCGAACTTCAGTGGATTAATGGAAGAATGACGAAGAAGTTTGGACACTGATTCAAAATTTGGAGCATGATCCGAGTATATCTCATACATTTAGTTGGAAAAATGATTCATTATGGTACAAATATCATTTATATATTTGTAATAATTCCCAACTCAAACAAAATATTATGTTGGAATTGAACACCTTTCCCTTAGGAGGGCACTCAAGATTTTAAAAAACTTACCACAGGGTCAAGAAGAAATTTTCTTGGGATGGCCTTAAATCTGATATTTAAAAGTTTGTGGCAGAATGTTTGGTTTTCCAAAAAAATAAATTCGAGACAATTAGAACCTAGGGTATGTTACAACCCTTGTGCATTCCAGGTCAACGTTAGGAGGAGGTTTCAATGGATTTTATCACAGGTTTACCCAAGTTTGAAGGAAATGTTTCCATCATGGTGGTAGTTGATAGACTTACCAAGTATACACACTTTTGTGCATTAACTCATCCATTTAAAGCGAGTAAAATTTCTATTGCATTTAAGGAAAAAATTCAAAAGCTACATGGAAACCAAAAGATTATTGTAAGCGACAGATATTCAATTTTCACAGGAAATTTTTTGACATAATTATTTTCTTATCTGGGTACTCAATTAGCTCATGGCTCATCTTATAATCCTCAATCTGATGGGAAAAATGAGATAGTGAAAAAATGTTTGGAAGAATATCTTTGTTGCTTTATAAATGACAAGCTGACACAATGGGTCAAGTGGTTACCTTTAGCTGAATGGTGGTATAACACTTCCTTCCATACTACAACAAAAGTGATCCCATTTATGGCACTTTATAGATATCATCCATCGTCCATCACATCGTCTTTAAGAGAGAATTATAAGGCTCAAGCAATGGAAGATCACATCGAGCATCAAAAACAAGTTCTCCAACTCTTAAAGGACAACACCACTTTGGCGCAGAATGGAATGAAACAACATGCAGATCAACATCGCAATGAAATAATTTTTGATGTAGGCGACTGAGTATTTTTATAGCTACAACGATACAACCAAATGTCCATCAAGAAAGCTAAGAAGGATAATGAATTGTCACCAAAGTACTATGGTATTTACAAGATCTTGCAAAAGATTGGTACGATGAAATAAAAATTGGAGCTTCCTGCATCTTCTCGAGTGCACCCATTTTTCCATGTTTCATGCTTAAAGAAGCTTATAGGTGACAAGCTCCTGGTTCAAACAATATTGCTAGAACTTGACGAGGAAGGGAAATCATATTGGAACCTGAAGCAGTCACGGAAATAAGAACTCAAAAACTACGAAATTGATCAATTTTAGAGTATCTCGTCAAGTGAAAGAACTTATCTGCTGAATATTCCACATGGGAGGATGATAATTTTATACAAAAGCATCTGGAACTATTCAAGCATTGAGGAATTTTTTTTTTTTTAAGGAGAGGAGCTTGTTAGGTCCTTATACTACTAGTGTATTCCCTTATTGTTATTTTTAGTGTATTCCCCTTATTGTTATTATTGTGCCCATGTAGTCCCCATATTGTTATTATTGTGCCCCATATAAACTGACTATTCTTATTGTTGTTCTCTTACATTATGCCGAATCTGATTATATTGTGACCCCTTAGACTCCCATGTATATAAAATAGGTTTTTTTCATTTGAATCATCCAAGAATAGTTCATTTATGTAATGTAAATGAATTTTCTCCCTTGAAGAGGATAATTTTTCAGTCATTGATCTATCTTTTCTTCTATTTTTTGAGCTGGTTGCATAACATTCCTAGCACTTTCGTGAGGGAGTTAAGCGAGAACCCGCTTTGATACCATGTTAGAAATCTGAAGAGAACGAGAGATTGTTCACAACACAAATCACACCATGATATTATTAATCACATAAATAAATTACACATATAAGACTTAGATCACTGACTTCGACAGATTATTACTTAGACATGACACACCTCCTACTCATAACCTAGGAATCAACAACTTCTAGATTGACGCTTGGGAACTCACAATGACAACTCACAGAACCACATGGAAGCATTACTTTCAACACGTGCTATTTTTCTTTTTTCCCAATGAGATGCTCAACGACTATGGGTAATCCTTTCTCAAACTATATGTATGGGTATGTGAAAGCACAATCCCGCTCCTGTACTTTCCATCTGCCATTTGTTGTTCATTCACCCTTGAGTTAGATATTTAATAGTTTGTTTCAAAGAAAATTTAATACAAAGATTTTTTTTATTGCATAAGGGAATTATATACCTAAAGTTAAGTATTAGATGATGAATGAAGAAAGCACTCTCTAGTTTGGCAACTTCATATCCTAGACAAAGCCTTAGACCTCCACCAAAAGGCATAAATGGATTTTCATATGAACCCTGTGACACAAAGCATATCATATTTCAAGACATCAATTTTAATTTTAGAATTAAAAACTCTAAAAACTCTATATTATAAAATGGAGTGGAAAAAGGAAAATATATTTCTAACCTGCCATTTCCAAGGATTGAATTCCAAAGCATTTTCATGAAGAGATACATCGAGATGCACTCCTGCTAACACTGGAAGCACCTTCCACCCCGCAGGGATTTGGAAATCTAAAACAAAAATTGGAATAAGAAAATATGCATTTTTACATTCCATGAAAGCGAGAAATCATGAATATAATCATTTGATGTCATAAAAATATTTATAATTTAAGAATAACACCCTTAAATTTGACATCCTTCAATGCTTTTCTATGCACAAATTTGACTACATTACCATAGCGTAAACCCTCATTGATTACTTGAAATTCATAATTTGAAAATAACCTTATCCTCACATTATGTAAAAGATATTTAAAATATAAAAGTCGTAATTTGGAAATAGCCTTATCCTCACACTATGTAAAAGATATTTAAAATATAAGTGTCCTAATTTGGAAATAACCTTATCCTCACACTATGTAAAAGATATTTAAAATGTAAAATATATTTAATGAGACTATGTAAAAGACCCTCATTAAAGATTTAATGGATACCATTATTAACCAAACAAAGGTTTTGTTTATAAAAGTATTCGAAATTAGATTTTGAAAATGTAATATCAGATCTTACGGGGATGGGATATGACATATAAAGGAAAGAAAAAAGAATGTGTATATGATATAAAGGAAAGAAAAAAGAACGTATAATTGATGTTTTATGCTTACTTGTTGTGTAAAGGTCATCTGCTTGTAATGGCTCAAGTCCAAGTGTTCAGTCTCGTGCTTTGTGTGGGCTATCCTTTCATGTTCAGCCTTCAAAACTCAAAACGAAGTACTTGTTTAGAAAAGTGGGTATTGAAATTAAACCGTCTTTAAAAAATGGTGGATCTTAGCTCTCTCACCTTCAACTGTTGTAAGGCCAACTGTGAGTCACTGAGGCAGTGAACTATGACTGCCAACAGTGCATAAGTGGTCTCATGCCCAGCCAGCACAATATCTAAAACAAGGCTGAATATTTCATGGGGTTTGACAGTATCATTAACCATAAGCATGTCAAGTAAATCTCCCGATGGTTTATACTCTGATCCTTGCCCGGATCTTTCTTCCATTATCATCTTCACAAAAGAACAGATACTTTGTCTGGCCTGATAAAAACAAAACAAAAAACCCAAGTAGAATTATAATATAAAAAAAAAACCATGCTAAGATCATGGTACTAATATGAATCCAAATCACAGAACTATTATCTATCTAAGCAACAAAATAGTAATTATCTAAGTAACAAAATAGTTTGGAGGATAATTTTTTTTTTCTAATTTCTTAAAAAAATTCAAAAATCAGGTAGCTGGAGTGTTTGAATTGTATTTTTTTTTAATGATAAAAATAGATTTAGCACCATCAAAAAAAGCTTTAAGACACCCAAAATACTGAAATTTACTATAACTCACATTTTAAAAAATCTTTACTCTAAATTTTCATCTTAGGTAGAAACATGTAAAATTACCTGTACCGCTTTTGCATAACGTGTGCCTGGCATATTTATTGGCATTGAGACAAATCCTTTCATGAATGTAGCGAAGTCATGGAGTCTGGCTGATAATGGATTCTCAGGTGTCAAGCTCAGCATATGCTTCATTATAATATTGAATGTGAACTGCAGCATATGTTATGTAAAACTCCATAATCAGATGATTTCTCTATATCTAAATCACGGGAGTTCAATATAAGAAAAACAGTATGCCATTACTTTTTCTATATTACCTTTCTACTTTCATCACAGAAGATTACTGTCTGTTTATCCTTCCATGATTTTATCACCAGCAGCGCATTTTTCTCGATGTTCGCTAGAAATTCATGTTTGGATTTTACAGCATTTACGAGATTTAATACATGACTACGCAGTCGTTTGTGTTCATCTCCAACTATAGAAATTAGAGATGAACTTCCACATATATCATGTACGGGCTTTGGATAACTCAATTGAAAGAGACGATTCTCGTTTTGAAGTACAAAGGCATTCAGCTCCGGGTCACATGAAACAATGGTTGGTGATCCAAACAGATGGGATTTGAAAACATTGTCATACCTGCAAAATCACAGTATAGATAGATGCAAATTCTAATTTAATCCAATTACTTTGATGGAAAGATAATGAAGGCCTTAAATCATTCACCAAAAGTTTTATATTATAACTAATATAGATCTATCTTAATCAAGACCTAGCAAGACCCGAGAGTCTAAAGGGACTCAAGAAATTCTCGAAGTGAAAACTTTTTTAGAGTGTAAAATTTGACACTGCCAGTAATTTCTTGAAGTGAAAACTTTTTATAGAGTGCAGAATTTGACAGCCAGAAGAAGAATATTGATGTTTTATTATACTATAGATGAATATCTTTCAGAAAAAATCACATCATTAGAACCAAATCTTAATGATGTGATTAATTGGAAAGACATTCATCTATATTATGGATCACAAAAGTATTAGATTTAAAATTTTATTATACTTTTAATTAAACAAACCAACCAAGCGTGTTGATTTTGTGTTTATTTAAATAATTTTTTACTTTAATTTTAAAATGGACATACTTCAAGTTGAACAATGACATGCTTACACACCTACTCATGGATCTGTCATACTAAATTGTAGAATAAACCTCTCCACTAAAAAATACAAACCACAAAACTAAAACTTTTTTATCATAAATTTTCTAGAAAATTGCATCATCATTTGATAAACAGAAGTGTACTAATTTATCATTAAAGAAATAATGATATGGCTGAGTAAACTACTTAGTGTAATTTATCATCAAAGAAATAATGATCTGGCTGAGTAGTTCGAAACCAATTTCTCAAAAAATAATATAATTTTCAAAAAAACATTATAATAAAATAAATATGAATCACAAAAATTTACACTCTCAAATTATAACTTTATTTATTTTAAAACAATAAAAACCCACACTACCAAAGAATCAATGTGTTTGGACGAAATTTGCTTGAATATGATAAATATTTTATGACCTTTTGCAGCGATCGTTCAGAAATTTTCCTCTACTGTTTGGATGGTGGGGCTTGAGGAAAGCCAATGTTTCTCTCACTAATGGCCAGCCCATGCGTCCAGGGGGCGCTCTTCTCATTTGTTGAATGAAAGGCAGGTAGTGGTAGAATATCATATAAACAAATCCAACCAGAGCTGGCACTAGTACCTGTAATATTCCCTTTCTTGATCGAGTCAAAGTGGATAGAATCGATCCATGGTATTTTCTCACGGTATTGACTAATGGTATTGACCCATGGTATTTCTTGTTGTTATTGACCCATCAAGCCTATAAAAGGGGAGAGAAGGTAGGCATTTAGAGCATTCTGGATTATCTATCTTATTATTTTTGGGTTGAGAACCTCGCCATTTCAGTTATTGATAATGGGACGAAAACCCGGCGGTGGTGTGTATGTGGTGGATCCATCCAGGATTCACAACTGGGCTTCAGTTTCTTATATTTGTCATTGTCAAACAGCTGTGCATGCAATTTGTAGGATTTTATGGTCTGGGCATGTATTTTACTTTTAGTGAATAATAATATAAATAAATGGTCGCATTTCTTGTGTTCTGGTTCTTGATGAGAGACTGTATTAAATGAGAACACTAAGATTTTTTAGATCTATGAAATTTTTTATTGTTTTGAATCTTACAGTGGTATCAGAGCTGCGGCCTGAGAGTTCTATGTAAGGAACTTTGGTGAAATTTACTTTTCACCCTAGCCAACATTTCTCACTTCGGTGATATTTAACACCCTAGTTGGATTTTTATTTTTTAGTAAATTATTTTATTGGGAGTTATAAGTGAAGGGAAAATCATTTATAAGCCTGTGGGTTAAATTTGTGAAAATATTTGAAGGCATGATTTACAAAATCATTTATAGCTTGTATATAGCCTCTTATGAATAAATGTACCCATGATATTTATTCATGTGTATGGAAGATTCATATCTTTCTTTCAAATATGGTAATTGTTGAAAGGCTGGAAAATTATTGCTAGAGAGGGATCATTCCTAGGTTTTTCAGTAGCTAAGTATTGAGATCCACTGATGCCAATGTCGTCATTTTATTTTTGGAAACGCCACAAGAATAAACATAATGATATATCAGTTGATTCTCTGGGCTACAATACTTCTGTGGATCAAAGATGGCAACACATACAAATCAGAAGCAAGAGTAGAGCAACATGCCTTTCTCTCAAAAGGTCCATATTATCCTTCAGTAGTCAAAAGATATCCGGAAGGAAGATGTAACAAGCAAGTGTCTCTTCGAACTTGGATCCAAATCACTGGGTACAAAGTCAAAATATGTTCTCCTACAGCTAGACGCATTAAATATGGCTTTGAGCTTGATAGAGAAATAAAAATGGGAAGGGTCAAGTTGGGCCTTGAAGCCATCCATGCTTGCTTTGATACAACCTAGGTTCTTGGAGAATTCTTGTGAAAAGGTTGGACTCGCGGTCGCCTCTTGTCTCAGTAAAATCATAGCCTTAACAACACCACTATTGCCCTACAATGATGACATCATGAGGAGGAATTTTCAGGTAATGGTAGAAGCACTGCAAGGGTTGGACAACACCACCGTTCTTAATTTTTTCTAGAAGCGCACAATTTTGAAATGCATGGAAAAATTTAGATTTGGTATGCTTATGTTGGATCTAGAGTGTGATGATTTAATCCTTCAGATGCTACAATACTTTTGCAATGGAATTACAACGTCTCATCCAAACTTCATCAAAAAAGACATGTAAAAGATCATGTCTCCAATCTTAGGAGAAGATAGGGCTATCTGCGAACAATTGAAATCCAAATTGTTGGCCATTTGGAGGAAGGAGCTAATTGCATCACCTATTGCTTACGAACTAGTTGAGAGGTTGATCAAACAAAGCATCAAACTACTTAGAAAGAAGTTAACCAAGGAGGAACTAATGAAGATTTGTGGAGACAGCAAGAATGAACTAAGGAGGAAAGGCTTATGTTTTGTATGCAAGGGAGTTTGGGCACTTGACCATTCATGCCCAAATAATAAGGGGGCGACAAGGATAGAAAAATTAGAGACTTCTTCAGATCATGGGGATTCATCCATAGATGGGTTTGCTGATTTTCAGGAGAGGACCTATGAAGGATCTGAGTAGTCAAGTACAAATGGTGAACAACAACACCATGCTCTTCAGAGAAACTTGCAGGACAAGCTGATTAGTCAACTTGACAAAGTACGTGACGAAAGGAAAGATGCAATTCCTCTTGATGATGTGGTAGTTGAATCTATAAATACAATGGAGGACATTCATAAAGAGTATGGGCAATCAGGTGTAGACAACAGTCCACCAGTACATCCATGTTTGACAACTAGAGAGGATGGACAACTGATCCTCACATGTGAAGAGGTCCAGGATGAATACACCCAAGGAGAATCAAATGAGGAGCTAGTAGTAATGAACCGATATGATGAGCATGATCATGCAGGCCATCAAGAAAAGATAGTATGCAAGATGAGTCATTTCTAAAGGTCCAATCAAAGATTCAAGTTAAAGCAGTGGTCATGGTGAATCTAATGCAGTCGAATACAGAGACATTTAGCAGGGAATTAGAATTTCCAGTGAAAGACTTTCAGGAGAGGATCATGCATTTCAAGGATCTTATGTTGTTGAAGCAAATATTCTGGACAGTCAGAGACACTGTCTTACAAGAGAACAGAAAAATTGAGGAACTCATAGGAAAATGTGCCAAATCATCGACCAAGCTATCTAGTATTGAGGAACAACTCAAGTCCCTCAGAAGACCACATGAGAAGTACAATTGGGAGTCCCATAGCAGCACTCTACAGGAATACATAGATAAGGCTTGCAACACTAACAACCCACCTTTATACATTGAGAAGACCAGGGCAGAGTTCTCCAAATACATCATGTTGGGTAATCAAGTAGAGCAGTATGAATTGAGCATCGAACAACATCAACATAATAGATTTGCAGATATTCATTTTCCCTAAGTATGGATTGGCAAGAGGTTATGAGTTGGTATTCTATTAATGGGTTGATTATTTGGAGGATACCCATAGCCAAGGAAAAATTACAGCTTGAACCACTTGGTGCAGACAATGATGGAGGGTTGAAATGGTACCATAACCCACATGTCCCAGGATTTAGGTGGCATTGGGATTCAGGAGAATCCATTGGGGAAATGATTGGCAAAAGGATTTTTTGGGATCCAGGTAAATCTATTGAGGGAAGGATTGGTCAGAGGATTGTTTGGGATCCAGGTATTGAAGGATCCATTCAGGACCATTCAACATGGAGGGCGCATTGAATTGTATGGGATCCTAGTATTAACGTACAAATGCTTCTATTGTGGATAGAAGTGGATCGCTTGAGGACAAGCAATCTTTGGGAGGGAAGATTTGTAATATTCCCTTTCTTGATCCAGTCAAAGTGGATAGAATCGATCCATGGTATTTTCCCATGGTATTGACCCATGGTATTGACCCATCAAGCCTATAAAAGGGGAGAGAAGCTAGGCATTTAGAGCATTTTGGATTATCTATCTTATTATGTTTGGGTTGAGAACCTGTCCTGGCTAGTTCAATTATTGATCCCGGACGAAAACCCCGTGGTGATGTTCATGTGGTGGATCCATCCAGGATTCACAAGTGGGATTCAGTTTCTTATATTTGTCATTGTCAAGCAGTTGTGCCTGCCATTTGTAGGATTTTATGGTCTGGGCATGTATTTTACTTTCAGTGAATAATAATATACATAAATGGCTGCATTTCTTGTGTTCTGGTTCTTGATGAAAGACTGTATTAAATGAGAACACTAATGTGTTTTATATCTATCCAATTTTTTATTTTTTGGAATCTTACAGTACCACCCATAAGACTCCCACCATGCTTGCTTGAATCATGTGAAATGGGTGTATAAGTATACAACAGTTCTGGACAATAACAAAATAAAAGGAAGCAGCGTGTACAGTGGAGAAGAAAATGATAACTATGGAATAAAAAGGAGAATAGGCCAGGGCCAAGGGAACTCCAAGACTCTAACCAGGAAATCTGTTGAAGTACGAGCACATTTAAATATGTGAAGCTGGTAGTTTTATAAGGCAGCCTCAAAAGGTGGATATCGGATTTGGATGTCACATGGATGTCGGATTTCACGTGCTAGAAGGGGTTTTCATCGAGACTACCAACCAGTAGAACAGTGATATTTTGAATTTTATTGAGGGTCAATAAAGTGGGGTAGAAAGGGTTTATGGCGTGTAGAACACATTTTTATTTTTATTATTGTTATTATTATTTTTAGTATTGAAAACATATATTTATATGATATTATGTTTCTCTATATATATATGTTATTATTTTTCTAATAAATGTTACATATTTGTGTGTTTATCAAACTCTATATTGAATATGGAAAGAATCATAAAATTTTTTATATTTTGAATTAAAAAAAACACATAAAAGTTTTATCTTTTTTTTTTTCTTTCTTTATGCAATTTTTTTTTTTTTTTTTTTTTTTTAAATCCATTACTTAACTTGAATACTAAAATATTTTATTTATAACCCCATTATTTTTTTTCTATTATTAATAATTTTTAAATGTTGTATATCAAAGCAATATTAAAAACAAAATAAATTACACATCTCCATCACAATAGACAATGAAATTATAAGATTTTTTATTTTTATTTTTATTTATTTTATTTTTCTTTATATAAATTTTATATAAAAGTATGTTATTTAATATGGAAAATTTATGGTTGACCCTAAAGTATTTTTTGTTATTAATATATATATTTAAAAAAAAATGCATGTCAACTAAACATAAAATGAATCACACATTATAGAATCAATAATGTTACTTTTACAAGTCATTTTTCAACACCATATTAAGTAGTGAAAAATTAGATATCTCTCTTTAATGCTAAAAAGTTATAAATTAAAATCAACATACTTTGAGTTATTTTCTCTCTATATATAAAGTTGATGTAAAATTGTGGAAATTGAAGTATTTTATTTATGACGAACATTGATTTTTTTTGTTATTAACATTAAGTGATCTCATACTTGGCTGTAAATATTAATTTTTTTGTCATCCTTGATGCTTGAAATGTCGCTTGAGGAGCTGCCACTAGAGGAATCTAACTCAGTGATCACAATCTTCCTAGGCCACACCAGCCCACCAAAGTAAGGTTTGAACCTAGGTTGCCTTGCCTAGGAGCCCCATCCTCAACAGATTGTGCTAAAATTATATATAAAATCAAATATTTTAAATTATTTTTTTTCTTATATTTTCAGTTCCAATGTGAATGAGAATTTTAATTTATTCCATTATTAATATGGAGTTCATACATAATATTTAAAATATTAAGAACAAAAATTAATAATAATAATAATAATATAAATATTAGAACAAAAATTAACATTGATAATAATAAATTTTTTTAATGTAGGTTAAAAGGTTTTAATATCACATATGTGTTTATGATGATGATGGTTAATGTTCATTGAGACCAAACTTTGGTCTATCAAACCTAAAGATATATAACATTTAAAAAAATATTAATACAAAAGTGATTATCTATCTATCTATCTATCTATATATATATACAAAGAAATAAAAATTAAAAAATTCCTATACTTAAAACATTTTATTAGTGTGTTGTTCAAAAGTAGCATAGATCCATTTTAACGCCATATTTACCAAGTGCCAAGAGGAATCAAATCTATTGAGGTGAAAAGTTTTGCACTCAAAAAATGATTTGCATCTTTAAGAACTTGTGTTGAAAATATCGGTATTGGAAAAATATCGGCGAGGGTCCATAAAACATATTATCGGCAATATCATCAATATTGGAAACATCGGCGAAAATATCGACAAAATATCGATAAACATAAAAATGAATAATATATTCATTTTTTTTATTTTTTTAAACATATTTTTAGACATATAAAGCAATAACAACATGAAATAAACAAATTGGCACATAATATGAGGAAAGCAAGTTAATATATTATTATTATTATTATTATTATTATTATTATCAAATTTTAATGTCACAACCAAGCTAGACACCAAATTGATGTATGAGACCTCCTTGTTTGTGGGAGAAGGGATCCACCTCCATGCATCAATTTGATTGCTAAGTCTATGAATGCATACATACTCTACCCCCTTATAGTTTTGAACGTGTTACCTCTGAGGAGGAAACACATGCACATAACCATGTAGTGGGTGTAAAATAAAAATGATACATTAAAGGTGATACCAAATCTGTTGAACCCTCATAATTTCCAACAAAGGGCTCAAATGTGGAGAACCAATACAGAATAACATCACATATATAAAAGTATCTCATCATCCTGAGTTATATTTAGCAAACATAACAAAAGTAGAAACTACTTATGTGAAATCAATGCCCTCTCCCCCTTTTATGGGAAAATATGATGAGTTGTTCGCCAGGCTTGGCCGTAGCAGTAGAAGGCCCTGCCCCTGCCCCTGCACCTAATGTCAAATAATGGCTCTTGGGTATGGATTTTTTCTCTCCTATATCTATAGAATATGGTGCTAACGATGATGCTTCCAAAATCTCCTCCTCCTCCTCTTCCTCCTGCTCCTCCTCCTCATGCTGCTCCTCCCCTGAGTCCTCCTCCTCTTGCTGCCCCTCTTCTAATGGTTCCTCTGGATCTAACCATAAAGGTGAATCCTCCACTATGGGCACCTAAAACTCCACCCTCCACTGAGATAATACATCAATATTGTCTAACGAAATGACATTTGTATCCATTGGTGCTTCTATTTTCTTCACTCGAAGCTAGATATTTTAATTCACATACACTAAATCATTGAAGCGTGAGAACTCCAACTTGTAAGAGTGCCAAATAAACTAATGAGTTTTGACTCTTGACACTTGAGGGTCATAACTTAAAATTAAAATTAAAATACATGCAATTGCTCAATTGAAGGATGAATCTCAAAGTTATACATGTTTCCTTTTTTTAGTGTATTTTATCAAATACACTCCAATTGCGCTCACACCCTCAAGAGCTACCTGTTTGAATTAGGAGTTTTATGGCCAATGGTGCCCTTGCACCATATCTTGACCACCAAATATCTAAAAAAAAATAAAGAAAATAAAAAAGTCAAAAACTTAAAACATAATTAAACTTTAAAATAAAAGTTGCATAATTGAATTTTAATAATCTAGAATTATAAATAATTAATTGAAAATTGAAAATTATAATGAGTGATTACTTGTCACTTACGTGAAATGAACAGGGTCATTTCCATAATAGCTTCATCAAATCCAAATACGTCAACAAGATCCCTATAAAATGGTATCTCACAATTGAATTTTCTACGAAGCTTAGGATCAGGTACCATCCTTTGAATACAGGAATGGAGCCCTTCCATCACCTCACCATCAAAATCAAAGGCATATTTGTATGAAAATGTGGGGTTCAGGAAGAGTTTTGTTGCATGAATGGGTCAACGAAGCATCTCTTTCCATCGACTATCAATCACATCCCATAAAATAATTTTTCTATTAAGCCCAACAAAACCCTTGTATGCATAGTAAGAACAATTGGCCTCCTTGGACCTATCCATGGCCTCATACAAATAATCCATTGCATGCTTTTCCTCTTATACCAATATCAGAACCTTTACTATAGGTTCTCTAACTGAGCACACTTCTTCTTCTCCCTGAAAAAATGTGTCAATGTACAACATTTTTGCGATGGATCTCCTGTATTGTCTCCTGTTGTATCTACAATAACAACACTCATGAGAAACAAACATTTTCTTCAACTCAAACTGTTGTTGAAGCAAAGGATGAAGAGTAATAAAATTGGTGTCAAAACATGTGATTGCAGGACATCACAACTCCTTGTTTCTAGTGTATCTCCTCATGAGGCTAAGAACATAAGCATGGTTATATATAAAATTGGGGGTGCTCCTATCCATATCAATCACCTCCTTGATGAAGGAGAGTTTCCCCGCATCCTCAAGCAACAAATCGATACAATGTGTTGCACATGGAGTCCAGAATAATGTGCGATACCTCTCCATAAGCATGTTGCGAGCAAACACATAATTATATGCATTATATTTTATGACTTGCACCACATTATGCACACCAATCTCATGAATGAACCGACCTATCAACTCACATGCCATTGTTGTATCTTTTATATGTGCTGATGCATCCACTAATTTAATAAAAATGGTACCTTTAGGATAATTTACCAAGAAATTTAGAAGGGAACTACCATTCCTATCTGTCCAACCATCAGACATCACTATGCATCCAAACACTTCCCATGTCTATTTCAAATCTCCAATTTTAAGAACATACATGTTAATGGAAGAAATGAAGTTTGTATCATTGTTCTTCAATCTTGATCCACAAAAAATTCTTAGTTCGTTGTAATCCCTCTTGAAAACCACCACAAAGCTCTTCCCCTTCCTTCTCCAAGACTTCGAAACCAAAATGAGCAAATGAAATGACAAAAAATGTTTTTCTAGCCGCAACCCAGCCCGTGTGGTGATTTTTAACGTCGTAGCATGATATTTTGCTGAAATATAAGCGATATTTCAGAAATATTTTGACATTTTGCCTAAATATCAGTGATATTTCAGAAATATTGCGATATTTTCAGGTAAAGTAATATTGCGATAAGTCATTTCATCTTGCAACTTGGTTTGAATTCAAAAAATTTTCTTCAAAGTTTGGGTTTAAAAGAATTTTCTGGAAGACATTTTCTGGAGGCGGCGTGATTTTTCTTGGAGGTTCAAAGTTTGAATTTAAAGAACTTTTTTGGAAGACATTTTTGGAGGCGACGTGATTTTTCTTGGAGGTGTGTACATGTTTTGTGTTGAAATAAATCTTTTGAGCTTTTTTTTTCAAAAATTTTTCTTCACATTTTAAGATTTAAAGAATTTTTTTGGAAGACATTTCTTGGAGGCGGTGTGATTTTTCTTAGAGATATGTACGTGTTTTGGATTGGATTACGTATTTTTTAGAAAAGATTTTTTTAAATTAAATCTTTTGTGATATTGTTTATAATTGAGTTATTGTCTAATTTTTTAAAGGAAATTTTTTGAACCTCATACCCTATTATCATGGGAAATCGAAGAACTTGTGTGAGAAAATATGATCGAAAAAGAAAGCCCGAGGAACATAGAGAAGAGACGAGACAATATCGCAAAAGAAAGTTAGAAGCTCTCTCAAATATTGAAGAGGAAAATCAACCTCAAGCAGAAATTGAAGCAGGTATGTAAATGTAAATATTACATGCTCTATTGATATATATTTAAAATTTTCCTAATGTAAAATGTAACGCTTAATTTTTTTTTGATAAACTAGTTTGAAAAATATTTTGTTTGATGTAAACAGACAGAGATATTCCTCAAAATATTGAAGAAGAAAATCAACCTCAAGCAGAAATTGAAGCAGGTATGTAAATGTAAATATTATGATCTATTGATATATTTTTAAAGTTTTCCCAATGTACAATGTGAAGCTTAATTTTATTTGATGAACTAGTTTGAAAAATATTTTGTTTAATGTAAACAGACAGAGACACTCCTCAAAATATTGAAGAAGAAAATCAACCTCAAGCAGAAATTGAATCGGGTATGTAAATGTAGATATTATGATCTATTGATATATTTAAAATTTTCCTAGTATTTATTGACATATTTATTAATTTAGTTATTTATTGAATATGTACTATTTTTTCGAATATGTACAGATGAAATCACTATCGATAATGAGATGTTAGAAAATGTCAACACTCACACATATGGAGATAAAAAACCTGACTATATTATACGATATCATGTCGAGAAAATTTTGGAAATGTTTTTCAAAACTGAGGTGACAGTTCAAGCTCAAATGTTGAAAGGTCTCTTATCATCAAGGAAATTAAAAGAAGCGACGACACTATTGGGTATTCGAAAATCAACCAAAGATAAAAAAATGAAAGAAGAGGTGATAAAAAATATGAGTAGTGCTATAGAGTCAATTAAGAGATCTATAGATAAAGATGTTTCAAATATACGTAGAGGAATACAAATGGCAATGGTTTCACCAAGTACTCAAGAGAATCATTTGAATCTAACATCTATGGCACGAGCACTGGGAACCTCGCGAAAAACTCTGCACAAACATCGAAAATTTCGACTGCAAATAGACGTAAATGATGAACACGCTTGTTGGAGAGCTATTTGTAGGCAACCATACAAAGATAGACTTGGAGAAGATGTTAAAAAAATAATATATGAATATTGGAAGAACAATTCGCGTGTTTCACCGACTGCAAGACATGTGATGCGAAGAAGAATAGCACGAAATCAATACGAAGAACATGAAAAAACATCTCTTGGAAACCACTCAAATAGAGTTATTCAACAAGTTCAAAGAAGAGAATCGTCAAATTCAAGTTTCACTCAGTGCTTTTGTTCAACAAAAACCATGGTATGTAAAACCTATCACCGTACGCGACACTTGTTTTTGCCGTTATCATGTGGAATTTGAGTTATATTATGACACATTCCTTGATTTCGGTAGAACATTATGGAAGGATTCACCTCCTCCTTCCACTGTCCGTGAATTCATATCTCAAATTCTATGTGAAAGAGAAAGCGATGAACTATTTTACAAAAAGAAATGTGTTGGTGGTAAAAAATGCGATGATTGTGGAAATTTGACTAAATTTCAAAACAAATATCGTATTGATATAAATGATAAATCATTGTCCAACATGAAAGTGAAATGGAAGAGATACGAATATACCAGTACATCGATTCAAAGTGCAGATAGTGTTAAAAGAATCGAATTACGAGAAGACGAAAATTTTCTAATAGACTTTTTGAGAAAGTTTGAAGCAGAAATTTACAAATACACCATGCATTCCCATAGAGCTCGATGGAAAGACTTGCAATTCAAAAAATCTCGTGAAGTTTTTCCACCAGGAACCATTTTGTCAGTGATTGATTTTGCAGAAAACTACACATTTTCTCCACAAAAAGAAATTCAGAGTGAATACTATCACTCTGACCAAGTCTCCATGCTCGTTCATATTCTGTATAGACATGCTGAACAAAATGTCGATCATATAGAAAGCACGAGTGAAAATCGACATATCATTAAAGAATATCATTTTTATATCAGTGACGATCGTACGCATGATACATGTTTTGTACAACATTGTTTTGGAAAAATTTATGATTCATTGAAAAATCGTGGAATAACATTCAATGAACATTGAATATGGTCAGACGGATGCGCAGGTCAATTCAAATCTGCACGATCATTTTTTTGGTTGTGTCGTCTTCATAAGAAAACCTCCATTAAACATTGTTGGAATTTCTTTGAGACTGGCCATGGAAAAGGAGAACATGACGGTGCAGGAGCAGGCATAAAACGAGTACTTCGAAGATATCAAATGAACCACTTTGCACGCCGACTTGCAAACGCTGAAGAAGTTGTTCAATGGTGCAAAAATGCTCTAAGCCATGAGATTAACCCATCACGAGAAGTGCAAAGGTACATTCAATTTAATTTATATTGATAATCTAATTTTAAACATTGTACATTTATCATGCAATTTGATTATTTTTAATTGTATTTTGATATCATATTTACAAATTCTTTTTCTAATTTTCCATATAAAGGTTTTTCTGGCATATTGGAATCGGAGACGTAAATAGATCAATTGGAAATGAAGTTGGAACAATAAAAGGGACTAGAAAATTGCATTCAATTCAAACAAAATTGTCCACAAATGTGTTTGCATTGGATAAAAGAAAATATTCTTGTTTTTGTGATGTTTGCATAGACAACACAAAATCCAATGACATCTGTGAAAACAAAATGTATGTGAACGATTGGAAACATATAGAGCTAAATACAAAGGGAAAAATGTCTGTTGCAATGATTGAAGAAATGGAATCAGAGGAAACTACAATATCATCCGATGGTGATCGAGTTTCTGATCTTGGTAGAGAAGGTAACATTTGAATTACTTTTTAATGATTTAAAGATTTACAAATTTAAATTTAAATATGCATAATTAAATGTTAAATTTATTTTATTGTGCAGGAGATGTTTTTGCTGTAATTGCACCAATTGACAACAATGAAAATGTGAAGTATTATTTGATGCGTTGCACTGAACAAAAAATGAAATTATTACAAGACTCTAATGATCACGGATTTCAGTATGACAAAGGGTCTATTATACTGAAAGGTTATTTTTTCAAACAAACTCGTCAAAGTGGAGACTTTGTTTACTTTGAAGACTATGAACCTGATTCCATAAGTTGTCAATATAGTCACTTGGTGTGTGCAACACGCATAAAGTTGATAGAAGTTCAATCAAAGAAAAAATCAAAAATTAAGAAATGGAAAATGTCAAAATCCAATCACGAACGGATTATTGAGGATGGAATTCCATTAGAATTTTTTTGAGTGAAGTGTCAGGACAACAATTTATTATCTTTTAAACCTTTCAGTACTCAACTAAAAATTGAACTGCTTATGTTATTTGTGGTTTGAAAATGTTACAAATTGTTTGGGTACAAGCACGTGCTCTAGTTTCCACTGAAAATAGTTTTTCTATACATGTGCATTGATTAAAAATGTTAAATATGTATTGGATATATATATTCTAGAATGAAAATAATTGTTCTTGTATATTAATTTTTTTTGTATATGTTCTCCGACCATATGGTACAAATTATTTCACTTTATTTTGTAAAGTCAGATTCGGTCCCCATATGGCCTAGCCTCCAAGGGACGAGATAACAAGTGGTTGTCCCCACTTGCCCGAATCTCGGCTTTTAAGTACAATTTTACTATTTATGTCGAGCATCTTACATGATGTCCTAGCCAAAGATAGATTCTCTTTGTTTCAAGTTTCTAGTAAAAGTTGTCACTGAATGCCCCGCTCGAACTCTTGTAGTAAACACCATACCTCATCTCTCTTGCTCTCCGATATTATTAGGTTTAATTATTATAACACAAAAATCGTTCTAGACATTATCAATAATTTTTTGCGCTTAAAGTAAAATCAATGAACATTATTAATCCAATGTCTTTACAAGTAATGTACCATCATACATGCAATTATATCAAATTAGAAATCAACATATACAATGAAATCAATGAGGATTGTCTTGTTACAAGTAACATAATTTCAATTTACCATATGTGCAAATGTAGGTTGAAACCATCCAAAACTTTAAGTTGTAAATTGAAACCATCCAAAACTTTAAGTCTTAAAACCCTTTCGATTATATATTGTGCATCATTAAAACATTTAACATTTAAAGTTCATGAAATATCACATGCAAAATGTAGATTGAAACCATCCAAAACTAGAGTTTTAAAAACTTCACATGCCATGCCAATTATAATTCAACAATCCAACAAAAACATTTAACAAATTAAATATCACACGCCACACTAAGACGACCACACTAAGAGGATTGGTGCACTTCGTTTGGAAGGAGTCAATATATGTCCTATTGGAGCCATTAGATAGAATTCGAAAAGGAAAGAGCTTGAACCAATTCAAGCAGACCCAGGATCGAATTTTTCTATGGAGCTTCATGAGAAGAGATATGTGAAAAGCACTGTTAAGCCATGCCAATTATAATTCAACAATGCAACAAAAACATTTAACAAATTAAATATCACACGCAAAAGTCGTTTCAAGTTTTCGGTAAAAGTTGTCACCGAATGACCTACTAGAATATTATAAATACTAACTTTGTAAGATCATTTGGCATTCGGAAAAATTCGAAAGTCTTAGACTGTCAATCAATTTAAAGTATCATTCACCCTAGGGAGTGTAAAATATTCAATGTAAGTTGGTGACGATGCTCACTCCTAGCTTGAAGCAGCGCCAATGACCAATTCTTTAATGAATTCCAATGCACTAGACCAAAGTTGGTTCAACCTACTTGGTTTTTCATGCAAGAAATTCCAAGGATGCACTTTCTAGACAAACTGCTGAAATTGAAAATCTTGACATGGAGATACGACAAGGTGAACAAAGACTTCAGGAACTCTTTATGGAAAGGGCTCACTTGAAGGAAATAAGCACCACGTTGCAGGGTAAAGTCAAGAACATGGAAGATAAGATCAAGAGGGACTTTCTTGATCAGAAACCTATTGGTTTGAAGAAAGAAAATGCATGTGTTGGCACACTTGGAAAAGAAGACGACCACACTAAGAGGATTGGTGCACTTCGTTTGGAAGGAGTCAATATATGTCGTATTGGAGCAATTAGACATAATTCGAAAAAGAAAGAGCTTGAACCAATTCAAGCAAGCCCAAGATCAAATTGTTATATGGAGCTTCATGAGAAGAGATATGTGAAAAGCATGCTGTTAAGCCAAGGGCTAGTTCGAAAAACATATTGGAAGAGGAAATGTTGAAGAAGATTGCGAAAGTAAGGCACAATACAAGGAGGAATGATGATGAAAAGCACACATGTGAGAGTAGGGTCATGGTTTGGAAAGATAGACTTAAGAGTCATTGACATGGATGATCATTCTATGATGGACCATACCAATGATGGACCGAGACATTCTCTTAATTCTTGTGATCAATCTTAAACTATTTTATGAAAGATAGATAAACCATTTAAATATTTAGCTCAAACTCTTGTAGTAAACACCATACCTCAGGTCTCTCTTGCTCTCCAATATTATTAGGTTTAATTATTATAACACAAAAATCATTCTACATTGTCAATAATTTTTTGCGCTTACACTGAAATCAATGAACACTATTAATCCAATGACTTTACAAGTAATGTACCATCATACATGCAATTATATCAAATCAGAAATCAACATATACTACATAATGAAATCAATGCAGATTGTTTTGTTACAAGTAACATTTCAATTTACCACATGTGCAAATGTAGGTTCACATTCTATCATTCATGTTACACTGAAATCAATGAACACTATTAATCCAATGACTTTACAATTAATGTACCATCATACATGCAATTATATCAAATCAGAAATCAACATATACTACATAATGAAATCAATGCGGATTGTTTTGTTACAAGTAACATTTCAATTTACCATGTGCAAATGTAGGTTCACATTCTATCATTCATGTAGTTTTAAAAACTTCAGATACCATTAGAATTATAATTCAACTATCCAACTAAAACATTTAACAATAAATATCACATGCCATGCCAAGTATAATTCAACTATCCAACAAAAATATTTAACATTAAATATCAAATGTCAAATGTAATTCAATGACAACATTACTTCACATTCACATGCCAAAAGTACTAAAACCATCCCAAGAACACTGAAATCAATGAACAAGTTATTAATCCAATGACTTTACAAGTAATGTACCATCATATGTATGCAATTATATCAAATCAGAAATCAACATATATAATGTAATGAAATCAATGGGGATTGTCGTGTTACAAGTAACATTTCAATTTACCACATGTGCAAATGTAGGTTCACATTCCATCATTCATGTAGTTTTAAAAACTTCAAATGCCATGCCAATTATAATTCAACTATCTAACAAAAACATTTTAACATTAAATATCACATGCCATGCCAATTATAATTCAACTATCTAACAAAAACATTTAACATTAAATATCACATGCCATGCCAATTATAATTCAACTATCCAACAAAAACATTTAACATATGTCCAAAAATATGTCCAAAAAACATATTGTAATAAAATATGTCCAAAAATTGTAAATCTCACTCAAGTATCAAACTGTATCAAGTTTAACAAATTTTAAAACCATCTAAATTTTAAAATAAAATCAAATCTACTGTATGTCTTGTCCGTCAAATGGAAGATCTAGCCTCTGGGTCCCGATTGGCTCACTATCTTGTAAAGGGAAAACCTACATACACAATGTACATGTACTTGAACATTAAAATTTGAAGTTTTAAAAATTAACGAGAATATATATATCTAGAACTTCATGTAAAAAACAAAATATAACAAAAAAATCGCGCAATACCTCGTAAGGTTGCCTCTCCGTTTGATGAAGAGTATCTGCCATAGAAACATCTGTAGTGGTAACCTGTACAATATACATGTACAGTTAAATATAAATTTATATATATATATATATATACATAAATAATTTATATAAATTAAAAACTTTCAAATGAAAATGCACGTGTGTACATATATATAAAATTATTTGAACAATAATATTAAAAAAAAGAACTAAAGACAACTTCTTCAAATGCTGTGGATGTCCCTATCTCCATCGCTAAAGTCCTCGGATTAAAAAAATCTTCTATACAAACCTAAATTCAAAAATTTTTAAATAACTCAAAATATAGATCTCTCTCTCTATATCTCAATTTTTTATGGAACTTTTTGAGGTAACATAAATTTTGAACTTGTGAAAAATTGTCCATACTTGTGCATCTCCCAATGAAGTAGAAGGTATATCTCCTAAAGAAGAAGAAGGTACCGACATCCCAAAAACATCAGACGGAATCGGTACCTGTTAAAACATTTTATCGAATTATATATATACATACATGTACATGCTGGCAACAATTATTTATTTTAGAGTCACTTAAAAAACACTAACATACATGTGCCAACATATCATGATGGCCAGACCCAGCTACATCGTTTGAGCCAGAGGTCCCGAACGTAATATTAACATTTTCATCACGCATCATGCCTGAGAACTGCAAATGGTGTTTTAACATATAATCATACATTTTGTTAGATTAATGTACACATACAAATAAATGTATACATGTACATACACATGTATTTATTACAAATTGTACACATGTATATGTAAAAATAATTTCAAATCCTAAGGTCACTAACACATACCGTTCCGGTGCCCTCTTCCTCATGAAAAATTAGGTCTTGCAGACCATTGCGACAATTTATTGCGTATGTTCGGAGATCTTCAACATTCATGTTGTAAATCTCCTCATCTGTATGATAAACAAAATTGGCACGTGCATATTCACGTGCTCTTTGTCGATTTAAGACAAGATCGACTCCACTCAATCCGCTATGAACATTTTCAATCATAACATCTCTTGCTTCACGACTTATTTGAGAAGTCGCATCCATCTCTGATCGCAAGGTTTTGACTCGAGACGGTCGACTCACCAATGGCGGCTCAGGGCGAGGCAACTCCACATCTCGCTTTGCGCCCTTACGTTGACATAATCGACCTCTCCCCGGGCCAAAAAATTCTGAAGGAAGATCATTGTAGTCGGGTTTCATACCCAAAAAAAATTCTGCATAAAACATTTGTGCAAAATAAAGAGGAACCTCATCGTTCCATGGAAGCCTTCCAAAAGCCGCAAGATGTCGACTATACAAATATTTTGCTATGTCTGGGTGCTTGAAATACTGCACCTTCAACATCTTTCTTTTTAGCCCTTCCTTATAATTAAACATTGACTTAGCCTGCTCTCTTGAAACTTGTTTTTTTATGTCCTGCCATTTATCGGGACCTATCACTGCTTCTCTTCTCTGTCTCATCACTTCTACAAACGAATCAGTGGTTGGCCCCAAATCTTTTTACACTTTTACCATTTCACTCAATGAATGTGTAACTATCTGTAGGCTTTGTATACTCTCAGCAGGTAGAGTCAAATCCTGGAGATCTCTCTGCAATTTTGCATAAAGGCTTTGACACCTTTGTAAGGTGCATTCCGCCATGTTCGTTTCCCATGGTATATCAGTAATCTCGGCTGGATAAGTTGTGCTAGGTTGACATCCTTCTTCTTCAATGTAGCGCGCTGCCCTGCGTCTTTTTTGACCACTGGCTCGAACATTTTGAGCCTCTGCATCAATATATATATAATTTCATATATTAGAAAAAACATGTGTAAAAAAAGTTGTAAAAATTTAATGAAAAAATAATGAAATTGATGGCAACCTTGATGTTGTTGGTTAACATCATCTCCAACATGACCCTGCTGAGAACCAGCCCCAGAATGATGCTGCTGAGAACCAGACCCACAGTGACCCTGTTGAGAACCAGCAGTCGTTGATTGCTGGCCTTCGGGTGAATAAATATCACCCCCTTCCGGCACCCTGCTACCTCGACCGGTTGAACCTTGGCCAAGCTCCATTGATGGAGTAGAAAGCCTTCTCCTCTTGCCTCCTAAAAATTAAAATATGAAACTTGTTAACAACTAATTTCACTCACAAAGTTAGTAAAAAAATAAATTCCATATGTACACACATGTATGTAGATTTAAGATTATATTTAAATACCGTGAACATCCTCCGATCCCCGAGACTCCATATGGGATTCGGTTGATCTTAGTCTTTCATCCTCCATGATGTATATCTATTGGTCAATATTCACAAAATAGATTTCAAAAAATCAATACCTCAGAGTAAAATCCAATTTGGGGATGTTAAATCCAATATGTTCTATATTTCTTACATTTCAGCCCTCCTATTTTTCTTTCCAACCAAGGTTTATAAAATAACATGAGAAGCAACATGAGACTTAGAACAATCATTTTCATTATCTATATGGAAGGCAAGAATGATTATATCCCCTTGAGCTTAAGGGTATATAGTTTGTCAATTTTTATCATATATTTTTTGGTAAGTGTAAATGTTTTTTTTATCTATAGTACACGTCATGAGTTCCCCACTTTTACCTTATGTAAAGCATGATTCTAGGATTACTAAAATTTGTACTTGGTTTTTTAAGAATATATCAAATAAAGTTTTTGAGAAGCAAATATGGCTTGTTCCTTAGAATTTGGCACTTTGAATTTCCTTACCCATATTTCTTGTTAATGATTATAACCTTAAAATAGCTAATATTGGTTTGTCATCATCATCTAAAAATGACTTGGCACATGAAAATTTACCATGTCCATCATCATCACTTCACACCATCTCATACATGACCCCTTCTACATATTATATGCATGAATTTTTGAAATGTCATCCTCTACCTATCCCATGAATGGATTGTGACAACAGGTGAATAAAATACAATTTATAAGCAGAAGATAGTTTCTAGCTTGTCCTCCTCCATCCGCCCCATAGCTAGTGAATTCTCAATTTTCCACTTCCAACTTTCTATTCTCGAAATTCCTTAGCAGCTAATTTTATCGATAGCCACACCACTATACATATAATTATCATATTATACACTACTACATTAATGAACTCTACGTTGTTTGTTATTGTAAAGTCCAATAACAAACAATGTTAGTTGAGTTTAGTAGTGTATATAACAATTTCTTTGACTTCCAAGTGTGTTGTGACTAAATAGTAGAATTAACTACCAAAATGAATTTCCAAAATAAAATGTTGGAAGAGAAAAATAGGCAATCATTAGATATGGAGTGCGTCGAGGAGGACAAACTTATACTGATCATTTCCTTATATCAAATTTCCTTTATTCACCTAATGTCACAATCAATCGTGGTCTAGATAGAAGGGATGACCTACCATAAATTCAATCATATAATGTGTAGAAGGGTCATATGTGGATGGTGTGAAACGATGATTACAAACATGATAATTTTTCATCTACTAGGCCATTTTGAGATGATGATTACAAACTAGTGCTAGCCCATTAAAGGTTATAATCATTGGTGCCTAATGTGGGGTGGACAATTTAAATCAAGTTCGTATCAAAGTGCAATTTAGCTCATTTTAGTCAAGGTTAGTTAGAAGAATTAGCTATTGGTTTCTGCCTTCAATTTCCTCTGAAAATGAATGTGTACGTGCTTTTGAGAGACATTAGAGGAATAAGGTCCAAATTTTTGATGAAAATGTGCTATGAAAGTAAAGGGTTTTAAAGGAAAGCATGTACAAGGCATAGTTGAGCCAAATGTTCTTCAAGAAGGGCCTAATTATTTGGGTCTTGGTTATGGAAAACATGGAAAATGATCCAAAGCCAAGGAGGCTTGTGAGGTTTGTGTTCATGATGAATGGAACATGTACATAGTTTACCTTAAAGTTGTTGTGTTTTACGGATATTAAAATGAAGAACTTCTATTTAGATCCATTCCAGAGATTGACTGCAAGGGCATTTACTAGATATGTCACCTTTCATAAAAGATGAGATCCAGAGGCTACCTGGCCCTTTACAGACTCTGCCTATAGAACTTGTAGAAGTAAACACTAGAGGCATTAACAATATCAAATAACTAGACATGGGAATGTGTCTCTTTCCCTACGCAAAAAAATAATTCTTGAGGTAGTTAATCTTCATAGACAGGTCATCAAGCAAGTCAATGTGATCATCCCTCCTTCCCTCCCTTCTAAAATAATTATGTTTTGCTGGTCAGAAAGCCAAAATATGGAGACAATTATCACCAAATCCAACGTACGATTATGCATGATGGAGAATATCTAGCGCTTTCCCTTGTTAAATATATTAACAAGGGAAAGCGCTAGACATTCTCCATCATGCATAATCGTACGTCGATGCTTATAGAGTGAAAAAACTAAAAGAATCAACTTGTAGGGTCATTTTAATGGTGGGTGGAGAATTCCTAGGTCTTTGCAAATTCAAAGTATGGTGCATGTTGCATGAAGCAAGATGTTGAAAGTAGAGTTATGTTAAACACACATAAATGCAACAAATATGGAAATTTGTACATGAGCTCTATTATTTGACTTAAGAGTCAGTTGTTTGAATTTAGACATGTTTTGTCAACTTGTGTTTGGTTGATGGTTTTGTACACCAATATGTAAGAGTACACGGACATATTCACATGATGTGAATTTTTTTTTTCTTTGAAGGAGAAAAATGACGTGTTTTCAGTTTGATGGTTTTGCTTGTGACAAGTCGTCACAAGATTTTGTGAAGGTCCACTCCTGAGCAAGAGCCTCATGATTACAACCTATCTGTGAGAATAAAATGGGAGTGCATCCTTATTTTGAAAACAAGTAGGATTTTAAGCTACCTAGGACTCAAACCATCATTTTAAATTTGAAATATAATGGTGTTGTTTCAATGCCTGAATCCACAACCCTAACACATGAAATCACTAATCTAATTACACATGAAATAAATAGTTATTTTCTCCAAAATTAAAAATATAACTAAAAACTAAATTCAACATAGTTGAAAGAAAAAGAAACGCCATTGAAATGGTTTGCTGACAAATGGTTAGATTTCTTATCCAATAAAGGCCTAGCATGTATTTTGATGTTTCATTAATTTCTTTGCAAATTCAAAGTATCCAGTGCATGTTGCATGAAGCAAGATGTTGAAAGTACATGAGCTCTATTATTTGTCTTCAGAGTCAGTTGTTTGAAGAGGCATGTTTTGTAAACTTGTTTGGTTGATGGTTTTGTACACCAATATGTAAGAGTACATGGACATATTCACATGATGTGAATTTTTTTTTCTTTGAAGGAAAAAATGATGTGTTTTCAGTTTGATGGTTTTGTTTGTGACAAGACGTCACAAGATTTTGCGAAGGTCCACTCTTGAGCGAGAGCCTCATGATTACAACCTATCTGTGAGAATCAAATGGGAGTGCATCCTTATTTTGAAGGAGAAATTTCAATAGGCTTTAGGAAATTTAATTTCAAGTCATTTAATTTCACTAGAAATAATTCAGAGGTACATGATATGAATAGTATTTAGGAAGAACAATAGTCCCTCATGGAATATGAAGAAAATAGCCACTTCATTTTGTATATATGCATGCTTTGAGTTACTCCTCAAAAAATTTCAAAACATGTGTATTTATTACTCTACCCATCCCGATTTTCATAGGATCCATAGCACATACATTTCTATATGCACCCTAGTTGTTGTAAGGCCTAATTATTTCATCACATTCAAAGGAATTACATCAGTTGTTTCTCCTAAATCTAGCATATAGTTTTGTAATAATATTTTATTTATAAATAGGAATATATGAAAATGTTTATGAATTACATTTTTATTCCCTTGATTCATCTTTTATAACTCTGTAGGATAATCCTCAAAAGTAGGGTCATCTACTTCATCAAATTTTAAGAACTTCTTAACCTCATATCTTTATTTCATATTTGCATAACTTCCACAAATGGGATAGAAACAAGATATTTTCCAATTGTTGAAGTAAACCAACATTAATTTCATTGTACACTCTTTATATAGGTATGGTTGAATGTTGTACATCTGGTACATAGATCAATTTGTTGTTTTCATTGTTTACTCTTAGAAATTATTTGAAGTGGGAGCGAAGAGTTAGTTTCTTCCTAGGTTGGCTTACATTTCCTTTAATATGTGATCCATGCCTTTCTCTAATTCATATTTTTATCTCTTGTATTAATTATGTTATTCTTTCTATGTATTGTTCAAGTACAAGGGGGTGAAATAATTTCTTATGATTTTCTAAGTGGTGAGGACGTTTGAATCTCCAATAGTTGTGTTGGTGTGGTGGGAAACTATCAAACTGTATAGCTCATAGAGAAACAAATTCTGAAATAGAAATTAATATTAAGATATGGAATAAGTAGATACTTTATAGCCATAGATATGTTGTATTGTACGGTTACACATTCTGTACTAACTATAGACAAATAATTCAGAACTGAAACTAAGGTAGACATACATATCTCTAAAATGTATATTTATGCTAAAAGTAGAAATTCAATATCTCTAAAATGTATATTTATGCTAAAAGTAGAAATTCAAAGCATCTTTGCAGAGAGAAATTCTGTACTAACTATAGAAAAATAATTCAGAACTGAAACTAAGGTAGACAGACATATCTCTAAAATGTATATTTATGCTAAAAGTAGAAATTCAATATCTCTAAAATGTATATTTATGCTAAAAGTAGAAATTCAATATCTCTAAAATGTATATTTATGCTAAAAGTAGAAATTCAAAGCATCTTTGCAGAGAGAAAACATTCTAATATTTGATACTGAATTACATCTGAGCAACAGTTAGTTATACATGAATGAAAATAAAAAGTACAGTATTGTAAATAGTTACTAGTCACCAGACTACTGTTTTCTTCCTCTCAGTGAGCAGACTTTACAGTTTTTTTTCTGAGGATGGGTGAGCTTTTCTTCATTTGATGTTTGTATTTCAAATTGACTGGAGACTCCTTTCAAAAGGCGGGTCTTTATATTGTCTTTGGCTGGTTTCCTTGGGGTGTACATATCACCTCTGTTTTTTGTGTTTTGAGGACCATGAACTACAAAATGTATCCCTTTCTGGTTTCTTCAGAGCGTTGTTGGACTGTTTTGAAGATTGCAGGGGGTCGAAGTCACACATTGGACAACTTGATAGGTTGCTGTGGGACGAAGTCTCATGTTTGTTTTTTTCAAACCTTGCATTGACAGTTTGACTGCAAAATCGCTTTCTCTGTACTTGTGCGTTTGGAGAAGGCGTTTTTGTGTGCTGGTTCACATTTTGAAGGGTTCCTACTGGGGGCTGGACACTGTCACTCTGGCGTGAACGCTTCCATTGGCTTCTTAACCATCTTTGCCTACATACAGAAGGGTATTCGCTGGCTCTGTTTTTTAATGGAAAACTGAACGGGTTTCTATTCCTTAACAGTTCTGCACTATATTTTTCTCTGTTGGCAGGTTTTTTCTCTGAGGTTTTTCTCTGAGGGAATTCTTTTAGCAGCGTAGTGTTTGTGCCAATTAGGACCTGCAAGCTCTTCTTAGGTCGAATAGCTGGGTTTTGTATTATGTAATTTATAAGTTACTGGACCATGCATAGTTTCTCACTATGTAACTGCCATTGTATACAAACCACTGGGTTTGTCTCTCTGAACACACAACAATGTGTTTTTCACAATGTAATTTTATAACTCACCTGCAGTAAATAAAATTATGCTTTTTTTCTCGAGGAAAAAAAAAGTTACTAGTCCATAATAGAGATGTCTGACGGATAAATAAAGGTATCGCATAGTTAAGAAATATTCATATACTGTCGTATATTTGGATGTAACAAATTATGATCTAAAATATATGCAGGAAATAGTATGTGCATAATTTCAAGATGCATTCAGGACATGTTACTATGGACAAAACACTGACTATAAATAAGTCATGGTATAGAAAATATAAAATATCTTCATTTAAACCAAATAGAGCCTTATATTTAGAAGCTAGAAACATATTTGTAAATTTTCCAGCCCTAAGAGTTATAGGATTACATATAATCTGTTTATAATAAATAAAATTACAATGAAACACTCTGTCTCCTTTTCACAAATTTGTAATAGTTCTTAGAAATTCTACGCAGAACTACATGTAAGAAAACCAGTAGGTGTCCAACCAACCTCTGAAAAGAAATAGCCCTGGACCAGATGCGGCAGAACCTCGACCAGATGCGGCAGACCAGATGCGGCAGAACCTCGACCAGATGCGGCAGACCAGATGCGGCAGAACCTCGACCAGATGCGGCAGAACCTCGACGACAGAATAGAAATTCGCGCGAAAACAATGAAACAGTAAACTATTACCCTTCGCGGGCGATTTATTTATAAAAACGTAGTTCGGCCGAACTTACAAGTTCGGCCGAACTCATAGTTCGGCCGAACTTTCAACTGAGTTCGGCCGAACTACCATTGCCGGTTTTTCAAACCTCCGGCAAAAATTCCGTTTGCTGGGCCGTCACTGTGCCGTCAATATAAACGGACTCAAAAGTTCGGCCGAACGTACTAAAACAGTTAGGCCGAACTATTATAAAGTTCGGCCGAACTCTATAAAATGTTCGGCCGAACTATTGCCAAAAAAAAATTTCAACCCGCAATTCTCACAAAAGTGTAACCCAGGTTCATGTTTCCACCCTATTGTAAACAAAATCAATCGGGCAAGAAAAAACTCTCCCATTGAAATTGGAATAATGGTTCTTCTTACTCTCCTCGATCGGGGTGCCAACAAAGGGAGGATGGCAGCAGGACAATGCCACGCGGTGGGGCTTGTCAACTGACCATCACGCATTAGACTTATGACGTGTAGTGGTAATCGTTCCCACATGAACCTCACTAAATGATCAGGATAAAAGACACCCCAACTCATTAATGCATGGCAGAGAGTGGGAAGGTACGCCGACTGCGAGGTAGGAGAATGAATAAGGTAAGTTCTCTCTATTGTAAAGCAATATTTCAAACAGTATATGCAATTCAGATGGAAGCTGCGACAAAGGATTTGCAGGAAGAAAAATCACAACTTTGCGGGTGGAGGATTACTTGGTATGCACTGGTTTTCGTCACTCTATTTTTACAATGCAGTTTTCCTATTAGTATTCTGATAATGACATAAGCATTTTTTACAGGGGTTACAGAGAATTTTCCATGCACTATTAGATTTTTTATTTTTTATGGTTTGCATGTAATGGTAGAGGGGGTTGAGCTGCAAATATAACCCCACTTTCATAGCCCTCCTGGTCCTCATTACCAGTACCTCAGTTATGTCAATCTGTATTGGCTAAGCCTGTGTTTTTCTAATGAATATCACTGTATGTTCTGGAATTCCCTTATTACGGTCTTGAATGGTCTTCTTATTCAAAAGTATCCGAAAGAGAAAGCTAATGGGTATTAAAAGATTATGGGTAGGGTTTATTGTCGGCATTCTTGTGTCCCTTTCCCTACCAATCTTTCCATAAATTATATAAGTGTTTCAGTCTGTAATTGGAAGTCTTGTTGTCTTAAATACTATTTATGCGTCTGGAATGGGAGGTCAAGACAAACATGGGTTTACTCTTATCTTGTGTCACAAACTTCAATGGGTCATTCCTAATATCCGGGGCACTAATTATAATTTGTTTTGTCTGGGAAAAACCTTCTTATTGTTAATTCAATGGCGGATGAATGTCGGAAATGAGAGAGCATAGTTTGTTAACTTTCGAAGGATTGAACCGCGCAAGAAATGTTTGAATGCTTAGATACTGGAGAATCATCTAGAGTTTAATATCGAATCTAAGTTTCATATAATTGTCCCCTTTCAATATACAGGGTTTCTATCATTCATAATAATAGACAGTCTCTATCAGGGCAGAATGACAAAGGGACAAAATGGTTATTATAAAGACACAGGTAAATGGAAGAAGCTACAACAAACTCAGGCAGCTAGTCCAAGTAAAAGAGGTATAAAGAGTAATAAGTAGACTCTTGAAAACATAGAAAATATTTATGATTCAAGGACTCCAATGCACATTTGTAAAACTATTCAGGGTTGGGAGAGGCAAAGTGATGATGATGATGATGATTTTCAAGAACAAGAGGCCAGAATGGATTTTATTTCAGACCCGAGAAATACAAGAGGTCGATTTTCTCTATTTCAACAGTCAGTTAAGACATACTGGAAATTTAAATGTGTATTAGCAAAGGCGATGTTGAGTATGCAAGAAAAGGAAGCCAATTCCTCATTGCTCTTTGAACTTCAGCAGATGAAACAGGATATGTGTGAAATGGCCAAGGCTCAAAGACAAGCAAATGCGTGTATAGGAAGGATTGAACAATAGCTTTTGAGCATGCAGCAAACAGAGATGCCAGGGTTTACTGCAAAAGACCTAGCACCTGTGGATTCTTCATATGGTTGACACTTCTTAGTTTCTAGTTTTGTATGTTTTTTTGAGGATATTATGTATAGTTTCTATTTTATATGTAATTTTTATGGATATAGGAAAGGGATATTAGCTGTGAGTAGAAGGAAAAAACAATACCAATTTTGGTTAGCTTATAACTCTATGAGGTGGCCAACAGACCTGGTTTCCTTCGGGCAGGTTGAGGCTACCAACTTCAGTAGAATATGTATAGCAACTTGCTCTTTAAAAAATAGAAAATAAAAAGGTACTACGAAATTTACAAAAAAAAAAAGTTCTTCTTACTCATTCTTTTTTTCAAAGAGAATCGAATTGAAAGGAGGAATTGCCATGACAATGAAAAGTGCTTTGAATCTGGCCATTTTTTTTTTTTTAAATCTCACAGTATTAGTGTTTGAATCATGTTTTTGTTTTTGATAGTGAAAATAGATAGCACCATAAAAAAATTACTGAGCATCCAAAATCTTGAAATTTAACACTTGTAAACTAAATTTACAAAAATTCCTACAAAATGTTATCGAAATTTTCATGATTTTCACAACAAATTTACAAACTAGTTAAACAACATCAAAATCTTTCACAATGTGCCTTTACCAAAATAAATAAATAAATCATTCGAATCCATTGGAACCTTTCACACTAGGTTTTTACCTAAATAAACAAATATTCATGTAAAATCAATCGTGTCAAAGTCATCGTGAAGTCTAAGTCAAACACAGTGTCAAACATGCGTCTGCTCTCTACCAGCTGTTTGAGATAGAAAGCAGCAACATGGGCGAAGGGCATCGGATCACACTGTCCCTAGAATTTATCACAAATATTGTGGAGGACACAAGGCTTATAACCAATGAATAGCGCGATTCAATGAGCCGGGATTCTACAGATGATAAGTGTAGGCTCTATAACACTCTGGAATTGAAGAAACAATATCAGCAGTTACAGACATCTAGAGTTTAATGTTGGAGACGAAAGTCGTAGATTATCAATGAAGATGAAAACAAGATTAATTATTTCAGCAATTGTTTTTATTAATTGGAAATCTTCGTGTTATGAATTCTCAATTAAATTAAAAGATTCAAGGTTTAAATATCTGGAGTAACTCGGTCAACAGAAAAGAAAAAATAAAAAATTGTTACAGGTCAAACGATAAATAAAAAAAATGTTACAGGTCCAAGGATATAGTGCTAGTGAATCCACCCATAAGAGCCCGACTCAGTTACATTTTTTTTATAATTAGCATATGTATATTTTTCAAAGAATTTCAAATCATGGTTTATCCAATAAATGTAATGGGTGACTTCAAACTTAAAAGCAAAGGGATCTGTTGAGATAGTATTAGATTTTGGAAAGAGAAATGTATTTATCTCCCGTGGCTGGTAGCGATCATGATGAAAATAGAGAAAGAACAAGGCATATGTAACTTCTTTTATATTAATGAAAGAAATTTTTTTGGCCTGAAAGAAAAAAGAGTCTACCAAGTTCAAATGATGGCAACGGCTGGTTCAGGGAAAAGTTGAAAGTTGTGTAGACAACGGTTCTTTGGTTTCGATTAGAACTAGAAGAATCACCAAGTCTAGTTTTGAGAACCATTTGAATATTGGTGCCCTAGTAGGAAAGATTTAATGAAAATAGTACCGAGTCAAGAAGTTTGATAAGAAGCTCTAAATGTCTAGAACATAAGATCTGCAATTCTAAACTGTTCATGTGCCTCTGAGTTGCGTTCAAAATCTATTTTCAAATTACTAATTCACTTCCTTCATTTATATAAGGGTTCAAGTCACATTGGTTAAGGTTGAAGGCCTCTTAAACATCAAGAAGCTAATTATTAGAGCTTGCAAGGGTGTGATCTAATTTTGGCCTAAGCCATTACTTCATTTTATAAGTATGTAATTAAATTAAAATGTTTTTTTAAATATTATTTCACATGTAAACAATGATTTTAAATATGTTGGACACCTAATATTTTATGGGTAGGTGTAGAAGGCGAATGGACAAAAGGAGTCAAAGAGACCACTTTGAATGTGAAACCAAGGATCACTTGAATGCATTATATATATGCACCTTTGTGAATAATAATACAACTCATGCTTATCTTTTTCATTGTTGCCTATTCTTTCCTATTTGTGTGTGTTTACCATGGCTGAGTTCAACATGGTATCAGAGCTTGTGATGTGTGGCCTTCTTGGTGGGTTCTAAATCAATGATGTGTTCCCTTCTTGGTGGGTTTCTAAATCATTGATTGCATAGTCTTCTTCCTCATTGTGAGCTTATGTGATGCACCTACCAAAATACCAATGAAACTATGTTGTTTCTCTGCCTAGGCATTATCGTGTCATTATAAACAAAGAAAAAAATTGATTGGAAATTGGGCATTGCTGTGGCGGTGGGTGGTTGAGTAGCCTTGACATTTTGAAGTTCTCTACTGATGTGTGAATACTGCTAAGTTCTCTCCCTCACCTCGACAATCTCAGATAATGGTTTCTCAAACAGTGCATGTCCACTCCTCACTGTTTCTCTATGCAGCACTGGCTCTCCCTTTGGAGGAAGATTTCATTTATCAGAGCCAGTGGAATTTGTTTTTACAAGAATGCCACAGTTATCGCCCTCTTAACTTGCTCTCTACTCCTTCCTACCTCCCTCGTTGCACCTTCTGCTTTCGCCTGCACCTGACTCTCCACTCCCCACAACCCCTCTCTGCTTATTTCTCACCTCTCCCCTCCCAGCAGTCCCCCGCTCACCTCTGCTCTCCGTTCCCTGTAGCCCCCCTCACAATGCCCTCCCTCACACGTTCCCTCAGCCCACTCTTCCACCCACCCTTCCCTTCGATAGTTTCAACTCCCCCGCCAGCTCCACCTCCCACTACCTCTTGGCCCTTCGCCCCTCCCCTGACGAACTTTCACCTCCCCGCCCGCTTCATCTCCCTCAGCTCCCTCTTCCTATTCCCATCCCCCTCCCCCTCACTCCCACAGCCCCTAACCACTCTCAATCACTCCCTCTCCCCCTCACCTCTCCCCCATCACCACTCCTACCTCTCTTACTTCCACTGCCTCTCACCCTTCCACCCTCCTTCCGCTCCCTCTCAATTGAGGAGGCTGAGAGCAACTAACCGCGCTACAACCAATGGGCCACCACTAAAAACAGGACGAATTACGGTCGACGACCATCGAGGGTCGCGTCATTGGATCGGGAGGGAATCAGACCTGTGACTATGGCATCATAAAAAATTGCAGAGACCCCGACATGGCAGATCGGTGGGCTGTGGAATTCCGAGAGTGATTGGATGAGGTGTAGCTGACTGACACCTTCACCGCTGACGAAGGGAGTCGCTATCAACTCTGGACCCAAGGTGAACAAGATCAATGTGGGTGATACGATGAGTAGCATCCGGTGGGAGCTCTGCTTGCTATGGCGTAGTTGGAATAAGAAAATCGGCAGCAAGGATAGAGGAAAGGGCATGAAATGCTAAAAAAAAAATTGGCATCGGGATAAGGAAGAAATCCACGTCGGGCCTGTGGAGTTTTTGCACCTCAAGGAGTGGTAACGAGTTGGAGCCTTGGCAAACAAAACCACAAGGAGTGGGTGACCAAGTTTTCATTTTTATACTTTGTTGAATCATTTGCAAGGTCAAATTTCAATGAAGCTACATAGATAAAGACAACCTTGTTCACCTTTTTATTATAGAGTTTGAGATCAGGCTAGGGTTTGATTTGAAATTCATCGAATTGGGGCCAAAATTTCACTCAAATTGCTACAACTTCTCAAGTATAAAAAAAAAAACTCTAGGTAATTGACTGTTCATTTAATTTTGAAATCCTTGTGAAACATACAACTACTACATTTTCTGCAATAGAATGCTATAGAATTTAATATAACAAAAAAAATTTCCAAAATTATTGATGTATTAGAATGGTTGAATACTCTAATACATTCCACTGTAGATCAGAGGATAACCATCAGCAAAGCTTCTCTTTCAGATATTCAAACCTGTCTACAAAATGCACTAGACAAGACTGAATTTTTGCAGCTTGAGTCAGAGCTATATCAAGATGAGCTTCAACAAAATATTTGTCATTTTGAACTTGTTTGTGTTTAGAACATTGAGACAAACTCTCATCAGCAACAAGAAACTATTCAGATCATTTAGCGCAGTACAAGAGCAGATTTGCATGCAGAAGAAAAAATCCAGCCTACACTTCCCAAGCCCATCATTAAACCTTTGGAAGAGCTTATCCATAACAAGCACAAAATATGTCTTGGATATGACAAGGAGTTGTCCTTTCATATTCCGAACTACTCCAAGCCCATAAAATTTCAGTGTCGAATTTCTTCATGATAGCTCACCTTCAACTGTTCTAGATTCCGCTCCTCTTCCACAACAACAATAACATATTGTAAAATTCCAACACTATGATTGAGTTGTCCATATGAAATATCACTGTTTCGATCTTCACCCATGTAAGCACTGTGGTCGGCACACCCATTCTTCACACAGATGCTTAAAAAACAAGCCTTCTGCAAGAACAAAGATTCATCTTGGATAGATCGCTTCCTAGTAATGGGTATAAAAAACAAAGAATATGTTTCATTCATATGACAAAATTTCTTCTTGAACATTAAAAGGTCTTGTAGTTGACTTTTCTCCATTATCTCACCTTGTACCTGACAGGGGGGAAAATGGTGGTCATCTACAAGCTTTAAAGCCACTTCAATCGAGCCTAAGCCACAACCTCTCATTCTAGATTCAGAGTTGTAGCCAGAGACACAACAGTTCAAGAGAGTCTGAGCCACAACTTGTCATTCCAGATTTATAGTTGTAGCCAGAGACACAGCAATTCAAGCGAGCTTGAGCCACAACCTGTAATTCCAGATTCAGATTTATAGCCAAAGACACAGATACCCATGAGCATGCCTTTGGTTGGTGGTCATCCTTAAACCATTTATGCGGGGTTGATATTCTTCCTCTTCAAATAATTCGGGACATTTCCTCTAGCATAAGACTTCAGCTTCTTGCCAATTTTGGAAGAATTCCAAGAAATGCATCAAGCATTCCATAGTTGGTGTTCATCCTTAAACCATCGAATGTTGTAGACCTCCCTTCTTCTAGGTTGAAGGTATCCCTCTTCAAAATATGAGTAGAATTCCTCTAATAGAAGACTTCAGCTTCTTACCAAATTTGGAAGAGTTCCGGGAACTACACTAAGCATTCCAGTGTCGGTGGTCATCCTTAAACCACCTTTTTATGCCAACATTTTAGAGATTTCATCCAGCCTAAGTGTTTCCATGCATAATTTGCAGATTTGTATTACAGCTCTCTACTTGGACTCACACATACCCCTTCGGATTAAGGGAGGAATGTTAGACACCTAATCCTCTATGGGTAGGTGTAGAAGGCAAATGGACAAAAAAGGAGTCCAAGAGACCACTTGGAATGTGAAACCAAGGGTCACTGCAATATATATATATATATGTGTGTGTGTGTGTGTGTGTGCATCTTTGTGAATAATAATACAAATCATGCTTATCTTTTCCATCGATGTCTTTTATTTCCTATTTGTGTGTGTTTACCATGGCTGAGCTCAACAAAATCACTGCTAAACTGTATTATAGATTTTAAATCACTGTTAAATTGTATTTTTAATTATTACATTTTTTTAGGTTAGGTAATAGTGAAACTACATTATAGCCATGTTCAAGAGTAATACCCAAATAAAATGAAAAATTGAATACTTAACTTAACATGTGGAAATTCCTTAATAGCACATCCAAAGATCATGTATCCAAGACCTTGTAAATATATATATTCAATTATTATTATATTTGATAAAACCTTTTAAATAAGACTTCACTTATCTAATAATATTTAAATGAACATAAAAGTGATAACGTCTCGAAATACATTAATAGCACATCCAAACATCACGTATGCCTTGTAAACATATATATATTTTCAATTATTATTATATTTAATAAAACCTTTTAAGTAAGCCTCTACTTATCTAATAATATTTAAATGAACATAGCAATGGTAGTAAAAGTAACACTTCACTTCTTTCAATGGGACTCTTATTGACTTTCCTGTACTTTCCCTTTTTTACTAGATTGATTTTGTTTCCTTTACTTTTCTTTTTTTACTAGATTGATTCTCTTATGGACTTTTCTCTACTTCTCCTTTTTTACTAGATTGATTTTGTTTCCTCTACTTTCTCTTTTCCCTTTTAACTGGATTGATTGTGTTTTCTCTACTTTCTCTTTTTAATGGATTGATTTTGTTTCAATTTTAGTTGCATGTTGTATCATTAAAGAAAAACACAAAATGAAATATATGCATTTTATTTATCATTTGTATCATTAATTTTTAAAGTGATGGAATATTTTTTTGGAAAATTCCCATTGTTACATTGTCTTGTTTGTTTAGTTATTTTTTGAAAAGTTTATTTGATTTTACATAAGAAAAAGGGAAATAAAATTATAAGTGAATTATATTATTAGCTAAAATTGAATTAATACATATCTCTATAACATATGATGATAAACTAAAATACAAGACTTTGAAGGTACTACAAGAATGCATTCAATATTTAAATGAGGAATTTTCTTACAGTAAAATTCATACAAAAAAACAAGATATTAAATTTCTAATATACAAGATTTACTCTTCATCTTATTCTAATGCAAACATCAACTTCAACTTCATGGTTTTTTAATTAATAAATATAATTATTTTATTTTTTCATTTTAATTAAATTGTTTATATCATATAAATTAATTAAAGTACTAGCCCACGAGGTTAGCTCAATTGACACCATCCTATTATGAAGCATTTTCTAAACCATAAAATTCAATATTCAAATATCTCATAAATCAAACAATTAAAAAAAAAGTTTTATCACAAAGCTTAAAACACTATTGTTCAGACTTTGTTTTGAGTTTATCTTATTCACAAATAATTGAGATCTGAGATTTAGTAGTTATCACATACATTTAAATATAAGCATGCATGTCTTATATTTAATATTTAAATATAGGCATGTGTGTCTTATATTTAATATTTAATAGTAATTATAGTTAATTTTTATATTTTAAATCAGAAATATTATGTTTTTATATAATTTTTTTTAATAAATAGAAAAATTAGTTATTTTATTTATGTACATGTTTAGGATTGATTTTTATCTGTAATATATAATAGCCATATTATAATATGTTAATATTATAAATTATAAATAAAATTTTATAAATTAAGATAAGGATAATGAGAGAAATTAAAGAAAAGATTTTATAGAATAAGGTTGAATCATTTTTTAAGGCGTTATTGGAATAGTTATGGATATGGTTGAATTAAATATTTTATTATGATATATTGTTGTGATATGATTATGGTATCCTAATTCTATACATATTGTTTTGATATTGTTATGGGTACCTAAAATTTTATAGAGAAACTAACTATATTATAAATGACATATAGAATGGTTTGAATGAATATATTTTTCCCTTGAAGAGTTTCTTGAATGTAAGTTTCTATTGTTCTTTGCTCATATATGCGCCATATAATTTCCACTATAATTATTGTTGATATTCTTTACTTCATATATGCTCCATAAAATTTTGAATATAATTATTGTTGATTATTATTCTCAGCAAAAGATATTAAAGCTTTGGTGTCAAAGTCATTTGTGTTTGTGTTCTGTTTTAGACAAGACTAAAAAAATATTGTTGAAAATTCTTTTAACCATTGCATTGGAGTAGAGGAGTAGCACCCAAACTCTCATTGTTATAATGCTTGATAACAACATCTTGTATATTGCATAGTAAAGGTTTTCACTCAATCATTCTTCCAAGATGATCTTATTCTTTCTATCTATAATAACTAAAATATGCAGATACCATATTTGTATCTTTACCAGTATAATGACTATTTGTACTCATGATTAGAATGAAGCATTGGATCAAATCATATCCCTTTTTGGGTTAGATACTAAAGAAAATTGTGGTTTTTTCAGTCTCTACATAATAGGCTTTGGATTTCACATAATTTGAGTTTGATATTTGGTCAGTCTCTATATATTAGGCCTTGGGTTTCACATAATTTGCATCTTATATTTAGTCAGTTTATATATTTTTTTATCTCTTCAATTTATTCAAGATGTGCATAAGCACTATCCAATATTGGGATGGCCAAAGTTTAGGATGCATCAATTGTTTTTAAGAGATACGGATCATGACTCGAGACACAAAGAGGAGGACCCATCATTTGAATGAGGTTCGAAACCTAAATGTAATAAGTGATAACAAAGAATATTATTTTTTAATGTCATGTTGTTGGAAATAGATTCAGCACTACCAAGAATCTTGAGTAGCCAAAATCCTACCTAAATTATAAGAAAAAATTACCAGATTTTATTATAGTCTTACCAAAATTTCTATTTTTCAAAACTAATTTATAAGGTTTTTTAAGACACTACTCAAAAAAAAAAATATCAATGAAAACAAAAAAAAATACGTCTATCGGTTAGAATAGACTTGTTACCCGGTCTTCCCTAACGTCTACAAAGAGCGTGCCCTCTGTGTTCGCATCTCCTTTTTAGACTTAGAAGGTGCGACTGCCTTCCAATACTTTAGAAACATTTATCTAAAGAAACTATTTCTCCCTTTATTGGAAACATACGAACAATTTGAATGTGATATTCTGTATATCTTTGACGTATTTATCGGAGGTTTTGAATTTGTTGCCTCTAAACTTTTGCCCGGGAAGTTCGCTGTTGTTTTGTTCTAACTCATAATAATGTTTGTAAGGGACTCGTGAGTCGTGAGGCACTTATAATAAGCTGGTATGAGACTTGTGACAAAGATTTATTTTGGTCGGTTGATGTATTTGCAACAGATGTTGAATTGACGCCTCTTCAGGAGAACCCACAGAGAGATTTAATGGATTCATTCAGCTCGGCTTACTTCGTTTATTCAAACATCCTCAAGGTTTTGGTCAAGCCAACATTCACACTTTGAACAAACATTGTGTGAATTTGAATTCAAACTTTGAAAGTGGAGGAGGTCAAGCCAACAGTCTAAAGTGGGCACAATTGACTCATCTTTTGCTGCTGTTTGTAAAAACTAAGTTTCATTGAATAAATGTTGGAACTTGTGTTTATAGACGTGGGGTTTCACTAATTTTGAATAAATGTTGAAACTTATGGGCTCTGTCTGATCTTTCGGGGATGACGATGAAACATCGCTGTCAACGAAGCATGGCAAGAAACGCCTTTGAGTATGACTGTTTCATTTCTCAAGCATCGCCTCTCGGTTCTTACTTACCCTTTCGTTTTTAATATTCAGTATTTCTGTATTTCTACTCAGCTGGTTATCTTTATTTGGATGTTAGATTTTGTGGATAATTTGAAATTCAATGGTGAGTTGCTATCCCAAATTATTGATGATCATTTTGGCTTTTGTCAATTAGAATTTTAAAAAAAATTAATATTTTTTTTAAAGTTTACTAGAACTTTATCTTTAATATGTCTAATATATCATTTTGATTTAGATGGGGAATTGAACTGGTGATTTCACATCAAAAAGTGTATAGCACTCACACATCAAGAAGTGCCTTAACTCAATAACCATCCATCAAAAACTTCTAGACTGATTTTAAAATATTTTTAAAATCTGCAATTAAATTTAATTTATTTAATTTTAATTTTAATATGATTTTACCAAATATTTGAAACTTTTTTTTAATTCATAAAATACTTTTTTTTAATCAATAGCCACTTTCAAAAATGAAAAAAAAAAAAAAATCAAGATATTTTAATAAAGTTTTTTTTTATTGACTTTTCACTTCAAGGTTTGATAAGATAAAGTTTATTTTATTGACTTTTCACTTGAATTTTTGATGAAATTGTATTTATGAATACCAAAATAAATTTAATATCATGAAAAAATTATAAATTATAAATAAAAATTTAAGATTTTTTAAAATAGTTTAATAAATTAATTTTAATTTTAATTTTCATTTATGATTTTTGATGAAATTGCAATGTTTAATGTTTAATTGTTTTTATTTTTTATTTTTTAACTTATTATAATTTTGTCACACTAGCCTTGAGAACATCTATTTCTCTATCTCTAGTTGTTATCTCTGAATGAAGGGTGAATTATCACCTTTCTTCAATAAAAACCACCCCATGTGAAATGGCTTGCTAATCACTATAAAGGAAAAATAAATTCAATATCATGAAAATTTCATAAAATATGAAATAATTAAAATATATAAATTCAACAACTTAAAATCGTCTTAGTGAGGTAGCTTAATCTCAATTGTTTGATCAAATTAATGTGAAATCTGGCTCAATCTCAATTGGTTATCAAATTAATGTGAAATCCAAGGTTCAAATTCCACCGAGTTACCTGTCAGGGGATGTAGCACTGATCCTGCTGAGTCTTTATTATGAGGTAGAGATGAGCATTTTATAAACAAGGCAATTATTCTCCTTATTTTTCATTTGTAATTACAAAAGATATTTTCATAAAATCAAATGCATTATTAGATAAAGCAAATACATTGAGATGTTTCCTTCTTTCCTATATTTTTAGATGTTTCCCTCTTGACTACTCTTAGATGTTTCCAAGGAAAGAGGGCGTTGTTTCTTGGTTGCCCAATTAGTGAGAGGTTGTTGATTTGTGTGTCTTTCTTAGTTGCCTAATTCCTCCCTATTTAGAGCAAGAAGCATCCTAGATTCCTCCACCAAATGAGGGAAAGTGCGTTGTAATTTTTTTGCAGTCATCCATTTTTTATGTGCTGGTGTGTGTCCCTTTCGACCAACCATATATGATAAGTATGGTTGTTGGTGTGTATTCCATTTCTTGGAATCCAAAATTGTATCTTTGAGCAGAGGAGGCTGAAAATATGGAATATATTATATTATCCACTAGATGAAGAATTGTAACAGTTTCCTTAAGGAGAGGTGGTTCAAATAGTTTGAGATTATTAACATTAAGCACATTGTGGATGCCAAGTTGGGAAGGCAAGTCCAAGCGATATGAATTTTACTCAATGTGTTCTAGAACAGTATACGGGCCATATTGTAGAGGGTGCAGCTTATGATGTTCGCCCTTGAAGCGTTTCTTGTCCAACAAGAGCCATATACGATCTCCAAGTTGAAAATACAAGGGTGTTCACTGCTTGTCATGCCTTTGTTTGTCGCGATCTTGGGATGCTTGCAAAGCATCATTTACTTGATTTTGGGGTTGAGAAATGGAGTGTATAAAATGATGAGTTGGTTTTTGTTCCTATTGTTGATGTGCAGACCCAAAAGGGCGATCGTTAGTAGCATCTCAAAGGGTGCACTTGGCTGAAATCCAAAGAAAACCTGAAAAGGTGAGAAACCAATTAAATGATGTGCAAGTATGTATCCCACTATTTTTTTTTTGGAAAAATAGCTGCGAAGTGATTGAAATAAAGTACGATTGAAAATTTCAGTTTGTCCATCTGTTTGTGGGTGGAAGGTAGTGGAGAAATGAAGTTGGAAACCCAACAAAGACCAAAGAGTACGCCAAAATGTATTAAGAAAATGAGAGTCATGATTAGAAATAATTCTACTCGACAAACCAAAGTGTGGCCACACATGCTGGAAGAAGAGATCTACAGTCTAAGTAGCAGAGGTAGTCTTATGAAAAGGAAGAAATATAGACATCTTGGAGAAATGACATACCACTACCCAGATGGCATCATGTCTGTGGAAAGTAGTAGGAAGGCCACTTAAAAATTCCATGGAAATGGATTCCCAAGGACGAGAGGGAATTGGTAATGGACGATACAAACAATGTTTACGATTTGAGGGCTTATTTTATGAACAAAGAGAACATGCACAGATAAATTTTTGCACTTTCTTGGGTAAGGAAAACCAATAGAAGTGGCGTTGAAGATTGAGAATGGTCTTGGTTGTGCCAAAATTCCCTCTACAAGAAGAGGCATGTGCTTCACAGATGAGAAGGAGACGATCATCAAATTGTGGCACACACAGTTGGTTGTGTTTATACAACCAACCATCACGAATAGTATAATCAAGAAAGGGTGTTCTATTTATGACTATAGGTTGTTGCAGAGCTTCCCATATCTCACCAAAGATCGGATATGTTGCATACATATCTTTCCAAGAATCATATGCAAAAAAACGCACCTCTAGAATGTGTAGGACCTGAATAGGTGGCCGACTTAACAAATCAAACATTTTTTTACCTGTCCCCTTCTTATATTTAATCACCAGATGGAATTGTTGAAAGTAAGAAACCCACTTTAAATGGCGTTGCTCTTGAATCTTGATTTTTGATTTGATGAAGATTAGTGGATGATGATTTTTATGGCGGATGGTTTCTTTGCCAAGAATTTAATGGTGCCACTACTTCAAAGCTTGCACTAAACTGTAGAATTCCTTGTCATAGGTGATTTAAATGGGCTTAGCATCTGCAAATGCCTCAAAATGGTATGCCACAAGGTGGCCTCCCTGTTTAAGAATAACTCCAATGGAGAATTGAGAGGCATCGATTTCCATCTCAAATGGTTGATTCATATCTAGCAAATGAAGAACATGGGCAGAGCATAATGCATTCTTGAGTTGAGAAAATTGTCACTTAGATTTGGAATCCCAAATAAACTTTTCTTGATGAGACAACTCCTGAAAAGGATGAGCCAACTCTGAGAAGTGAGAGACAAATTTTTGGTAGAAATTAATACCTCCCATGAAGCTCTTGAGGTAATGTGCATTGGAAGGGGCTAGCCATTGTGCCAAAGCCTATACAAGAGAGGGATCTGGGTGAACCCTTGTGATATCAATAATAAATCCCAATATTGAACTGATGTTTGTGCAAAATAGGATTTCTTTTCTTTGACCTGAATGTGATGTGTTCGCAATAGCTCAAGTATGGTGCGAACATGCTGAAGATGGTCTTCCCAAGATTTACTGAATACTAAAATTTCATCAAGGTAAATGACCACAAACTTACCCAAATGGGCCCTCAAAACATCATTAATGAATCTCATAAAGGTGGTTGGTGCATTGGTCACTCCAAATGGCATTGTTGACACCTAATCCTATGGATGGGTGTGCATTTGTATTTTTGTATATTATTTATTATTAGGAAATAAGGAAGGCCAAGAGTCATTGGGAGATGAATCCCAATAGCCTCACCTCCCATCTATAAGAGCATGTACATTCTTCAGCTAATACATATTCTGATTTGAGGAGTTACCTCCTGGTTTGACATGGTATCAGAGCCAGCCCCACTATTGGCATTTCTGCCCTGTGGTGTAACTCCCTATCCTTTGCTCAGTCATATTTTTTAATAGTTTTTGCTGCTCTTAATTGCTAGACTGTTATTCTGCATTTTTTTTTCCTAATATCCCTGACATTTGCAGCTCCAGCTCCTGCAGCTCCTGAAGACTGCAGGCTCTGTCAATCTGCAAATGGCAGGCTCTGCCATTCTGCAATTCCAGCAGTCCTGCAACTCTGTCTTTTGCAGATTCAATTTCAAATTTTTTTTATGTAACGCCCTTTTGGGCCTCCTCATTCATCCTGCGCTCCTCTCCATTCACTCTCCTCCCTCTCCATTCATCCCTGTTCCATTCTCCCTCTGCGCCCTACGCCCTCTCCCTCACTGTTCCATTCCCTATTCCCTATTCCCTACCCAACGCCCTCTCAACTCCCTCATCGACCTGCGCTTGGTATCTCCCACAAATCGATATCAATACACCGCCATATCAATACACCTCAGTGGTATTATAATACCGCCCATTCCTCTGTCCATAAAACGCTGTCATACCATTTCATATTACAATTGGTATCAACAGTCGCTCTGTCATTTAAACGCAGCGCCCTCCACTTCTCCACGCTGTCACACATCATATACTCCATCGTTTAATATCCAACACTGTTATATGCGCTATTATCGTCTCTGCAAAACGCTGTACGCTCCATTAACAGTCCTCCAGCGCTATTCAATATTCAATACCATGCCCTTTCCTTTGCAATACCACCTTCTATACAACACCGCCTTCTCCTCATTACATTACCACTGCTCATATATTACCACTGTTCATTACATTACCACGTTGTCATATAATTACCGCCCCTTTGTCTATTTAAACGCTGTGTGATTACATTGTAACGCTGTCGAACTTTCCCATACACCACAAACGTTATCCTTCCACTACAGTGTTCTAACGCAGGCATGTTATCGCTCTGTCATATGATATCCTCTCTAGTTTTAAACGCTCTATCTCCAGCATTTTATTACGCCCCACCCGACTCTGTCCATACATAACACGCAACTTTATTTTTGTAACACGTTCTGTCCACTGTATACGCTGTCAACGTTGCATAAATAGTTCACTGTGTTATTATAACACCGCCTTCTGTCTTTTATATACAATATATTTTGTAATATCGTGCCCTCCATATATATTATACCGCGCTGCCATACAATGTTTTAATACCACGCTGCTGTCAATTGTATGTTAATACGTTGCGACCCCTCCACCTTTAATACAGCGATGTCACCTTATTCATAATACGCCCTTCCCATTTCATGATCCACACCGCCCCTCCTTTATAATATTACCCATTTTCTAATACACCCTTTCCATCTTTAATACCAATCCAGCGTTTAAATTTCGCCCCCTCCCATCCTTCAATACCATTTCCCATATATATTTCTGCCCCCTCCCTTTCATCATTCCATCTTTTTTCATATACATTTTTTCCCAAACAAAAAAAAATTATATATTTTTTTTATGCAGAATCAGTTTATAGCAAAGAGATTTTTTTTTTAAATTCAGTCTTCAGCAAGAATTTTTGAGCAGATTTAGTTTCCAGAAAGAGTTTTTAAACTCAGAATATTTTTTCCAGCAAGAGTTTCTGCCCTTTTAATTGAATATATTTTCCAGCAAAAGATTTTTTTGTTTTCTCTCCTTCAAGAGAAATTTTCCAGCAAAGTTTTGGTTTTTCTCTCCTCCTTCAAAAGAAGATGACAGCCCCTTCATCTTCTAAAGAGGCTGCCTACTTGGCACAGAGAGAAAAGAGACACGCTTCAGGTCCATCCAGAGGAAGAGAAGGCAGAAGACGAAGAAGAAACTTCAGAGAAAAGGGGGGCAGACAATCTAAAGCTCAGCAGCAAACAAATCAAGACAGAGGTAAAATTGATGACAAAGACAAAGGTAAACCAACTGAAACAGCTCATTCTATTCTAGCACATTGTAACAATGGAGTAACTGAAAACCTATTTGATGTTTCATTTACTTCATGGAGAGATGATTGGTTGCTAGATTCAGGAGCAACATGTCACATGACATTTATAAAAGATTTTTTTGAAGAATTCACTGACAAAGTTGATGGAGCAGTATATTTCGCAGATAAATCCAAACTCAAGCCATCAAGGCTTGGCACAGTCAGGCTTAAGTTGCCTGGTCTTCCAGATCATATCCTACATGAGGTTCTATACCTCCCTGAGTTGAGGAGAAACTTGCTGTCCCTGGTCCAAATCCGCCAGCAAGGACACTCCATTCACTTGTTTGATGGCAAGGCAGAGGTCAGAAAAGCATCAGATCACTCACTTGTCATGGAGGGAATAAAAGAAGGGAGACTCTTGAAGCTGAAAGGTTCATCTGCTCATGCTCAAAACTTTGCATTCAGTTCACATCATGATGAAGGTACATTCCCATCAAGTCTTTTATGGCATGCTAGATTTGGACACTTAAACTATGACAGCCTTCGTTTGTTGAAGAAAAATGGTGTTGATGGACCGCCTACAATTCCTAGAAAACCTAAGGAATGTGATGCTTGTATTCTAGGAAAGCATAGCAAACAGCCATTTCATGATTCACACTCAAGAGCACATAGGAAACTTGAACTTGTTCATTCAGATTTATGTGGCCCTATGCCTATTGCTTCTGCAAATGAAAACAAATACATGATGACATTTATTGATGACTACACCAGAATGTGTTGGATTTACTTACTGAAGAATAAGTCTGATGCTTTTCAAACTTTCAAGAATTTTGATGCATGGATTGAAAATGATGCACAAACACATATTGGCTCTTTACGTACTGATAATGGAAAAAAATACACCTCAAATGAATTTGAAAATTATCTTCGTCAACATGGAATCAAACATCAAACCACTGTGCCATATAATCCACAACAGAACGGTGCAGCAGAAAGAATGAACAGAACCATTTTAAATATGTTCCGCTCCATGTTATTTTTCAAGAATGTAAAATTGATGTTTTGGGCTGATGCAGTTCTATGTGTTGTTTACATAAAGAATAGGTGTCCTTCAAGTTCAATTAGAAACAAAACTCCTTTTGAAATGTGGCATGGCCACATTCCTTCGGTAAAGCATTTCAGGGTCTTTGGGTCCACCTGCTATGCCTTGATACCCAAGGGTCAAAGGAACAAACTTGGTGCTAGAAGCAGAAAATGTATCTTCTTGGGGTACTCCAATACCTCCAAAGGATATCGTCTCTATGATGAAGCAAATAAGAAGTTTGTGATAGCAAGAGATGTCATATTTCTTGAATCTTCCAAGAGCGACAAGGTTGTTGAGCGGCAACTTGATCGCCTGGACAGATTCACACATGCAAAGTCTTTCCAAGAATTTGATAATGTGATTCCACACCTTGAAGGGGGAATTCCGATATTGAATCAAACTGTGGAATCATATCCTGAAGCACTCTCTCCCCCACATGAAGAAACAACCACGGATGACACATTGGATGATGTGATCGACAGAATTGGGAGATTGAATCTTGAATCAATCCCAACTCAGTCAAGTGACCAGCCTGGGCCATCTCAGAAAGGTCCTCCCAAATGGCTGACAAAGACACTGGAGGATGTTCATCCCGATGAGGTTGGAAAAACAGGAACAAGAAGTTCCACTCAAGAAATCGAAGGTGATGTAGATAATTCTGATTCCCCTGTTGATATGGATATTGCTTATAACCGTGAATTGAGTTTGTCTACAGATCATGAACCAACTTCCTTCAAAGAATCCGCTTCTCATGATGAATGGAAAGAAGCGATGCAGAAGGAGTATGATGCCTTGATAAAGAATGGCACTTGGAAGCTGGTTGATCCGCCTTTGGGAACGAAACCAATTGGTTGTAAGTGGGTCTACAAGAACAAGTACAAAGCAGACGGCTCACTTGACAAGCACAAGGCCAGGCTTGTGGCAAAAGGATTCGCACAGAAGGAAGGAATTGATTATGAAGAAACGTTTGCTCCCACAAAAAAATGGACCACCATCCGGACTCTCTTTGCCTTAGCAGCTCAGAGTGGATGGAAATTCCATCAGATGGATGTAAAAACAGCCTTCTTGAATGGAGATCTAAAGGAGAAAGTTTATATGTCCCAGCCAGAAGGATTTGTGATAAAGGGTCAAGAACACAAAGTTTGAAAACTTGTAAAATCCTTGTATGGCCTCAAGCAAGCACCATGAGCCTGGTATGAGAAATTGACCGAGCATCTTCTGAAACTTGATTTCAAACACTTTGATCTTTATGATGCAACTTTGTTTGTTAAGAAAGTTGGAAAAACAGTTGTATATTTTGTGGTATATGTAGATGATCTTTTGATAACAGGAAACAATGAGAGCTATATTGCATCCATGAAGAAAGAGTTGAAGAAAGGTTTTGAAATGACTGATTTGGGTCATGTTCATTACTATTTGGGTATTGAAGTAATTCAACATCCTAAATTCATATTTCTTTCTCAGAAGAAGTACATTAGAGATCTCTTGAACAAGTTTGGCATGGATGACTGTAAACCCTTAAGTACTCCAATGGAACAAAACTTGAAGCTCACATCCATTGAAGGGAAGGAATTTGAGGATGCAACTAAGTATAGACAGCTTGTAGGAAGTCTTATCTATCTGACCACCACCAGACCTGACATCTCATTTGTTGTTGGAATCCTCTCAAGGTTCATGCAAAAACCTTGTGAAGGACATTGGTCTGCTGCAAAAAGAGTACTAAGGTACTTGAAGGGGACTCAAGACTTTGGACTCAAATATACACAGGTAGGCGACTTCAACTTGACCGGATACTCTGATTCAGACTTTGATGGCGACAAAGAAACAAGGGTGTCTACTACAGGTTACACCATGAGTCTTGGATCAGGAGCTGTCTCATGGAGATCACGCAAATAGTCAGTTCCAGCAGATTCCACGACCGAGGCAGAATATGTGGCAGCAGCTGAAGCAACAAAGGAAATTGTGTGGCTCCAGAAAATCCTGGAAGATTTGCAGATGAAACAAATTTATTCCACTCCACTCATGATCGACAACACTTCTGCAATAAAGTTGGCTAAGAACCCAAAGTTCCATGATCGAACAAAGCACATCAATACAAAGTACCATCTAATTCGACATCATGTTCAGGCCAAAACCATCCATCTACATCATTGTTCCACAAATGAGCAACCTGCTGACATCTTCACCAAAGCACTTGGAAGAGAAAAGTTTGAAAAGTTCAGATCGATGCTTGGACTCACCAACATCCCTTCGGATTAAAGGGGGGAATGTTGACACCTAATCCTATGGATGGGTGTGCATTTGTATTTTTTTATATTATTTATTATTAGGAAATAAGGAAGGCCAAGAGTCATTGGGAGATGAATCCCAATAGCCTCACCTCCCATCTATAAGAGCATGTACATTCTTCAGCTAATACACATTCTAGTTTTGAGGAGTTACCTCCTGGTTTGACAGGCATGAACAACCATTCAAATAGCCCAAACTTTGTTTTAAAAGCAGTTTTCCATTTGTCGGTTGCATGCATGCAAAATTGATGGTAGCCTACAGTTAAATCCATATTTGTGAAGAAACAAGCCCCATGTAAGTGGTCCAAAAAATCCTCAATGCAAGGAAGGGGTAGCAGTTTTTAACAATGGCTTTATTAAGGGGTTGGTAGTCTATCACGAGGTGCCATTCACAAGTACCCTTTTTGGGAATAATAAAAACTAGAGATGCACATGGCAAAGATGAAGTCTGAATATGACCGAGGTCAAAAATTCTTCAATTTGGTGTTCTATCTCAACTGCCTCTCGAGGAGCAAGGCGATAAGATGGGGTATTGGGTAAGGAAGAACTAGGAATAAGATCAATTTGGTGCTCCACAAAGCGTGGTGGAGGTAGGCATGTGGATTGGGTGAAGACATTTGCAAATTATTGGAGTAGATGAGCCATTGTAGGAGGGTCTAGATTGGTGAGGTTTTCCGACTTGACAGAGCAAACCAAGCACAAAGAAACACCTTGGTTTATATTGACTCTCATAATGGGAGCTTTGCCAATAGAAGGTTGGGTTGATGTGCTAGCTGAGGATGTGAGCACATAAGTGAGCCCATCGTGCTGCAAGTGGTAGTGGTGATTTGTAGCATGATAAACATCATGTCGAGCCTCTTGGTATGGAATGCCTAGCAATAAATCAACACAATCGAGAGGAGAAACATCACACACAACAGTATCATGGAAAGGTCCAATAGCAAAGGTGACAACACAACATTGGGAGATTGTAAGAGGAGGACCATCCTTTTGACCCAACCGAGCTGATATGGGTGTGGGTGGGGAGTGGTGGGAAGGCAAAGGCGTTCAACCAAGTCCTGTGCCACAAGATTCCTTTGACTCCCATTGTTAAGAAAAAGTGTGTCCAACTCATGTTTGATTTGAAAATTATGGGTAAACAAAGGCATAACAGAGGTGTTTGTTGCATTAGCAGTCATGAGGATGAGAGAGGGGTCCACTTCTGTGGGATTTTCGAGAGAAACGACTAAAAGTGGGGTAGTCGAATTTGGTTGCTCGACCTCTGTAAAAACAATCTTGTTAGGGCGTAGATTTTTCAGTGCTCGACAATCTGTAGAAGCATGTGTGATGGTCTTATGAAATGTACACCAGGGGGTAATGTGAGGTGTGGGGGATGAGGCAGAGGTGACATTAGAATAACCAGAGGGAAATGGACCATTGTTGGCTTGAGGAGATTGAATTCAAGTACCCACTTTGTGTTCCACAACCAGGGCCCAAATAAAGGCCTTGTTTAATGAAGTACTATCAAACAACTCAACTTCATGTCGAAAAAGCATTAGAAAAATAGAATTAAATTTTATAACTAGTACCTCTTTTGGATTAAATATATGGAGTTGAATGCACAACTTGCATAAGACATCAATGTAATCTTGCACTGATTGATTGGGTAGTTTTCGAAGTTGTAACCATTTGGGAAGGAGATTTTGTATATATCCTAGAGGATAGAAGCATTCTCTTAAGACTTGAAGAACATATTCCAAGATGTGATAGGTGTCGATCTAGTCTCGACTAGTTCTCCAAGTGACAACCAATAACATATTCTCAAGATGAGTATCCCACCATGTTTGTGCTAGGCCTTCCAATTGTAGACTGGCGATCTGAAGTTTTATCTCCTCTTCCATCGCTGGAAAGGTTCTGAAGTAGTTGGAGAGACTGTGGAGCCAAGAATCAACAAGCTCACTATTCATTTGGCTTGAGAATTTGGGCAGTTGAAAGTGTGTATCAAGTTGCATTTTCCCTAGAGGACGTCGTTGTTGCTACAACGTAATTAGCTCTTGAAGAGCCCTAGCTAAATAATTTACTCGTGAGTCTGCATTGGAGGGCTCTTGACAAGGCGGCATGATTTTCATCCACCAAATGGATTGAAATGTATGACCCTAAAAGAAAATCTTCGAACAAGTGGATGGCTTCCAAGAGGTTATGCTCTGATACTAATTGATCTACCTGCAGATCTGAAAAAATAATGCAAAGAATCACATAACAAGATGGAGGCACAAAAAACGAATAAAAAGTAGCTTTGGAAAAAATACCACAGTCTTTATTATGAGGGAGAAATGAGCATTTTATAAACAATGAAATCATTCTTCATATTTTTCATTTGTAATTACAAAAGATATTTTCATAAAATCAAATGCATTATTACATAAAGAAAATACATTGAGATGTTTCCTTCTTTCGTAGATTTTTAGATGTTTCTCTTTTTTCTACTCTAAGATGTTTCCAAGGAAAGAATGAGGCACTAGAATATTGTAGAATAAACAACTTAAACTCATGTTTTAAAAAATATTTACTAGATTTTGATTAAAATTAAACAAAAAACATGTAGTAAAAAATCCTATTGTTTATAAATTATACTACGCTATTTTAGTTATCCACACTGCGCCTTTACCGAAAACTAGACTGTTCATCATCAATATACTATGAAATTTTCCATTCAAAATTCCTATAAAATCAATCATGTCACAGTCATCATCAGGTCTAAGTCAAACACAGTATTAAGCTTGGTTCTTTGTTTTATATTTCATAAATATGCAAAGTAGGGGTTAGTTTCTTCCAAGTTATATATGATTTAATTTTTCATTGCGGTAGATTTAATTTTACATTGTCGTAGTTTTGTGTTGAGATTGGTTAAAAAACTTTAGGTCATTTTTTCTAAATTTTGGTTGTACTTTTCATCATAAATAAAATAAAAATTATTATATATAATTTTGTCCCTATGTGTATTTTCTTTTTTTTATTGTATATTTATAACAACAATATCTCTTTATTTCTCTAAATTGTTGTAGCTTATGCTCTTCAAAATTGAGGGTCATTGAGCTCATTTTTTGACTACTAATCTTTTTCAATTCTTATTTTATTTCTTTTTGTCTAACATTTATTTTGTTGTAAACACTTTATTTCTATTATGTATGTTTTTTATTTTCTTAATGCAAACTCTTCCTCACTCTTTTTTTTTTTGTTTGCTTGGTAGTGTGGGTCGTGAGATGACTTCACATCAAACCTATGGTCTGAGAAACTGTGACCTAAGGGCACCTAAGCCATCAAAATCACCAATCACCCGAGGATCGCACCTGGACTCGGCCACACCAGCCCTTATCATGGCTGGATTTTTTACCCACAGGGGATTGGAACTGGTGACCTTTTCATCACGAATGCTTTAACAACACACTCTTCACGGTCGAACCAAACCCCAATGGTCTAGATAAAGCTTCTTATTAAAAAACAAAAAGAGCTTCTAATTATAGACTTAGAGCATATTACATTGGCATGCTAGATATAAATCATGTTTGGTTTCATTATATTATCCACCATTACAATTATTTTGAAATTTACAGTATTAATCTTGTGTTGGGCTTGTTTCAAATACTTCCTCAAAAATTGATTTATTTAAAAAAATAAAAAATTGTTTAAAATTTTTTTAATTCCTGAATTCATTGAATATATGAATCACTAACTAATTTTTTTAAGTTACCTAAATAGTACATTTATTCAATATCAATTCAAAGTCCCTTGGAACTAATCTTAATTTATATAGATAAATTTTATTGATTAAAAATAATATACAATTCAATTAGATTTATGTATTTTCTTTATAGAACAACATTCAATTTAGTCAAATTTTTATTGATTAAGTGATTATGTTATTAAAGTAAAGTTTATTTATAAAATGTTTTAATATTTTAATTAAAATATAAAAATATAATTTTGAAAGAAATTATAATTTTTTAGTGTTTAAAATAAATTTTTAAATGTACAAAATGTGAAATAATTACATTTTACCAATTTCACAATTCAAACATACAATTTATTTAAAAAGTGCAAAGTGCATTCTGTATTTACATCTGCTTTTAAGACTTAGAAAGTGCGACTCCCTTCAAGACTTATAAACATTATCCATGAAATTTTGTCCCATTATTGGAAGCATACGAACAATTTGATTGTGATTTTGTTGTTTGGCCTACAAGATTTATTTATATCTTTGACATATTTATCGCGGGTTTTGAATTATTGTCTCTCAGCATTTCGCGGGAAAGTTCGCTGTTGTTCTCTTTTAATAATAATCCTTGTAATACACTCGTGCCGCACTTCTAATAAACCGGTAAAAGGCTCGTGACTCTCTTAATCCCAATGCACGACAGATTTATTTCGGTCTTTCAACGATTGATGGATTTGCGACATATGTTGAATTGAGACCGCTTCCGAAGAACCCACACAGAGATTTAATGGAACTCATCATTCTGGGATGATTCAGCTCGGCGTACTTTGTTTATTCAAAAGTGTCATATAAGCATTCACACTGTGAACAAAAACATTGTGTGAATTTGAATTCAAACTTTGAAAGTGGAGGAGCACTCTATTCAATTAAGGTCACACCAACAGTCACAATTGACTCACCTTTTTGCTGCATTTTGTCAAAAAAAAAAAGGTTTGACAGTGTGTGGATGGTTGAATAATTGTTGAAACTTGTGTTCGCAGATGTGGACTCTCACTATTTTTTCGGAGATGATGATGAAACGTCGCTATAAATGAAACGTGGCAAGAACCACCTGTCACTATTTCATTTGTCCCTACTTATTAAAAGCATCGCCTCCCTTCTTACTTTTGCTTTGGTTTTTAATATTTTGTATGAGTAGGCCATCCTTATCTATGTTAAAGATTTTCGAAATATGGCAATGGAATATTTTCGAGAATCCCTCATCAAATTCAAGCTTTTTTCCTCTTTTGAGTAAATATTGGAAACTTAAACTTTATTTTTGCCTTTTGGTTTTCACATTTCGTATTTCTGTATGAATATTGAAATACAAAATCCAATATTAAAAACTATGGGAAATATGGGAAAAACCAGCAATATAAATAAAAAAATAAAAAATAATTTTATTGTATAAATTTAATAATTTAAAATAAATTTAATTAGTCAAAAATATCCTAAAACTTATTTTAAATACTCAAACTATATAATTTTGAAATTCCATTCAAATCAAATTATATAATTTTAAAATCCCATTCAAATATAATCTTAAGTTAAAATTACAATTTTAACAATTTCTTCGACCGAATTTTAGAACTGTCGTCGACCCAATTACCCATTCTTTGTTAAAAATAAATTATTTCCACCTTACATATTGCTTACGAGTTTAAGGGTTGAGATTCGTTTTCAAGAACAAATCGGGGAGAGGAGTAAAACTGATCTGTGTGCTGGAATTGACAGCCATGCATTTTATGAAGTTTCTACAGCTTATACTTTTCTGGGTTGCAGGCTCTGAGATTTCCATGCAAGCTATTGGCTGGTTCAGGGTTGAAGGCTGAACAACGAAAATTTGAAAGTTATGCGTGGCAAATATAAGTGCAAAAGGGCCTTATGCACGACGATTCGATCAGAGCTTAGAAGAATCTCTGGCCGTGAAAGCCCATTCGACTCTTGTTGCCCTAGCCGGCTCAAGCTTCCATTACTGTAATTATTTTATTTAATGAAATAACTAGCTAAAATCTCTGGCCGTGAAAGCCCATTCGATTCGTGTTGCCGTAGCGGGCTCAGGTTCTATTACTGTAATTATTTTATTTAATGAAATAACTAGCCATACCAGAAGTTTGATACGAAGCTCTTGAAGGTTTAGAAAACAAGATCGGCAATTTCTAAATTTTCCCTTTGAGTGGCTGCTATATGCTATTTTCAATCTCTCTTTTCATATAACAGCTCGGTTTATAATATATACTTAAAAATCAGTTTAAATAATAAATTAAGATTTTATCACAAATATTTGGTCAAATTTAAACCAAGAATCTACTAGACTAACAAAAAAAATCACACCTCTCAGTTGATAATTTCTGTAAACATTAATAAGCCATCATTACTTCATTCCATAACTATATAATTAAAATGTTTATTTAAATATTAATTCACATGAAAATCATAATTTTAAGTTTTTTAAACCAATAAGCTATGAAGTTACTTCATTCCATAACTATCTAATTAAAATCTCTATTTAAATATTACTTCACATGCAAACAATAAGTTTAATCTTTTTCTTTTTAAACTGGTATTTTAAATTGCTATTATGTTTTATGAAATGGTTTACACAAACTTTCACCTATCAAGAAATGGTTTACATAAACTTTTATCTATCAGATAATATTTAAATGAATAAAACAAACATGGAAAAAATAGCAATTATTTCCTTGGGCCAGTTTTACGGACTTTAGTTTCCCTTTTTACTAGATTAATTTTGTTTCATATGTAAATGAATAAGACAAACCTAGAAAAAATAGCAATTCTTTCCTTGGGTCACTTTTACTGACTTATTAGTTTCCTTTTTACTCTATTGATTTTGTTTCAATTTTAGTTTCATTTTGTTGTAATATTAAAGGAAAAAGAGAATGAAATACATGGATTTTAGCCATCTGTTATATTATTAATTATCAAGTTGATGGAATCTTGTATTAAAAATATCTCATTTTTAGCCATCTTTTATATTATTAATTATAAGTTGATAGAATCTTGTATTAAAAGTATCTCATTGTTACTTTGTGTGACTTGTTTAGTTATTTTCGTATAATTGATGTATTAAACAACATCAATTATAAGTTAATTAGATTATTAATTAAAGTTGGATTAATACATATCTAGATAACATATAATAGTAAACTAAAATATAGGACTTTGAAGGCATTACAAGAATGTTTTTACAACATTCAAATTTAGATACACAAAGAAACAAAAAAATATCAAATAACTAATCTTAATATTTCTTACATTCAAATGTAGAATTCTCATACACCAAAGATGCACACAGACAAAAAAAAAAAAATATCAAATAACAATGTACAAGTTTTACTCTTCACTCAATTCTAATAAAAACACTAATAAATATAATCTTAACTTTTTGGCTTTTAATTTATATGTACAATTATTTTATTTTTTCATTTTAATTAAATTATTTATCACATAAAAGTTAATTTAGATACTAGTCCCATGGGTTAGTTTAATTAGTGATTATCTTATCATTTAGGAACAATGAAAACCTAAATGAATGGAAGAAACAATTATAGAATTAGAGTACTATTACACAATATAAGTTTGAAACATTATTGTTTTACAATTTTTTTTATTTATTAATAAAGCATTAAGATTTGAGATTGTGTAGTTATCATATACATGTAAATATAGGTATGTGTGTATTTTATTTAAAATTATAATTAAAATTCTTATTTTAAATAAGAAATATTATGATTTATATTTAAAAAATAGTTATTTTTGCTTATGTGCATGTTAATATATTATATAGTACTATAATATGAAGGATTGTTTTTATTAGTAATATATAATAAAAACAATATAATATCTTAATATTTTAAACTATACATAAAAGTTTATATATTGAGTTTATGTATAAATTAAGACATGAGAGAAATTAAAGATAAAGATTTCATAGAATAAGATTGAGTAATTTATAGAGATGTGATTGGAAATAATTATGAATATAGTTGAACTAAATATTTTATTATGGCATATTGTTTTGATATGATTTTGAATTTTATACATATTGTTTTGATATTTCTCTCTGCACCCAAAAATTTATCGAGGAAATAACTATATTATAAATGGCACATAGAATGCTTTGATTGAATGGATTTTTCTTATCAAGTGTTTCCTAAATGTAAGATTTTGGTGTTATCAAGTTACTAATAAATAACACCACAAGTATTATTAGAGCACTTTCCTAATCATTGTTTTAGAGAAATTATTTTTCCAAACTACAGATCTGTTTAGCATCTATAAATAACATAGAAATTTGTCATTTAGGTAAAACTATGGCAAGGGAAGCATACATACATGAAATATAAGAGTAAGTTCCTATAATCCTTTTTGGTATCCCTTTAAGTAGTATTGCATCATACGATACATGTATAGAAGTTTTATAAGTTTACTATATCTAGCCTTAGATAAGTAGATGAACCATATCGTGTTCTAATGACACCAAGAATAAAACTTGAAAATATTACTAGCTAGAACCTAACTAATTGCATGATATAACTAGCTTCTTTAATTAGAGCCTTGAAAAATTGGGCCAATTAGAGTCTAATTAAACGATATTGTGTTTTTATTTAATTGAAATATAATGATAATATATTTGAGAGATTATGTTTTTTTATTGTTTAATATATTTTTTTTAATATAAAACTAAATTCAAAGTTCTCAATTAATCCTTAAAATAATTAAGTATCACAAATTACACCATTAAACTTATAATTCCAAAAAATTCTTTATTAAATTTTAAAGAAATTTGAGTTAGATTTGTTACCCGGTCTTCGTTGTGTGTTTACATCTCCTTTTAAGACCTAGAAGGGAAAACTGCCTTCCAAGCTTTAAAAACATGAAAATTGTTCCCTGTACTGGAAACATACGAACAATTTGATTGTGATTTTCTTGTTAGGTTTACAGGATTGATATGTTTGACGTATTTAACGCAGCTTCTGAATTTGTTGTCTCTAACATTTTGCCGGGAAGTTCGTTGTTGTTTTGTTATAATAATATTTGTGGTCGCTGTTGCTTTGTTATAATAATTCTTGTAATAATACTTATAATAAGCTGCTAGTAAGGGATTCGTAACTCAGATTTATTTTGGTCTTTCAAACTGTTGATTTATTTGCGACAGATGTTGAATTGACGCCTCTTCAGGACAACCCACACAGAGATTTAATGGAATTCCTTCAGTTCGGCTTACTTCGTTTATTCAAAAGTCTCAATTCTTAATTGGCCTTTCGTTTTAAGTAATATTTAATATTCCTCTCAATTCTTATTTCGCCTTTCGTTGTACCTAATATTTGGGTATTTTTCTTTAGTTGGTTATCTTTATCTTAATTAGAGATTTCAAGAATAGTTTAAAATTCTGTGGACGTGGATAGGGGTAACTTTAAGATTTTACTCTAGTTTATCTAGCTTAATTTTAATCCTGACCTCTCACGTCAGTTCTTAGAGTAACATTTAATATTTAGATATCTTTTTAGTTGGTTATTTTTATTTTGATTGGATATTTTAAGAATATTTTAAAATTCCACGAATAAGGGTCATATCAGATTTAGTTTATTTTCAAATTTGAGATTAATTCCAATTTACTCCATTTTTTTGATTAAATATTTGAAATATATATTTATTTTTAAATATATATTATTTATAATTTTTTTAAATAATATTTTTTATAAAAATTAAAAAATAAAAATTATTCAAAATTATATAATAACATTATTTTTTAACATGAAATTGAAATTATAATATTCTATTTTTGAATAAACAATAAACTAAATATTTTATATTTTGGATGCAAATGATTGGTAGTTTGAAGGATGTGGTGGCTCCTCCACAGGGCACATGACGTAGCCATATGGCTGCGCATGGCCTCTGTCTTAGCTCTCATAAATTCTGCAGTTGTTCTCATTCCGTGGGCATTAATCCACCTGCTGCGTGCCTTTACTGTTGTCTAGACCGCTGGTCTCCCTACTTTTCCATGGCGCCCAGCTCCTTATCACCCGCATCCTTCTCCTCCAATTCGGATCTCTCGCTTCATTTCGTCTGCCTTGGTCCTGAGCTCCTCAGCCTCCATTCTTCGCCTCCGCTGTTGACTGAGGCCTCCTTCCTCCTCTTTGCTTCTTCCCTCGCCATTCCTTCTCTCACCTGTTCAGCCTCGCCACTCCTTCGCCCACCTGCTCATCCATGCCTTGAAGGAACAGAATGTGCCATAGACGTGGTCATGGCAGAGGTCAGTTCTCTCACCCTCCCCTTTCCATCCGTGAATACGGCCATAGCCCACCCCATGAGGGCAATTCAGAGTCCTCCCAGCTCCACTTCAATTCCTCTGGTGCTCCGGTTCCTCTGCTCATCTCTGCTACTCTCATTGTGCGTTTTCAGGATGATGTGAGTTCTGCTAGCTCTGGCCCTCACAAAACGCTCAGAAAGTCCACCATCTCAACTTCTCAACCTCAGCTGTCTAGGAAATCCACTGCCTTGCCCACCAAGTCAGCCATGCGTTCCTCTAACAGTGAAGGCAGTGATAGCTCGGCAACAGATGGCAAGGAGAAGGAGGCGATAGTGCGTTCAGCTAATACACCTGAGCCAACGGTGAAGCCATCAAAGAATGAACAGGATTTCTATGACGACTATGGCTGCATCATCATAGAAGAGCCTCCTCCACCTTACCGATAGCATGATGCGTCACCTGAGAAATCATTTCGAGAGGTTTCCTACCTCTGCTAGGCTTAATTTCTCGTTTTTCATGTTTTTCTTGTTCCTACTCAGCACTTTAAATTTTTGTATAATGACTGAACATGTTGGTTTCCCCACTCGGGGCAGCAAACTATGGACTGGTTCCCTAATTGGGGCAATCATTTTTTTGTGCTTTTGAACTCCACACCTGCTGGAATTGGCTAGCATAACAATTCCGGTGGGAAAGTTTCTATTTGTACTTTATGTACCATATAATAGAAATAGTCTTATTTAGAAATATATATATATATATTCAAAAAATTAAAATTACAATTCTTACTCTCTCTAATTGAATTAAGTAAAAACAACTAGGTAAAAAAGTACTATTCAAATATGAAATATTCGAAGTATATAATTAATCAAACTAAATAAATTAAAGAAGTTAAAATTACAATACTCTCTGCGTTGGAATGGGAATACTTCTTTTTCTAAGTCGTTCAGCTTTTTTGCAGGTAATCAAAACACAAGAAGCAAATCTTATCTTTCGCATCGCGCCTTTCCTAAAAACAAACTAGATTGTTCGTCAATGAAACTTTCCACTCAAAATGTTGGAAATAACTCCCAACCACCGCCATGAATAAGGAGTGGCATCAGCCATGCTTCAGTAAATTTTTTCTTGCAAGAAGGATAAACAGCAGGTTTTAGACTCGAAGGCATTTTTGTCAAATCCACGCAAAAGATCAAACAGAGTACCCGAGCCGCACACCCTGTGTTATTTTCCTTACCCACCTCATTACTTACCTTTCCTGCCCGCACTTCGCTGCCTGCAACATTTACGTTTTAACCCCTAAGCATTCACCAATGTTTATTTTCCACTGATACGATATCGGCGGGACCCACTCACCTCCACTGCATTTGCAAAACCATGAAAAACTTTGTATTCCACCATTTCCTTTATTTCATGAATTTCGCACTTACCGTGTTTTTCTACGTCGTAGCCCGCTCTTCGCAACATCTAGCGTTTACCACTTAACGCTTCACCGAATGTTAAAACTTTGCCGATGCTATCTGGTGGGACCCACAAACCTCATCGCACTTGGCAAGATTTCCCACTTACCTTTCTAAGCCACCCGCAGCCGCTCACTTCGCAAGTTTCAAGTTTTACCTTTAAGCCACCCGCAGCCCGCACTTCGCAAAGTTTAGGTCATAACTTTAAAGACGCCCCAAATATGTTTTAAGTTATTTGTGATACGATCGCAAGAGGGGCATGTGTCAAGCTCAGGAGGATAGCGAAAAGCACACATTGAAAGCTCAGGAATTTAAATGGATAGCGCCCGCAAGTTATTATTTTGAAGTTGTGATGCGATGTGTCACGTCACATTGCATATCGCAAAACTTAAGTTTTTCCCATAAGCACAAATGTTAAATGTTATAATCATCAGTATTCGATTTGCGATGGAGCGCCAGATGCGATGTTTCTTCAAAGCTTAAACTCATAAAATTTCAGGTCCTGTTTATTATGTTTTGTATCATGTTTCGTGTATAAACATCAACACAGCTCCGTGTGCCATTAATGAAGAAATGGGCTTTGACAGCAAAGGGACGATTGGTTGTTACCCGTCCATCCAGCATTAAAATGCATTAAAATTTTAGGCTTTGGCCTTTCTATATAAAACACCATGCAATTTCATTTTGTTAGAGTGATGGAATAGAAATGAAAGGTGTTCCTCTCCTATGTTTTATGATGTCTGTCTATGAATGTTATTTTGGCATTATAGAATTCTCTGTGTTGTAAATGGGGAACACATTCCTCTGTTGTTGTTTATGTTTATTCAGAAATTTCAACATGGTATCAGAGCAGGTCTAGGCTCTCAGTGAAAGAACAATTTCTCTTTACTGAAGAAGCTGTAAGATTGTTTGTAGAAGCATAAGTCTAGAGCAGTGAGAAAGCTTTTATAGTAGTGACCAAATTTGTATTTACATGGTCAAGATGGTAGTAGTAGGCACAAGCCTGACAAATCCACAATTACCATAGTTCAATGGTCAGAATTATGATTATTGGGCGATTACAATGAAGGCCCTATTTTCTTCACAAGATATTTGGGAGATGGTGGAACATGGTTTCCAAGAAACAACAGATGCAGTAGCACATAATGCTTTGACACAAGCACAAAGAGATTTGTTGAGAGAAGATAGGAAGAAGGACTACAAAGCCCTCTTCTATATTTTCCAAGCAGTACATGAGAGTATTTTCCCAAGGATTGCAGTAGCAACAAAGTCTAAGGAGGCATGGGATACCCTCCAGGCAACCTACCAAGGTATGGAAAAAGTAAAGACAACAAAACTTCAAATGCTGAGGAGAGATTTTGAAACTCTCTATATGAAAGATTCTGATAACACAGACTCATTCTTCACACATGTGATTGGGTTGGTTACCCAAATAAGGTCTCATGGTGAGACACTTGAGGAAAGGAGAATAGTGGAGAAATTCTTAAGAAGTCTACCGTCAAGGTTTGATGCCATAGTAGTGGCCAAAGAAGATACAAAAGATCTCTTATAGTTTTTAGTGGATGAGCTTCATCCATCACTGATGTCTCATGAACATAGACTGAACAGAGCAACGAACTCCTTATTGGAGCATCTATTTAAGACACAAATGTCTTTTGGTCGAGGTAGAGGATGAGGAAGATCAATCTGCCGAAGAAGAGGAAGAAGGCCACATAGAGGTGGAAGAAGCAGCTCTGCAAGCACACGTGGAAGGGGCAGAAACCAAAATTCAAGCGAAGGCTCAAGCCAAAATCAAGCACGAGGACAGAGGTATGATAAATCTCAAGTCCAATGTCATTATTGCAAAAATTATGGGCATTATGCCAATGAATGTAGAAAGAAGAAAAATGACATGGGTAATAAACATAGTCAAAATTTTACAAAAGAAAATCATAACCAAAGAAATGTGCTTTACCTTGTAATGTAACACAATAAAGACAAGAAGATGTATGGTTCCTAGATTCAGGGTGTAGTAACCATATGAATGGAAACAAAGCAATGTTTTCCAATCTATATGAGAGTATAAAATATGAAGTGACAACGGGGACTGATAGCAAAGTCTTTTTCATGGGGAAAGGAAGAGTAAAAATATTGACAAAGAAGGGAGAGAAGAAGTTTGTGCCAGAAGTCTATTATGTACCTGGCCTGAAATGTAACCTTCTAAGCATTGGACAGCTCGTGCATAAGGGCTACAATGTGTTTTTTAAGAATGATGTGTGCAAAATCATGGATATACCTCCAAGTAGATAGGTCATTACAAAAGTGCATATGACAAGCAATAGGATGTTTCCTCTCAAGAGCAGATCAGACTTGAAGGAAGGAGGTGTTGTAGCACTAGTCACACAAGAAGTCTTTCAAGAAGAAGTGAAAGATGAGAACTAGTTATGGCATTTGATATTTAGACATCTCAATTTTGAAGGTTTGAACTTGTTGCATAGAAAATGCATGGTAAAGAGATTACCACTCACAGAGAAACCAAACAGCCTATGTGAAGGTTGCATCTTGCGCAAACAACATAGAGAATCATTTCCAGTAGGAAAGAGTATAAGGGAAAAGGCACACTTGGAGATTGTCCACTCAGATTTATGTGGAGCAATGCAAACACCATTATTAGCTAGAATTCATTATGTTTTAACATTTACAAATGATTACACAAGAAAGACATGGGTTTATTTTTTAAAACAGAAAAGTGAAGTGTTTGAAAAGTTCTACCACTTCAAAGCTCTTGTTGAGAAGCAAAGTGGACACTACATAAAAGTGTTGAGAACTGACAGAGGCAGAGAGTATATCTCCAAAGACTTCCTACGTTTCTGCAGGGAGCATGCAATACACAAGAAATTTAGCACAAGGTATACACCTCAGCAAAATGGTGTAGCAGAAAAAAAGAATAGGACCATCATGGACATGGTAAGAAGTATGTTGAAGGCAAAGTATTTTCCAAATGAGTACTGGGTAGAAGCTGTAAATTGTGCTGCTTATATTTTAAATAGTTTTCCAACCAAAGCTGTTATGAATAAAGCATGGAGTGGAACAAATAAAGTTGTCACTGACATGAGAGTGTTTGGATGTGTGGCATATTCGCATGTATCAGATCAGTTAAGGAAGAAGTTGGACAGCAAGGGGGAGAAGTGTATATTATTGGATACAGTGATGAATCCAAGGCCTACAAGCTCTATAATCCATAAACCAAGAAAGTAATAATCAGCAGAGATGTTCATTTCATTGAAGAAGAAGCTTGGGATGGAAGTTTAGAGAAAACAATAAATGTGAAGACATGTATTTCACATGAAGACAAAGAGGAATTGATTGTAGAAAATAATTCATCAATGGTGGCTCCTCCTCCACCTACACAAGCTCAATAGAGCACACCACAAGCAAGGAATAGAGAAGTAGTGCAAAACCAAGGAAGTGCTTCTCAAAGAAAACCATAGGGATCAACAACTCCCTCAAGTTCAAGTGAAACTCCAAGCACATCTTCAGCAAATACAAGAAGACCTTAACTCATAAATTTAAGTGAAATTTATGAGCAAGAAGAAGTAAATAGTAATGCTAGTTTGAATTCTTCATTTGCTTTATTTTGTCATGTTGATGACCCAATCCATTTTGAAGATGCAGTCAAAGAAGATAAATGGATTGAAGCAATGAATGAATAAATAGGAGAAATAGAAAAGAATGACACATGGGAGTTAGTGGACCTCCCACAAGGAAAAGAAGTTATTGGAGTGAAATGATTCTATAAGAAAAAGAGCAACATTAAAGGCAAGATATAAAGGCACAAAGCAAGGCTAGTTGTCAAAGGATACAAGCAGCAGCAAGGAAGATACTATGAGGAAACCTTTGCACTAGTTGCAAGGATGGAGGCAGTCAGGACAGTGTTGTCCACAAAAGCACAAAAAAAGTGGAAATTTTATTAAATGGATGTAAAGTCAGCATTCTTGAATGGAGTGTTGAAAGAGGAGGTATATGTTGAACAACCTCCTAGCTATGAGATAGAAGGGCAAGAACACAAAGTGTGTATGAAGATAGCTCTTTATGGGCTGAAGCAAGCACCAAGAGCATGGTACAACATGATTGATGCTTATCAGGTGGACAATGGGTTTGACAAGTGTGATGGTAAACCCACACTCTACATCAAAGAAAATGATGGTAAAATTATTATTGTTTTTTTTATATGTAGATTATTTGATTTTCACAGGTAGTGATGTTTCTCTCATTGTTGATTTTAAAGCGGTCATGAAGAGTGAATTTGAAATGACTGACTTGGGTTTATTGAGATATTTTTTGGGCATATAAGTAAAGCAAAATTAAAAGGAAATTTTTATTTCCCATGAAAAATATGTTGCAGAAGTTATAAAGAGGGTCAATATGCAGAAAAAAAAAGCAGCAATAACTCCAACTGTCATGGGGTTGAAGTTAAGAAAGGAAGATTGTAGTAAGAATGTCGATCCAACATTATACAAGAGCATAGTTGGCAGTCTAATGTATTTAACTGCAACTAGGCCTGATATTATGTATGCAGTGATTTTAATATCCAGATTCATGGATACACCAAAGGAGACACATTGGCAAGCAGCCAAGAGACTTTTAAAGTATGTGAATGGAACGAAGGAGTATGGTGTTCTATACTCCTCAAATGCTAATTTTAAGCTGATTGGTTACATTGACAGTGATTGGGTTGGAAGTGTAGATGACAAAAAGAGCACATCTTGGTATGTATTTCATTTGGGATCAGGATCCATTTCATGGGATTCCAAGAAAAAACCAACAGTTTCATTATCAACAACAAAAGCTGAATATGTAGCAACAACAATAGAAAAATGTCAAGTTGTTTGGATGAGAAGGATGTTGAGAGATTTATGCCATAAACAAGACAAATGAACAACAATTTTCTGTAATAACAGCTTAGCAATTGCCTTGTCAAAGAATTCTATTTTCCACAATAGAACAAAGAAAATAGATGCCAAATACCATTTTATAAGGGAATTAGTTAACAATGGTGAAATTGTTTTGCAGCATTACAGGTCAGAGGAACAGTTTGTTGATATCCTCACAAAGCCATTGGGACATAGAAGTTTTGTTTATCTCAGACAGTGTCTGGGAATGATTGATGGCAGCAGTTGTCATTAAGGGGGAGTGTTGGACATAACTCCCGACCACCACCATGAATAATGAGTGGTAGCAACCCACACTTCAATAATTTGTTTTTTGCAGGAAGGACAAGCAGCAAGGCCCGAAGGCATTTTTATGAAATCCACGCAAAATATCAAATAGAGTAACTGAGCTGCACACCCTGGATTAATTTCCCTACCCATCGCATTACTTACCTTTCTTTCCTGCACTTCACCGCCTGCAACATTTAAGTTTTAACCCTTAAGCATTCGCCAATGTTAAGTTTCCGCCGATGTGATATCGGCGAGACCCACTCACCTCCACCACATTTTCAAAACTGTGAAAACCTTTGTATTCTGCCATTTTCTTAGTTTCATGCATTTCACACTTACCGTGCTTTTACGTGCCACAACCCGCACTTCACAACATTTAGCGTTTACCACTTAATGCTTCACCGAATTTTAAAACTCCATCGATGTGATCTGGCAGGACCCACATACCTCATCGCACTTCGCAAGATTTCCCACTTACCTTTTTAAGCCGCCCACAGCGGCGCACTTCACAAGTTTCAAGTTTTACCATTAAGCCACCCACATCCCACACTTCACAAAGTTTAGGTCTTAACTTTAAAGCCGCCTGCAAGATGTTTTAAGTTATTTGCGATGCGATCACAAGCGGGGCATGTTTCAAGCTCAGGAGGATAACGCAAAGTGCACATCGCAAGCTCGGGAAAATGGATAGCACCCACAAGTTATCATTTTGAATTTGTGATGCGATGTGCCACATCACATCACATATCGCAAAACTTAAGTTTTTCCCATAAGCACAAATGTTCAATGTTATAATTGTTGGTATGCGATTTGCAATGGAGTGTCGAACATGATGTGTCTTCAAAGCTGGAACTCATAAAATTTCAGGTCCGGTTTATTATTTTTTGTACGTTGGTTCGTGTATAAACAGCAACACAACTCTTTGCGCCATTAATGAAGAAATGGGCTTTGACAGCAAAGGAACGATTGGTTGTTACCCATCCATCTAGCATTAAAATGCATTAAAATTTTAGGCTTCGACCGTTTTTGTATAAAACACCATGTAATTTCATTTTGTTAGAGTGGTAGAATAGAAGCGAAAGTTGTTCCTCTCCTGTGTTTTATGTTGTCTATCTGTAAATGTTATTTTCGCATTATAGCATTCTCTGTGTTGTAAAGGGGGAACACATTCCTCTGTTGTTGTTTATGCTTATTCAGAAATTTCAACACAAAATTCCTATAAAATCTTCCCTTCAAATTTCCTATAAAATATATCAAGTCAAATTCATGGTTAAGTCAATCACAATATTATGCCTAATTGCGCGTTTTATATTTGGAATCCTTTCTTTTGGTTTTGCGTTTTAAATAACACGCGATTTCTCAAATCATTTTTCAATGGGCATATATGCATCATGCATGGCATTGGATAGCAAGAAGAAAACCATCCAACTCATTCGCTCAAACGACGATGTTGCCATCTTTCACAAATAAGTTACTATCGCCCAAATCATGAGGGAATTCCCTAACCATTTAGTCTGCCATTTCAGCTCCTTGTACATCGGTGAGAATGAACTGAAGGTAGGAAACAAGTATTACCTTCTACCCCACCAGTGTTTCCAGTTTGAGGTAACTCTCTTCTAGATGGCATCCTTTAGCATAATTCCTTTTTTCAAAAGAAAAAAAAAAGCCTTTCCTTTTGTTATAAAAACAAAAAGAGAGTATATAATATTTCATGCATAACAAGATAACCTTCCTCCTATCCTGTATAATTTTTTTCAATGAAGGAAAATTCATCTTTTCCTCATTTGTATAATGTGTGTCAAAATTACATTCACTTTCAGTAGCAACTAGTTGACCACATACCTAAAGGAGTACAATGTTCAAAAACAATGTATTTTTCAAAAAATACATAATGTTCGAGTACATTGATATCCATCTAATGTGTTTAAAAACAATGTATTGTTCAGAAAATAAATAAAGTTCATAGTACATTGATATTCATCTAATATTAAAAAAAAACATAATGTTGTTCAGAAAATTCATGATGTACCTAGTACTTTGTTATCAAAATTTTTTGAGAATTAAAGCTAAGTAGAGAAGGAATAAGTGTGGTAAAAAAAAATTGCATTAACCAAAGAGCCCTCATTGAAAGCAGCATATTGAAATTTACTAGGATCTTGTGTGAGAACACTTTAGGAGAGGAGGTCAGCAATCTGATTATGTTCCCGATAAATATGTCCATGTTCAATATCTCCAAAAGTTTGATTCTACGCATCCTATTAGATATTGTGGGAGGAGGGAAGAGAGTGAAGTATTTCACCCAGTCTCATTAGGGGAATTTTGAGGTCTAAAATGGGCCTCCTAAGAAAATTATAAAATAATAGTGGAAATAATAAAATAATATTTGATGACATCATCAAATTTTAGAGGCAAACATTAGGGTAATTTTGAGGTCTAAAATGGGACTCCTAAGGAAAATTTACAATCAAAATTCACTTTATAAGAACCAGTCACATTTTAGGGGATGACATCATCCCTAATGGTTGAGGTGGCATTGCTTGAGTTAAAAGTACTTACTTGTCACATTCTCAATGGTGGATAAAAACTCATGGTTAACCATCGTAGTGCTCTAAGTACTTTTAAAGTCAAAGTAAAGTACTTATAATAAATGTAATTTCACACTTTTTGAATAAAAATATATTATTGTCATTTCATATTTCTCGAAAGAAACAATGCATATCCCTATACATTTATTATATTATATTATATTATATTATTTTGATATAGTATAATAATTACATGTTATTATAAAATTTAAATAACATCAATTTTAATTAATAGCATATAATATAAATAATAATTTATAAATTTATATTTTATTTTATGTTATTAAGTACCAAGGACAAATGCATTAGTTGTTTAATAATAATGATTTTTTCTTGAAAAGATCATTCTTATTTGTAGTCACATCAATACAATTTTTTTTTATTAATTTTATTTTGGTACATCTTTTGAATTGAATTTAACTATGGTTACATGGATTGTAGTGCAAAAAGTGAATTGAAATTTTATAAATATTATTTTATTGGTTTAGCTATTATTTTATTATTTCCTTAGGAGGACCCATTTTAGACCTCAAAATTCCCCTAATGAAAGAAAAAAATATTTTTTCAACTCGTATTTTAAACTTATCTCCCAATGTTTCTACTCAAATTTCGAGCGGGAGTACTCGTTGGATGCAAAATTTAATTCCTCATCCAAGGAGTACCCATGTTACATACTTTTGATGGACACTGCTACACGAAAATTGATAAATACATGAAAACTTGATCGCAATCATGTTTTTTCATGTATTTCTCATTTTTCACGTAGTAGGGTCCATCAAAAGTATGCAACATGGGTACTCCTTGGATGAAGAATTAAATTTTTCATCCAATGAGTACTCCCGCTCGAAATTTGAGTAAAAACTTTAGGAGATAAGTTGAAAATATGAGTTGAAAAAGTAGTTTTATTATTTTATTATTTTTAAATCTTTTTACCCTTTTACTTAAAAAGTGGTGAATCATCCCCCATGGTTGACATCATCATCTTGAATCCTATTGGTTCTTATAAATTTTATTTTGGTTGTACATTTTTCTCAGGAGGCCCATTTTAGACCTCAAAATTCCCCTAATGATGATCCCTATAGCATCTCTATAAATGTTGATGTCACTGAGTCCTAACCATATTGAACCCATGAGGACACCCGGGAGGACAATAAATTCATCTATGTTGTTGATCCCAAGTTCCCCATTCCACCAGAAGTGAAAGTGCTTTCCCGGTTCCAAAGTGATCATTGCACAATAACCACAATGATTTCTTTGACACGCTCCATCAAAGTATCCCACTGGGAATGTCAGACCCGATTCTCAGAGGAAGATGTTACGATTCGACTTATTTTTTATAGGAGAACCAAATTCATTATAGTGCATTACAACATTTCTAACCACATTCCGAACAGAGACAAACTTATTCTCAAAAATGATAGAATTTTGATGGATCCAAATTGACAAAATTATGAATAAGTAAAGCGAATAATAAATGGATCTAGAGGAGAACCAATATGAGAGGCAACAGTTGAGTGAGGATGAAGTCATCAAATGATTGATGTACATAATGTCCAGGATGCCATCCAAAATAGCAATGGAAAATGGGTGTCTGTGGAGGAGATGGTCCACATTTTCCTTGTCATGTTTGCAAAGGGGGCAAAGACCCGGCCCACTGATACCCTTTTTGATGAGATTTTTCCATGTGAGGATGCGCTTGTGTGTAGCAAGCCATCCGAAGAAAATATTTTCAGTGGGATGTTCCAATCCCATCTAATCTGAAGCCAAGGACATGGTACAAATTCCAGATCGACCAGTGGAATGGAATGGTAGATATCTTGCACATATGACAGCCCCTTCTTGAGGCTTCCCTCCCATATCATCATGTTGAATCGATCACGGAGGAAGATACCTAAAGGGATCCTTTTTTATTCCATGTTTTCAAGCTTCTTCTTATACATCAGATATCTAAACATAGTCGTACTTTCACTAGGGGACAAACCAAGACTCAAGAATCCCAAGACAAACCTAGTGGTGGTCTCTTCCCAAGACTCCATGGAGCGATAAAATCTATCAAATTTGTGATACTAAGCAGGTGGAAGATGAAAAACACTTCCTTTGCCACACTTCCAATCTTCTTGACTTATTAAGTCAGCCCATCTATAGTGATCTTGTAATGCTTCTTTCCATTCTCTTCTCTTTGATCATATAAAAAATATTTTGAAGAATCACCCTTAGATTCTTTTTTCTTTTTCTTTTCTTGAGGTCTCATTGGTCTTAGTGGACGCTTAATCATCATCATCATAATCATCAAATTAATATCTTGAAAAACACAAAATATAAAATAATCTAATTATATAAATTTAACAATTTAAAATTACTATTTGTCCATTTTCTAATTAAATTTAAAATCAATTCAACGGTGTAGTTTAATTTAAAGACATAATAGTCTTTTTCATCGGAATTCACCAAAATCCAACTAAAAAATGTCATTTAGTCTATAAATTAGGCTACACCTAAATTCAATTAGTAAAAAAATCATATTCTAATTATATTAATTTAACAATTTAAAATTACCAATTTTCCATTTTCTAATTAAATTTAAAATAAACTCAACTAGTCAAAAAAATCCTAAAACCCTTTTTAAATATAAAATATTCCAATTATCTAATTTTAAAATTTTATTCCAATTCAATTATACAATTTTAAAATTCCATTCAAATATAATCCTAAGAACTTAAAATTACAATTTTAACAATTTCCTATTGTAAACAAAATCAACGGGGCAAGAAAAAATTGTCCCGTTGAAATTGGAATAATGGTTTTTTAGTCATTCTATTTTTTTCAAAGAGAATCAAATCATGAGGAATTGTCTGGAACAATGAAAAGTGGTTTGAATTTGGCCATTTTTCTTTTAAATCTCACCGGTATTAGTGTTGGAATCATGTTTTTTATAGTGGAAATAGATTCAGCGTCATCAAAAACCACTGAACAACCAAAATCTTGAAATTTAACATCTATCATTTTTTTATTCAAAATTCCTATCAAATCAATCATGTTAAAGCCATCGTCAAAGCCATCGTCAAGTCTAACTCAATCACAGTATTACACCTGCTTCTTCGTTTTATATACCAGTACTCCATTTATCACAAATATTATGGAGGACGCGAGGCTTATAACCAATGAACAAGCGCGATTCAATGAGCCAATGCGCCTAGATTCTGCAGATGATAAGCGTGGGCTCTACAATACTATGGAATTGAAGAAACATTATTAGTAATTATGTTGGAGACTAGAGCTTCTGACTATCAAGGAAGATGAAAACACGATTAATTCATTGGGCCGTTATTTTTATTAATTAGCAATCTTATTGTTATGAACCATAGTTACCAAGCTCGGTCGTAGTGCCGAAAAAATACGTAAATTTGTGGATGGTGTTTAATTCGGAAATTTCGATTTCAGTCTTGTGTTATATTTTTTTCAAAGCTTTCCACATGCTTCGTGCCTAACAGTGCCTCAACATGAACATGGGCATTGTCTCTAACCTCGCAACCTTTAGTGTACTTCATGCCTCAACATGAACACATCGGCATTTATTTGAAGGAGATAATTTGGAAAACAATGAACTATGTAACATTAAATAATACATTGATCAGACTATTTAATCCTCAACATGAACACATCACAATGACATCTATTTGAAGGAGGTAATTTGGAAAACAATGAACTATGCAATAGTAAATAATACACTAAGCAGTCTAGATTTAATCTGCAAGTTTAATATATTTTATATTATATGATTTTCAGACATTATTTAAATACATTTTATAGAGTCAGAAAATAATGTTATATTTATGTAAATTGAAAAGTATTGATCTACTTTCTTTTTATTTATTTAAAAAAAAAATTACCATTACCTCAATGACTTAAGAACTTACTCTTGAATTGTTGAATAGGAATAGTCCTGGCATCTATTATCTATTTGAGATGGGTAAATTTTTAATTCCAACTCTGCTTGGTTGATGCACTTGAAGAATACAAGTTTGGACCTGCTCAACTATGGTGGAAATAGGTTATTGAATTTACCCTTCTAACTCTTGAATAGGAATAAATGTGGTTCTAGCTTTGCTTATTTGATGCATTGGAAGAATACAAGTTTAATGGACCTGGCAGCCCTTGTGGAAATAATGCAGGGAAGGGAAAAACAAGTTTAGAACTCGGTAACTTGGAAAATTGAAATAATGTAGAGAAAGGCAAAAATAATGCAGGATGGATTAAATTTTAGAAATTTTAATATTAAAAACTCTTGAATAGGAATTAGTGCAGTTCCAAATTTTCTTAGTTGATGCATTGGAACAATACAAGTTTAATGGGCTTGGGCAGCCCTTGTGGAAATAATGCAGGGAAGGGAAAAACAAGTTTAGAACTCGGCAACTTGGAAAATTGACATAATGTAGAGAAAGGCCAAACTAATGCAGGATGGATTAAATTTTATAAATTTTAATATAAAAATTAGCAAATTGGTAATTTTTAATGGGGAAAAAATAAAAACTACTATAATTTTTATAGAAAAATAAATAAAAAACAGTAATTTCTATATTAGAAAATTTTATAAAATAAGAAATTTCAATTCAAAAAAGGATAATTCCTACCTGAATAAAAATTATAAAATAACATATTGGTTGCAAATAGATTGCAAATCATTAATTATATAAAAAAATAAAAAACAATAACTTCTATTTTGGAAAAAAATTAACTTTTATAAATTTTATATTTTCATTAAATTTTTGAATATAATGATTATTCATTTAAATTTATAAAAAATATAAAAATAAAAATTAATATATTTAAGTATTTGTAAAATCTATAGTGCCGAATTTTTTCCTTATTGATTTTTATAGATTTTAAATTTTTCCATATCTAAATTCGTAACTATGTTATTAACTAGGTTCATATTTGTGGAGTAACTTAGTCTAGAATTCAATGGTTAAGAGATCGGGATAGGAATTTTAGTTTCTTGCACAAAGAAATGATCCAAAGACGGCAACACAATCATATCTTCTCACTTAACGAACCTGATGGAAATAGACTTGTCCAACATCAATATTTGGAGTAGACTTTGGTGAATCATTTCTAGGAAATTTTAACGGAACCAGATCAGAATAGAACACAAGCTATCACTTGAGTCAAGAAATTCATCCCTACTATTTTCAACAGAGAGTAGAATTCGACACTACTCAGGGAAATCACTATTTAGGAGGTGGAGGAAGTGGTCAAGGGCTTAGCCAAAAACAAGGGGTCAGGACCAGACAGCTTCACTGCAGAATTCTTTCAAGCTACTTGCTCCTTCATTGACAAAGATATTTTAGACCTAGTTGAGGATTTGCAAGGGATAAGACAGGTATATCCTGCTTTGAACTCTACTTTTATTTCTTTAATCCTGAAGCATGAGAATTGTGATGTTCTGTCAGGGTTTAGACCTATCGCCCTGAGTAATGTCATCTATAAGATCCTACCGACTATCATGGTCAATAGGCTTAAACCTATCCTTCCTTCTCTTATCTCCCATAAACAAACTGGGTTTGTCAAAGGTAGACAAATTTTGGATGGGATTTTGACTGCTCAGGAAGCCATTAATTCTCTCTGCACTAGTAAAGCTAAAAGCATGTTGATAAAACCGGATATAGCCAAAGCCTATCACCGCCTCAGTTGGACTTACCTCCAAAATATTTTTCAAGAATTTGGTTTTGATCAAAGATGGATTGAATGGATCCTTTCGTTTATCTCTACCCCTAATTTCTCAATTTTGATTAATGGAAGCCCTTTTGACCCTTTCAACACCTCCCGAGGGTTGAGACAGGGAAACCCCTTATCCCCGTCCCTTTTTATCATTGCTGCGGAGGGGTTGGGTAGATATATTAAACATCAAGTGATGAATGGCTCTCTGAAAGGCTTAAATATTTGGGGGCCTCGCCTTACTCTATCTCATCAACAATTTGTTGATGATATCTTTCTTTTTTGCCAAGCTAGCCTAAAGGAATCTAAAGTCATTTTAGATATTCTTAAAGTGTTTATGGTTGCCTCTGGAACCTTGATTAATAATTACAAGTCTAAAGTGTTTTTCTTTAACACCACTCCTCAATATCAATGGTTCTTAGCTCACACTCTTGGGTTTACCATTGCGACTCTGCCTACAAAGTACCTGGGAATGCCCCTTTCTCTTAATTCCCTTAGAGTATCTTGTTGGAAAAATCTCATAACTCAAATTCAAAATCGACTCTAGAACTGGTATTTTTGGGCTCTTAATGCCCATAGCCGTTCCGTCCTTCTTAAATCTATTCTTCAATGTATCCCTATTTCTCAACTATCTGGGATGGTTGCCCCTAAGACTAGTTGTTCTGAGATGGCTAATATTTTTTAAAAAATTCCTATGGCGAGGTTCTCAACAAAATCGCAAGTGGTCTCTCCTATCATGGGAAAATCTCACATTTCCTAAAAAGAAAGGTGCTTTAGGATTTTGGGATCCATACATTGTAAACCAAGTAATGGGGGCTAAATTGTGGTGGAGATGGATGCAGGGAGGCACAAACCTATGGAAAAAAATATGGGAACACAAATATGAAATGTCGCAGATCACGAGAGACTCATTACAAGTGCAAATAATTCCTAAAGGCTCTGGAATATGGAACTTGGCTTCAAAGAACAAGAATCTCATTCGAGACCATAGCTTCTGGAAGATTAGCATTGGCAACATAGCCTGGTTTTGGGAAGACTCCTGGAAATAGCGAGAAAAATTATACAGTAGGCTTGATTTAGTAGAAATTTTCTTTTTTACAAATCAGCCAAATACCAAAGAGGTAAACCACTATTGGGAGGAACAGAATGATTAGTATTGGAGTAGATGGAAGCAAAAGCAACATTGGCAACAGGCCCCTGACACCCAACAATGGGGAAACCTGGAAAAAGAACTACATACTAGAAAATTACCTTTCCTCATCCTACGCTGGGGGTATAGCATGAAAGGAATGTTCACAACTAGAGAAGCTTATCAGATAAAATTGAACAATGAAAATGCTCCAGATAATAGCCTATGGAAAAAAATTTGGTCAAAAAAACAATGGCCTAAAATTGAGCATTTTTTATGGATTATTGAACATGGAATAATTCTTACCTGGGACCAATTACAAAAAATAGGGAGGCTTGGACCCTCAAGTTGTGTGATTTTTGGTGAGAATGAAGAGACTCTAGAACATATTCTCAATGCCTACTCAATTTTTGACCAGATGTGGTGCAATATTTTTACCCTATTCCAACAAACTGACAGAAATAATGAAAGCATCCGACAAATAATCGAAAAATGGAGAAAAGGAGGATACCAAAATATGGTGGTAAACCACTGGTAAATAGAGCCTGGTCACTATCGGCTGGGTTCCTACTCTGTAAAGTGTGGAAGGAGCAAAATCGAAGAGAGACTATCCTAGCAGAAAAATGGAATGTGGAAGATTGGACAGTATAGGGTACAGAGGCAAGGATACCCAGTCAGTTAAACCTTAAAGCATATATATTAGCGTCAACCTCTTGGAAACCCAGACCTATGGATTTTTATGTTTGGGATAATTTCATACCTCCTCAACAGGGATTCATTAAACTAAACTATGATGGGGCTTCGAAGGGCAACTGCTAGGCAGGGGAAGGGGGGATCTTTCGTGACTGTGCAGGCCGTGTTCTGTGGATTTTCACCATCGATCGGGAGTATGCTAGCAGTAATGAAGTTGAATTGACAACGGAAAAATAGGTATTGATAATTGCAAGTAGAGAATAGTATAATCGTCTCAAGGTCGAAGGAGATTCAGCTATGGTTACGGGTATCCTCCAGAAGCTAAAAAAAGGAGCACAATAGGAGCATATAGGCAACAGCTGGTGAACAGCAATACTGATCCAAGATATTAAGGAGATAATGACAAGGAAAAGCTATATGATTCTGCTCCATGTAATAATATTAGGTAATTAATCAACTGACTTTCTAGTAAATTGGGGATGCATCAACCAGGATAGGGTTATGGATCAACCATGGGTGCAATCTAACCTAGAACCAGGTCTCGCAAGGCTCAAGGACATTGTACATTGGGACTGGGGTCACAATGTAAACCATATCTAGGATCGTGATAACAATCAAAACCCCCAATTAGGGTGCCAACTGTCAATGCAAGAATCACGTCACAGAGATAGGATGAGGGTACGTGGTGGAGGCATGCGCAGGCCATTACACCACGATCAAGGATGGCGTGTGCACATTGGGATGGGCAGCTCAACCCACAGAGAGTTATGATCAAATTAAGTAATAATGCAGAATAGCCTAGCATGACAGGTGGGCTGTCAGGAGTGATTAGGGATGTGTGCTGTTGGGTGAGGTGGGAACGAGATATGTACATTCCCTTCAGCATTATTTGGATGTTTTTCTTTAGCCGTGCGCATCATTTTAGTAAACAAGTCAGTCGACGGGGGAGAAATTTGTAGCCTGCAACGTATCAGTATGTATCCAATTCTTTGGGTTTCGCTCAATGAGAAGAAATATATTAGTTTTCCTGGATTATTTATACCTGGTTCGATATAATGAAATATGTCGCCTGCCATTAGGGGATTTTTGAGGTCTAAAATGGGCCTCCTAAGAAAAATGTACAACCAAAATAAACTTTATAAGAACCAATACAATTCAAGATGATGATGTCAACCATGGGGGATGATTCACCATTTTTTAAGTAAAAGGGTAAAAATATTAAAAAATAATAAAATATTAAAACTACATTTTCAACCCATATTTTCAACTTATCTCCCAAATTTTTTACTCAAATTTCGAGCAGGAGTACTCGTTGGATGCAAAATTTAGTTCCTCATCCAAGGAGTACCCATGTTGCATACTTTCAATGGACCCTACTACATGAAAAATGGAAAATACATGAAAAATCGTGATTGCAATCAAGTTTTTCATGTATTTCTCATTTTTCGAGTAGCATGGTCCATCGGAAGTATGAAAAATGGGTACTCCTTGGATGAGGAATTAAATTTTGCATCCAACGAGTACTCCCACTCAAAATTTGAGTAAAAACTTTGGGATATAAGTTGAAAATACAAGTTGAAAAAGTAGTTTTTTTCTTTTTTTCCCTCTAAAGTTTGATGATGTCATCAAATCTTATTTGATTTTTTCCCCTATTATTTTATAATTTCCTTAGGAGGCCCATTTTAGACCTCAAAATTCCCCTAATGGTCTCATATTCAATCCTTATAACACTATTGTCATGCAACAAGTTTTTGGTTTTGTGCGTAGTTCCTTGAAATGTTTGTATAATGTTAGAACTGTGACTTATCGAGAGGTAGAAATTCTCACTATGGATAGCCCGGAAGGGGCTGATTTAAGGAGTTTTGGGTTCAATACTCCAATGACAGTGATTTGGTAGGAATAGATAGTATCTCTTTTCATGCAAACGGAAATGCTTTGAATTGGCCTCTTCTCATTACGGTCTAGTTTACTACTTTGGTCTAGCCAGAATGGAGTTCTTGGCTCTATAGGTACTTCTGTGGCACTGCATGGAGTTGTAAGGACCTGAAAGATGGTTGTATGGACATTGCATGACACTGTTTTGATTTGCATGCTGCCCAATTTGGGCACCTTGTTCCTTTCCCATCAATTTTTCTGCATGGCCCCAATTTGTACCACCATAGGTGGGAAATAGATAGTATGACCTCTAATGATGTTAATGTGTGGGGTGGTAATGTAAAGGGTAGTAAATTTTTTTTGGCTTTTTAGCGGGTCAGTCATGTCAGTCGTTCTGTCACCTTTTGTTTTCTAACTACTTCTCAAATTAAGGGTAAAACTGTTAACACTTATGGCGGGATTATTTGGCTTAGGGTTAATATGGGAAAATGGAACAAGGGTTGTAACTCTCTGAATTGGGTGAGGTCATATATTTTTGTTTAAGGGTCTGCTCAGGACTAGCTATATGTTCTCAAATCGAGTCTTCTGAATCTTTCAAAGTTGCAGTCTCTATCTGCAGATGGAAGAAGTCGGGCCCTATTACTCCGTCATTTTGTTAATCTCTCGGCTTGTTTTAAATTTTTCATGCTGTGTACTGTTACAGGTCTTCCAAGCAACTCCCGCCCGCAGAGAAATTTTTTGGAAGACTAGAACTTTAAGAAAATGGTGAAAGGAAATCTGGTAAAGAAGGATGCAAAGGAGAAAGGAAAAGCCAAGGTTTCAAACTCGCTCTAGGCAAACGTGGCAAGAATTCTGGAAAAGAAGTGATGGATAACTTGTTCCAAACTTACTCCAATGGTACACCATGCTATATTAAGCCATTGATTCATGGATGGGAGGGCCATGCAAGAGCCAAGAAAGAGGAGGAACATGACATGGTTGAGGAAGAACTGAATCCTATAATCATAAACCCTGGCAATACTCGAGGCAGAATATCTTTATTTCATCACTCAATTCGCACCTATTGGTTGTTGAAATGCATTTTGGTGAAGGAAATAGTTTCTGTTCAGGAGATTGGTGGAGACCTTAAGGCAGCCTCAAAATTAGCAGATATCAGCAGGTCTATATAGGAAATTAACCTGTGTCAGCACCATCAATGCATTCGCTTGGGGAGAATTGAGAAGCAGCTGCAAAGTATGCATCAGGTCAACATGCATGGCTGTAGTGTGAAATATTTGGCTCCTTTTGAGTCATATGAAGACTGATCTTAGTTATTTTTGTGTTTTGGGATGCTAACTGACCTTACTTACTTTACTTTTTGTGATGACAGTGGATATCATTTACTTTTTTAATATGTGTATGAAAGGAAAAACTGATATTAGCTACTTAAAGACAATAAGAGACATACTAAATATGTTTATGTTTTGGATGGGCTATAACACTTAAGATGACCAACAGACTGGGTTTCCTACAGGCAGGTTGAGTCCAAAATTTGTATCTTGTTACGACCTACATTTTTTTTTTGAATAGAAAATAGAAAGGACCTACTAAGTCTACAAAAAAAAAAAAAAACTCAGTCTACAGAAAAAACTATTGCAGGTCGAAGGATATAGCGGTAGCAAATCCACCCATAAGAGCTCGACCGAGTTACATATTTTTTTTGTTAAAAAAAAGAAAATCTTATGTATGATTTTATGTTTATGTTGTTGCAAGCAGCCATGATAATTATTCTGGCCGCACTAGTGATCCATCTTTTTAATGGCATTTTTTAAAATAAGGGCTGAGATTCGTTTCAATAACAAGCCTTGAAGAAGAGTAAAACTATGTGTTTGAATTGGAAACCATGCATTTTATGTAAAAACTATGTACTATAATTGACAGCCATGCATTTTATGTTTTACAGCTACTTTTTTTCTGGGTTGCAAGCTCTAAGATTTCCATGCAAGCTATAATTAGCCTATGCAGATTTTTCAAATAATTTCAAATCAAGGTTTATCCAACATATGCAATTGGTGACTTCAAACTTTAAATCAAATGGATCTGTTGAGATAGTATTATATTTTAGAAAGGGAAATGTATGGATCTCGTGTGGTTGGTAGCGATCATGATGAAAATAGAGAAAAACCAAAGCATATGTAACTTATTTTATATTAATGAAAGCGCTTTTTTTCTTGGAAGAAAAAAGAGTCTACCAAGTTTCAAATGATGGCAATGGCTGGTTCAGGGAAAAGTTGAAAAAGTTGAAAGTTGTGCAGATGACGATTCTTTGGTTTCAATTATAACTAAGAAGAATCATCGATTCTGGTTTTGAGAAACCGTTTGAATCTTGGTGCCCTAGCAGGAAAAAGGCTTCATTATTGTAATAATTCGATTTAATGAAAATAGTACCAAGCAAGAAGTTTGATATGAAGCTCTAAATGTTTAGAACATAAGAACTACAAATCTAAAATGTGCCTGTGCCTCTGAGTTGTGTTTAGAATATCTTTTCAATTCACTAATTCACTTCCTTCGTTTATATCATTGGTTAAGGTTGATGGTTTCATTAAGAAGAAACTAACTATTAGGGCTTCACAAGCAGCTGATCATAATTTTGGCCTAAGCCATTACATCGTTTCATAGGTATATAGTTAAATTAAAATGTTTTTTTAAATATTATTTCACATGCAAATAATGATTTTAAATCACTACTAAATTGTATCATAAATTTTAGATCATGGTTAAATTGCATTTTTTATTGTTAATTTTTTTGTTTTTTAGATTGGATAATAGTGAAGCTACATTATAGTCGCGTTCAAGAGTAACACATAAATAAAGTAAAAAATTGAACACTTAACATATCTAGAAATGCATTAATAGAATATCCAAACATCATCTATCCAAGACCTTGTCCACACATATATTTTCAATTATTGTTATATTTGATAAAAACCTTTTACATAAGCTTCGACCTATCTAATAATATTTAAATGACCATAACAATAGTAGTAAAAGTATCACTTCACTTATTTCTTTGGGCCACTTTTACTAACTTTCCTCTACTTTCCCTTTTTTACTTGATTGATTTTGTTTCCTTTACTTTCTATTTGTACTGGATTGATTTTGTTTCAAGTTTCAATTTTCCTTGCATGTTGTATCATTAAAAGAAAACACATAATCAAATATAAGAATTTTATTTATTTTTGTATCATTAGTTATTAAGGTTATGAAATCTTGTATTATTATTGTTTTCTTTTTGAAAATTCCCACTTTTACATTGTCTTGTTTGTTTAGTTATTTTTTGTAAAGTTTATTTGATTATAAATAGGAAGAAGGAAAATTACATTAATTATAAGTTAATTAGATTATTAGTTAAAGTTGAATTAATACATATATCTATAACATATGATGACAAACTAAAATACAAGACTTTGAAGGTACTACAAAGATGTATTTTAAATATTTAAAAGTAGAATTATCATACACTAAAATGCATTAAAAAAACAAGATATCAAATTACTAATGTACAATATTTACTCTTCATCCTACTCTAATGAAAACATCAATTTCAACTTCTTGGATTTTTAATTAATATGTATAATTATTTTATTTTTTAAGTTTAATTAAATTTTTTATATTATAAAAATTAATTAAGGTACTAGCCCATGCGGTTAACTCAATTAGCCACCATCTTATTATTAAGTATTGTCTAGACAATAAAATTCAAGATTCAAATCTCTCATCAATCAAATCATAAAAAAAAAAAAGTTTTATCGCAAACTCTGAGGTGAAGCACTATTATTCAGACTTTGTTATGAATTTGTCTTTGTTATGTTTTTGTCTTATTGATAGATCATTGAGATTTGAGATTTAGTATTTAACACAAAAAATTAAATATAGCCATGTATGTCTTATATTTAAGATTTAATAGTAATTATAGTTAACTTTTATATTTTAAATAAGAAATATTATGTTCTTATATAAGATTTTTTTTAATAAAATAAAAAAATTAGTTATTTTTATTTGTGTACATGTTTAGGATTGATTTTTGTTTATAATATATAATAAAAACATTATAATATGTTAATACTATAAACTTTAAATACAATTTTATATATTAAGTTTATGTATAAATTAAGACAAGGATAATGAGAGAAATTAAAGAAAAGATTTTATAAAATAAGGTTGAATAAGTTATGAAGGTGTTATTTGAAATAGTTATGGATATAATTGAATTAAATATTTTATTATGACTTATTGTTGTGATATGATTATGGTATCCTAATTCTATACATATTGTTTTGATATGGTTATGGGCACCCAAAATTTTATAGAGAGGCTAACTATATTATAAATGACACAGAGAATGGTTTGAATGAATATATTTTTCTTTTCAAATGTTTCTTGAATGTAAGCTTCTATTGTTATTTGTTTCATATATGCTCCATATAATTTCAAGTATAATTATTGTTGATATTATTTATTTTGACAGGGTGAAAATGTGAAGTTGGGTTACCCTATTTGTCTTTTCTGAGAAAAAAAATATCATTTTTTCTGTTCTTCAAATTTCTACAAGCCAAAACAATTTTTCTGTTTAGAATTTCATTTTACAATAAAAACAAAAGTTGTCAGAAATTTTATTAGCTTTCTATTACTTATTTTTCAGAATTTTTTTATACACATTTGATATGTCAACTTAACATTTCTTTGAGTTTGTGTTCTTTAACAATCAAAGGATTCATAAAAATTCATGTTCAAATTCATTGGTGTATTCTTTGAAAACTTTATGTTTTTGAGAAACAAAATGTGTTACAACAATCTAGACAGAGTCTACTTCGTTTTCATTATATTTACAAAACCAACTGATGCATATCATAATTACTAGAATTTTTTGACCTGATCCAACATGAAAAAACTGCATATTTTGAATATGTTTTGGTTCACACAAAATTTCTCAACATCTAAGTTATAAACTAAAAATCTAAAAACTGCCCCTTACAGACGATGGACCAATGTAATGCACCATAATTTTTTCAATTTTTTTTACAGTGTATTTTAGAAGATACAGAATATTGATTTCACTGAATCATAATGACCTTCATAAATTGTTTGCACCCATTTTAATACAAAATTAATTAAAATTAGTAAATATTTATGAAATTCCATAAAAGTTATATTTCCTGAAAGTAGATTGAATTCTGCAAATGCTTGACTTAGTTCCGACAGTTAATTCATAAATTTTCATGGAGTTTAATCAGTCCAAAGTTGAAGAAATGTGTTCAAAGCTCAGCTGTGCATCATTGCAAACATGTTAGTTTGACCGAACTTTAAAAAAAAAATTGGCCGAATTGTTCTTTGTCCCGACGGCCCGTCAAGTCTAACGACACAAAATTTCGGCCGAATTTTTTACAAAAGTTCGGCCGAACTTTTAATTGACTTTACGCCGACCGAAAAATTCAATGAAGCCCCTCAAAAAAAACCATTTCATGGAAATATAAATAGGCGTAAACAAATTCATTATTTTCACATAATTTTGCACATTTCTTCATTTGGTCTGATTTTGCAAAGAACTTTTTTTGGGCTTAATTTTAAAAGGACTCTTTTTGGCTTAACATTCAAATGACATTTTTTGGAGGTATGTGATACATTTTTTGGATGCTTTATGGGCTTAATTTTCAAAGCACATTTTTTTTGAAGGTATTTTGTTTTTAGAGGTTTTGCGCTTAATTTTCAAAGGACATTTTTTTGGAGGTATTTTGTTTTTAGAGGTTCTTAGGCTTAATTTTCAAAAGACATTTTTTGGAATTTTTTTGGGCTTAATTTTGAAAGGACTGTTTTTAGGCTTAGTATTCAAAGGACATTTTTTGGAGGTATTTTTTAAAGCGATATTTTTGTAGAGGCTTTTTGGGCATGATTTTCAAAGGACATTGTTTGGAGGTATTGTGTTTTTAGAGCCATTTTTTTAGAGTTTTTTGGACTTAATTTTCAAAGGACATTTTTTGGAGGTATTTTTTAAAGTGACATTTTTTAAGAGGTTGGGCTTAATTTTCAATGGACATTTTTTGGAATTATTTTTTGAAATGACAAATTTTTAGAGTATGTGTTTTGGGTTGAAGTAAATCTTTTATAATGATTTTTTAAAATGAGTTTTTGTTGGAAATATTGTCATTGATGGCAAAGGAGGCAGCACTTAGGAAAAAGAGGCAGCGCTGTAGCAAAGGAAGGCAAAAGAGGCACAGCGAAAGTAATAGAGGCAACAAGAAGAAAGACAAAATGTAACAGTCATAGAAGCACAGTGAAGAACCATTATCAGAAGATAGAGACAGAGGCAGAGTGATAGAAGCAGAGACAAAGGCAGAGAGCAGTTACAAAATTCCGGGAATCCCACTCTCCAACCAGTGGAGCAGAGGCAGAGATAGAGGCAGAAAGCAGTTACAAAATTCCAAGAATCGCTTCACTCCAGCAGCATATAATACAGAACCATATTCCGGGAATCGCACACTGCAACCGGCGTTATACAACACGAATCTTATTCTGGGAATTGCAGACTCCAGCCGAGCGTTACACATATAATACAGAACCATATTTCGAGAATCGCACTCTCCAACCGGCGGAGCACATATAACAAATACAAACTTATTCCGGGAATCGCTTAACTCCAGCGGCAATACAATGCATATAATACAGAACCATATTCCGGGAATCTCACACTCCAATCGGCGTTATACATATAATATAACACAAACTTATTCCGGGAATCGCTTCACTCCAGCGGCAAAAATATATATAAACATATATGTACAGTGCATCGCATAAAAAAAGGTCCAACGCATTTATATTATGGAGTGCATAAAACAAAGTTTGATAAGGTGGGACCCCTCCCCAATCGCAATCGGAGATCGCAAGGGCAGCGGAACATCGCAACAGAAAGTTGCGATTGCGATTGAAATGGTGGACCCGATCATGTTATAAGCAGGAGTTGATAGATGCTAATCGCATCCGAGTTCCCAATCGCATGTCTTTTGTAAAACGCTGCGATTGAAATGGCGGACCCGATCCTGTTATAAGCAGGGGTTAATACATATTTGAGTTACGGTCAAATCGCATCGGCACTGGTCAATCGGAACATATGTTAAAGACTTGCGATTGCGATTGGAAGACCGGACCCAATGGGTCTATAAACCATGTTTAACAAAGTGTTTGAAATCCAGTTCCAATTGCATCGGAAAGAAACAAACCATCGCAACACATATTAAAGAACTTGCGATTGCGATTAAGAGTTCGGACCCGATGGACTTATAAATTATGATTAACAAAGATTTCAGCTCCAGGTTCTAATCGCATCGGCAATGGTCAATCGCATCGGATAATATAAGAGTTGCGATTGCGATTGGAAATCCGGACCCGATTGGTATATAAACTACGACTCATATACAACTTGAGTTCCAGGTCTAATCGTATTGGCAGCCAATCCTTATGGACATCGGGTTATTTGTAAATAAATTGTATATATTATATATGTTGAATAACGTTTGAATATGATCCGGGGGCATAACACATATGATATATAATGGTTATTGAGTTATATATATAACACGGTTGTGATAAGCCGCGTGGTCTCTAGACCCACGGACCTTAGCTTTATGGGAGGGCGATTATTAACGCTTGTGATATATGTATGTTCCGGCCTGCGGAACCTGCCACATCAACAAGACACTAATGGCATAATAGGGATTGGAATTCCTCCAGATTTACAGTCAGCGGATATAAAAGGCACATTTACACATATGCAGCAGTTACACCACAGCAGAGGACAGAAGAGCAAACAGATCCAAAAGAAGATAAAACACAGTCATAGAAAAGACAAAGATAGCCAAAGAAAAGACAAATGCGTACCAATTCAAAAGACTAAATGAGTTGAGCTGGAGTTCTCATTTAAATTTGAATGTAAATGTTTTATTTAAATTTTTATTGTTTGTGATGCATTGGCAAGTCTCCGAGAGCAAACAAACTCCCACTGTAATGTTAAAATTGACACCTACAGTTATAATTTCTGAGTAAGCTGATAAAAGGAGTGAGAAGGCAGAAGGCAAAGAGACATGACTTTCCATTTCGAATTCCAAGCAGAATACAAACAGTCATGTGATGAAATCTATAAATAATATCATCTTGATACGCAATAGAGAAAGCTTTTCTTAAAATGAAGAAAAAATCGAGGAGAAGGCATTACAGAAGATTAATACATAGTATTAAGAAACGTGCAATGGCAATATGTTGTTGCACGCAGCCGATATCCGGAGAAATCAGCAAACTTTTCGCCTTTGGATAAATTGAGGAAGTTGGGTCCTCTCTACTGTTGCGGCTTCGGCCGCAACTGCTTCCAGAAGCGACCGAGGTCAGAGCCTCGTAGGCTGGTGCCTAAAATCGAAGGACTTGGTGCTTCTCGGTGTTGTAGTGAGCGGCACTGAGGTTGGAGCCTCCTGTAGGTTGGTGCCTACAGAAAAACAGTGGTGAGAGGGAGTTGGAGCTTGCCTTTGCATCACAACAATAATAAGATGTGGTTTTCTGCCTTTATGGGTTTCCACTTATATCTGGTGTCTCTGTGCATGATATTTATGTATTGATCTGATATGTATCATTTGCTTAATACCTGCTGCTCTCAAATTAAGTCTACTGCTCTATTAAACTAATAATTTCATATTACATTCTAAGATTACTCTCACATTAAATAGAGTTTGAAATGAAGGTGTAAATAAGTTTATTGAAAATTTTAAAAGATCATGAATGTATTAAACTGATTCACCCCCCCCTCTCAGTTTAATTAGAGATTCAACAATTGGTATCAGAGCGGGTTCCTTTGTACAAGTCTAACAACTGAAAGCAGATCCTAGGTTCCCAAGATGGCTAGTAAAGAAGGATGCTCAACCAATAAAGCCCCTTTCTTCACTGGTGAAAATTATGCTTTCTGGAAAATCAGAATGAAGACATACATAATGTCCCTAGGAATAGAAGTCTGGGCTGCTGTAGAATTAGGATATGCCCCGAAGTCAACTGATATAGAAAAAGAAGCTAAAGAAATCTTTGTAGCTAATGAAAAAGCCATGAATGCCATCCTAAATGGGTTATGTGAAGCAGAGTTTATTAAAGTAATGCACAAAGACACTGCCAAGAAAATATGGGATACTCTTGAAGGCATACATGAGGGAGACCAAAAATTAAAAACTACCAAACTTCAAGTATATAGAGTCCAGTTTGAAAACTTAAAAATGAATGATGATGAAGATGTTGGCAGCTTCTTCTTAAAAGTTGCAGAAATTGTTAACAATATGAAAGCTCTTGGAGAAACCATACCAGAAATTATAGTTGTGCAAAAGATTCTAAGATCACTCCCATCCAGATTTAATCCCAAGGTATCTACAATAGAAGAGACATCGGATTGGGAGACTCTGACCATGAACCGGATACTGGAAATCTAACATCCTATGAAATGAGGCTCCCACAGAAGAAGCCAAGTACAAGGGAAGCAGCATTCAAAACAGAAAAGAAGAAAGAAGAAAAGGAAGAAATATGTTCTTGCTCTGATGAAGAAGAAGCTAAATTTGTCAAGAAATTGGATAGAGGCTCAGGTAGATACAAAGGTAAACTTCCCTTCAAATGCTTTAACTGTGGAAGAGTTGGACATTATGCTGCTAAATGTCCTCATAAGAAAGTAAGAAATCAAGCTCAAGAATCAGAGAAAGACACATCAAAGTTCTGGCAGAAAGGAAAGAAATTCAGCAGAAAATCCTTCTATGCTCAGCAAGACAGCAGTGCATCTGAAGACTCAGATGAACCCTCAAGTGAAGAAGGAACCTCATAATTTTTATTGATGGCCATAGAAGATCTTGAGGGACTCCTACTAGAAGATGAAGAAGAAGAAGGGGAAGTAGACCTTGAGGGGGAGCTAAGAAGTGCTCTGGAGGAGATTGACAGACTCAAACTAAAATGCAAAAAACAAAAAGAGATTATCCTAAAATGTGTGAAAGAAGAACAAAATTCAGAAGTCCTCATGCAGCTGAAGGTAAAGCTTGAAGAAGCCAAGAAGATAGAAGATATGTTACTTCAGCAAATCAAAGATAAATCTCGAGAACAAGAGAAGCTGGAAGAAGAAATTCTGTGTCTGAGAAAGAAATTAGAAAATGCTCAATAGAAAGTTTCTATATACCCTTCTCAAACAACAAGCTCTATTAAGTTGAATGAAATTTTGGTTGCTCAAATATCCCCTATGATAAAGACTGGAATAGGCTACGAAGGAGAATCAAGTAAAGGAAAAGAAAAGGTTGACAGAGAGATTAATTTTGTAAAAGCAAAGAAGGATGAGGAAGTAGCTCAAATAATTCCTACAAAAGAAGAAATCTGCAATAAGAGAGACAGAGAGCAGAAGAAACCTCTAGTAACAAAGAATATAATGAATACTAAGATGGCAGAAAAATAATCATACGCCCCTAAGTATATCAAATTTGGAAGTCATCAGAGGAAATTCTTCCCTCCTATGAAGAATGCCACCTGCTATGTCTGCCACAAGCCAGGACACATTGCTGCATATTGTTATGCAAGGAAGAGTAATTCAGACCTACAAAAGATGCAAACAATGAAGAGGCTATCTCAAACAAACAAATGGAGAAAACAACCTTACATCAGGTATGCAAATAATTTCTATGGTTATTGTTTTTATTGTAAGGAATTTGGCCATAAAATTATTGAATGTAGAAAGTATAGACAAAGATTGATGTTCAATACCTCAAGGAGGTTTATGAGTCAAAGCAATTTTGTTCATGCTCACAATTCTGCAAAAAATATAATCAAATGTTCAAAAGGGGGCCTCCAGTGGATAAAGAAGGTGAATAACTGTGACCTGGCTCTAACTGCTCAAGATCTGAAAAGCCAGTGGTACTTGGAAAGTGGCTGCTCCAAACACATGACTGGAGACAGAAGCAAGTTTATAACTCTTGATGAAAAGAAATCTGGCAATGTTATTTTTGGTAATGATAAATCAGGAAAGATCAAGGGAAAAGGCTCAGTCAGCATAGACAATGGAAGAGGAAAAGCCCAAGAGGTACCATTTGTGGATGGACTGAAAGAAAATTTACTGAGTGTCAGTCAGATGTGTGACAAAGGCTGTGAAGTTCTTTTTAGAGCACAAGATTGTGTAGTCAGGTCAAGCACAACAGGAAAGACTCTGCTCAAAGGTGTTCGAACAGAGAACAATGTATACATAGTGAAAGAGGAAGATGAAGCCTGCCATCTTAGCAAAATTGAGGAGTCATGGTTGTGGCATAGGAGATTGGGACATCTCAGCTTTGACCATATCATCAAATTGAGCAAGAAGAAAGTTGTCAAAGACATGCCAGAAATAAAAAGGCCTTCAAGTACTATATGCAAATCTTGTCAATTGGGGAAACAAACTCGCACGTACTTTAAATCTAAAGAGGAGTTGTCAACAAGAAGACCACTCCAGCTTGTGCACATGGACCTGTGTGGACCTGCTAGAACTAGAACACCAAGTGGAGAATCCTATTTCATGCTGATAATAGATGACTTCTCCAGAATGACATGGGTTGCCTTTCTCAAAAATAAATCAGAAGCATTGGAAAAATTTAAGATATTCAGAGTATTAGCAGAAAATCAAACTGGATGCAAGCTGAAATGTATCAGATCAGACAGAGGAGGAGAATTCACAGATTAAGACTTTGCAGACCTATGTAATGAACATGGAATAAAGCAACAATTTACTATTGCAGGGACACCTCAGCAGAATGGAGTAGCAGAGAGACAAAACAGGTCTGTACAACAAATAGCCAGAGCTATGATGCAAGAGAATAATATTGCTCAAACCTTCTCGGCAGAAGCAGTACACACAGCAGTACATATCCTTAATAAAGCTCACTTAAGGCCAAGCAGTGACAAGACTCCATATGAACTATGGCATGGAAAGCCAGCTTCAATAAAACATTTCAGAGTCTTTGGTAGCAAGTGTTACATAAACAATAATGATGAAAACCATGGGAAATTTGATGCAAGAGAAGATGAAGGGATTTTTCTAGGATATGCTTCCAAAAGTAAAGGATACAGATGCTACAACAAGACTCTTCGGAAAATAGTTGAAAGTATTGATGTGAGATTTGATGAAGAATTTCCAAACAATACAAGAAATACAGATTTCTGCAGTCCATCAGTTAATCATGAAGAAGAAGACTGGAATGATGAAGAAACTAGCAAGACAATAGAAGATGCAGAGCTGAGCTCAAAAACCCCCTCAAGATACACTCAGAAGAATCATCCTGAAGATCAGATCATAGGAGACAAGAAAGCAGGAGTCCAGACAAGAAGGTAGCTAACAGAACAAAAAGAATAAGTATACATAGCCATGTTATCACAAATAGAGCCAAAGAAATTTGAAGAAGCCAGCAAGGACAAGTATTGGATAAAAGCAATGAATGAAGAATTGGACCAAATTGAGAAGAACAATACCTGGGAACTAGTTCTTAGACCTATTGAGAAAAATATCATTGGTTCAAAATGGGTATTCAAAAACAAAATGAATGAGCAAGGACAAGTAATCAGGAATAAAGCAAGGCTGGTCTGCAAAGGATACTCGCAAATAGAAGGACTTGATTATGATGAAACATTTGCCCCTGTAGCTAGAATGGAAGCTATCAGAATGTTCTTAGCATTTGCATGCTATCAAGACTTCAAGGTATATCAAATGGATGTAAAGTTTGCTTTTCTTAATGGAGATCTAGAAGAAGAAGTGTACATGGAACAACCATAAGGCTTCTCATTGACAGACAAAGAAGACTATGTGTGTAGACTGAAGAAGGCCCTATATGGATTGAAACAGGCTCCTCGTGCTTGGTACTCAAGACTGGACAAATATTTGCAAAAACAGGGTTTTAAGAGAGGTGGAGTAGACAACAATCTATACATAAAAGCGCATGAAAATGAACTCCTAACTGTTGTTGTATATGTTGATGACATTATGTTTGGAAGCAACAAAGATGAACTAGCAAAAGGGTTTTCCGATGAGATGAAAACAGAGTTTGAAATGTCTATGATTGGAGAACTCAGTTTCTACTTGGGACTGCAAATTCAGCAAAAGAACACACGCACATTCATTTCTCAAGAAAAATACTTAAAAGAAATGCTGAAAAAAATTCAAATTAAAAATGGAGGACTGCAAACCAATGACAACCCCCATGATCATGGGATGCAAGTTGTGTGCTGATGGTAGGTCTGCAGATGTAGATAAAAACTCTACGAGATCCATGATAAGGCACATTGTGACAACTTCAGACCCGGAACATCATGCTATGACGATGGGACTGGTAGCAGATATCAGCGACACAAAACAAAACCATCTTCGCGAGTAAAAAGAATATGGGATACCTACAAAAGCTGCTGCAATATGGGCTTTGGAAGGTATCCAAAAAGCAAAAGCTTCACTTTGACAACATATACAGATGCAGTTGGGCCAGCTGTGTGGATGACAGGAAAAGCAAAAGTGGAGGAGCATTCTATCTGGGAAAAATTTTGGTAGCATGGCTACATAAGAAACAAACATCTATCTCTCTGTCCACAGCCGAAGCAGAATATATAGCAGCAACAACATGTTGCACACAAGTCATGTGGATGAAGCAAACCCTCCAAGACATGAAGGTAAGCATTGATGAACCTATCTCAATCAAATGTGATAATACAAGTGCTATAAGTATATCTAAAAATCCTGTGCTTCATTCAAAAACTAAACATATACCAATCAAGTATTATTTTCTCCGAGAACAAGTGGCTCGGAAGATAGTTAAACTGGACTATGTATCAACGAAAGAATAGATAGCAGATATATTTACCAAACCACTTGCCAGAGAACCATTCGAATACTTGAGAGACAAACTAGGGGTAGTATCTGTAGATACTATTCTCTAATATGAAGAAAAAGTACAGTCTCAGGGGGAGAACAAAACGAAGATATCATTCCAGGGGGAGAACAGCCAGCAAGATAAGCATAAAACAAGTCCACAGGATCAGCATTATCAATATTATCAGCATTCAGAAGCAACAAGAACTTTTCAATCGTAAAATGCATCATCTTTGTCTGCAATCTAGCACATATTACAGGCACTACAAATGAAACACAACATAGTCCAATTTCGGCAGAAGAGGACCTAAACGTAACTCAGAGAAAGGAAATACAACGACAGAACCCATACGGAGGGATGAGGAGTCATCCTTTGCCATTGATGTCAAAGGGGGAGGAAGAACAAATAGCAAACAGGAAGAGCAAGCAACGAGAGAAAGAGAAAGAAAACAGAGAAAGTGGATTGCCCTCAATGCCAAAGGGGGAGACTGTTGGAAATATTGTCATTGATGGCAAAGGAGGCAGCACTCAGGCAAAGGCGGCAGCTCTCAGGCAAAAGAGGTAGCGCTGTAGCAAAGGAAGGCAAAAGAGGCACAACGAAAGTAATAGAGGCAGAGTGACAGAAGTAGAGACAGAGGTAGAGAGCAGGTGCAAAATTCTGGGAATCGCACTCCCCAACCGGCGGAGCAGAGGAGAGACAGAGGAAGAGAGCAGTTACAAAATTCCGGGAATCGCACTCTCCAAAAGGCGGAGCAGAGGCAGAGACAGAGGCAGAGAGCTGTTATAATTCCGAGAATCGCCCAACCCGTAGGACAGATATAAAATTTCGAGAACCGCCCAAGCCAGCAGATACAGTCATATGTATAATTCCGAGAATCATTACCCAATGGGCGTTACATATAACATATAAACCATATTCCGGGAATCGCTTAACCCTTTGGAAAAGTATACATATATGTCTGTTATATTATGGAGCGCACAAAACGAAGTTTTAGATGGTGGGACCTCTCCCCAATCGCAATCGAAGATCGCAAGGGCAGCGGAACATCGTAACAGAAAGTTGCGATTGCGATTGAAATGCCGGACCCGATCGAGTTATGTACCACAGTTAATTGCTAATCGCATCCGAGTTCCTAATCGCATGTCTTTTGTAAAACGCTGCGATTGAAGTGGCGGACCTGATCCAGTTATAAGCGGGAGTTGATATATGCAAATCACATCCGGAATCTCAATCGCAATCGGAACTCTCCGATTGATCGCCCGACTTTGTAAAACGCTGCGATTGAAGTGGCGGACCCGATCCAGTTATAAGCGGGAGTTGATATATGCAAATCGCATCCGTGTTCTGATCGCAATCGGAACTTTTCTATTATGCGCCCTGATTGCATTTGATTGAAGCCCAGACCCGATGGGCTTATTAACTATGATTAACAAGTGTTTGAGTTCCAGTTCTAATCGCAAACGGAAATTTGTGAAGGCGCTGTTATATATAAATATATATATATAAAAAGTTGTTTCGATTGTATTGAAGAGTGCCGCGTGGTCTGTGGACCCACGGGCCTCAGCTTAAGGTGGAGGGCGATTGTTTATATAAAATAATTGTTGTGAGATATATAAAACATGGTTGCGGTTGTATTAAAACATGCCGCGTGGTCTATAGACCCACGGGCCTCAGCTTAACGGGAGGGCGATTATTAATGTAATACAATTGTAATATATGTATGTTCCGGCCCGCGGAACTCGCCACATCAACAAGACACTTGATGCGTGTAAAGGATTGAATTACAATCAGCAGATTCATTTATATATAAAGCGCTAGTATAAAAATAAAATAAAAATGCAGTTCATAAATTCAGGAGTTACGCAGCAGCCATAAACAGAAAGGCATACAAAGAAGAGAAAGGGACAAAGAGACAGTTAGAGAAAAGACAAATGCGCAGCAAGCCAAGAGACAAAATGAGTGAGCTGGAGTTCAAATTGTAATTCGAATGTAAATGTTTTATTTAAATTTTTATTGTTTGTGATGCATTGGCAAGTCTCCGAGAGAAAACAAACTCCCATTGTAATGTTAAAATTGACACCTACAGTTATAATTTCTGAGTAAGCTGATAAAAGGAGTGAGAAGGCAGAAGGCAAAGAGACATGACTTTCCATTTCGAATTCCAAGCAGAATACAAACAGTCATGTGAGGAAATCTATAAATAATATCATCTTGATATACAGAGTGAGTTTTTTTTAAGAGAGCAAGGGAGAGAGCATATATAGAGAGAATGCAGAATATAGAAGGCAGAGAAGATTAAGAGAAGCTACAGAACAACGCTGATATCTGAGGAAAATCAACAAATATTCAGTTTGATAAATTGAGGAAGTTGGAGCTTCCCTATCAAGTTGCGGCTTGATAGTCGTCAGTTGTAGCTGACTGAGGTTGGAGCCTCCTGTAGGTTGGTGCCTGCAGAAAACTGAAGGGAGTTGGTGCTTCCTTGCAAGTTGTAGCTTGCAGAATTGAGGTAGGAGCCTCCTGTAGGTTGGTGCCTGCAGAAAAACAGTGGTGAGAGGGAGTTGGAGCTTGCCTTTTCATCACAACAATAATTGATGCAGGAGCATCCAGCTCCAAGGAGACAGAAGGTGGTTGACTGTCTCGAAGAAAACCGAAAGTTTCACGTGTTATTGGACAGGTTATCAAAACTTGTTTTTTTTTTTTGTTTATTATTATTTTCTTCATTTTCTAGAAATCAGTTAAAGACAACAGGATTAAGGTTGTGAACTATTTTAGTTTAATAATTAGTTAACATTTGGTTATTCTCTTTTTAAAGAACTGGCTAAACAGTTAGACAGTTTCTGGTTAAAACAGTTCAACCGAAAGCAAGAAACTGTTACACCTTGCAAGCATTTAAACAGCGAGAAAATAAGTTGTAGGGTTCGAATCTCCACCCAGAGAAGACAAGTAGAATGACAGTATTTCTGTAATGAAAAAGATTTTGCCAACTAAAATACACAACAAACCATTTTATGCATTGAATTCTTGTGTTCGTTTCATAATTATTTACTGATGTACATTGTAATCAGAAATAGCTAAGAGTTGAAATCATTACAAGTAGAAATGCATTTGTAATCGATAGAATAGCGGACTGAATTCATTCCAGATAATTACGCATTGTAAACCCAAGACAGAGATTGAAACCCTTGCAGTCAAAAGCAGTTTTTCACTTTAAGGAGAAGCCACAGCTGTCTAGGACGAAGACAAAGTTTGCGCAAGCCAAGAGCGAAGGACACAGCACACAAGGAACAACTTCCAACGAAAGAGTAAAGGACATCCAGTCATCATTATAAACAGTCACCAACGAATTTCCAGGGTAAGCATACCATTCCATAGAATCATTTGAAAAGAATACAAGTTTCTTTAAAGCAAAACAAGGAACATTTTATTCAATTAAAACTGTAACACCACTGTCCATTACAGGCAAAGAGTGCACAGAAGGGTTTCTGAGCCGAGTAGACAGTGCGCATAGAACGGCTAACTGTTAAACCCTTTCTAGCTAAATAGAATATACAAGGAAAATTCGTGCCATGGAGTGACAGAGCAAAGTTTGGGCCAAACAATGACCCATGAGACTGTAATCACAAAAAGAGCGGGAACCAGGAACAAAAAAACCCTATTATGAAACTAATAGTAGATTCGTGGTCGGAACGACCCTACCCGGTTGTTTGAATCGGGCCGGTTTTGTTTTGCTTCCCGAAAATTGCAGAAGAGCGAACCCTTGGCAACCAGCAACCTTGGGTAACCTGCACAAACAGAGGAGGAGCAGGTTAGAAGTTGGAAGTGCTGAAACAGGAAGGAGAAGACAAAGAAATACTGAAATAGGGACGAAATCGCAGACGCATTCATATTTACCTGTGATTGAAGGGCAACGTTGTGAGAGAAGGCCGAAAACTGACAGACATAACCTGATAACAAGGAGCGTGCACATAAGAACCTGAGAAAAGTGCAGAGAGGGTTATAGCAGGGAACATTAATTTACCTCGGATGCGAGAAAGGTTGAATGAACCGAGCCATGAGCGTGGAGCCGAAGGACCATCCTGTCACAACGAGAAGAACAGTTACGAAACCAGAGCAAACGAGCCTATAAATCCATAACAGTCCAGAGCAACAGGGTCGACTTAGCTCGACTACAAAACAGTCATACCATAAGCACAGAACAAGAAATCGACAGGGTTGTCGTTCTCAGTGAAAAACCCATCGCATAGAGCAGGAAGAACCGGAAGGCATCAACATCGCCGTAGCAGAGCAGAACGGAGAGCCCGCAGCACAATTGCACAAATGAAAATGACAGTAGAACGAGGGTAGGGTTTGTCGAAAGGCGGGAGTGATCGGATCGAGGAGACCGACAGATGGCACCCAATGACCGGCGCAAAGGACAGTGATCATTTGCGTAGAGATTGCAAAGTGGATCCAATCCACGGACGTTTGAAACTTATTTAATATAACAACACAGCAACCATAATATTCATAAATCCATTAACATGTGTATTAAACCATAGCTGAAAAGATAGGTGGGACCTGTAACCTATCACGGTTACCAACACGCGTTGAATTAATATTACGCACAGTTGGAGGGCTGGGCTATCAAAAGTGGTATCAGAGCGGGTTTGCTGAACAGTAAAAAAAAAAAAAAAAAAATGGAGGTTGGCAGAAGAGGAAGAGGAAGAGGAAGAGCAGTCCGAAGGGTAGCAGAGGAGGGACTGCGTGAAGAGATTCGAATTTTGCGTGAAAGATTGACAACAGTAGAAGCTGGGGGAAGGAGAGACCCAGCAGATGATAGTGATGAAGATGTGGCAGAATTAGAAGATGAGTTTGAAGGGGTGACACCTGAACTCAGGTTATTAAAATCAGTTTTGCTATCCAGTCATAAGCCAAAGCACGAGCTTTCCACTTATGACGGAAGCTTGTCTGCAGACGTATTACTGGACTGGTTGAGTGAAGTAAACAAGTATTTTGAGTTTGAGGAAACCAGTGAGGACAAACAGGTGAATTTCGCTGCCACGAAGTTGAAAGGACATGCGTCCTTGTGGTGGGACAGCGTTCAGGCGGAAAGGAAAAGGCTACACAAGTAGCCTATAAGGAAGTGGACCAGGATGGAAGCAAAACTGAAGGAGAAGTTTCTGCCGAAAGACTATCAGATCATGTTGTACAGGCAGGTACAGAACTTAAAGCAAAGAGGCATGACTGTTAAAGAATACACAGAAGAGTTTTATAAGCTGAATCTGCGGGCAGGGTATATGGAAGATACCCCAGAAAAGATAGCCAGATTCGTAAATGGGTTGAGAGGGGAAATACTGGATGAAATCGGTATCCTCTCACCCAGAACTTTAGATGAAGCATACCAGTTTTCTCTAAAGGCGGAGGAGAAAATCAATCGGAAACAGAATGCCAGGAGAGGAGGGTGGAACTGGCAGAGGAAAGGGAAAGGCCTTTGACAGAGGCAGAGGTACAGGTTCAGGTGAAGAAGGCAGCAGTTCCAAATCTGCAGGAACAGCAGAAAAGGACAATAGCACTAGAGGAGGACGACCAGCCCAGCGAGGGAGAGGAAATGGTCGGGGCAGAGGATCTGTCCAGTGCTATCGGTGCCACAAGTGGGGGCACAAGTCGTATGACTGTCCTGAAGGTGAACCAGCAGGTGGGAGAGGAGCTTATGTTGCCCAGTCGGAGGAAGCTGAGGCATTACCTCAGGAAGTGGAGAACGCACCAGAGACAGGTGAAGCTTTGGTGTTGAATAAGGTGTTGTTGAAACCAGCAAAAGAAGTTGCAGAACCTGACCAGCGGAAGGCTTTATTCCGAACAGTTTGCAAGTCACAGGGTAAGTGCTGCAAGCTGATCATTGACAGTGGAAGTACTGACAATCTGGTGGCTATGGAGATGGTGGAGAAATTGGGATTGAAAAAGCTGAAGCATCCCACTCCCTACAAAGTGTCATGGCTGCAAAAAGGACATCAACTGTTAGTTGATGAGCAGTGTGAGGTGGAGTTCCAGATAGGCAGGTATAAGGAAAAAATTATCTGCGATGTTATGCCAATGGATGTCTGTCATATACTGCTAGGACGGCTCTGGCAGTTTGACAGAAGTGCAGTTCATGATGGGAAAACAAACTGTTATAAGTTTGTCAAAGATGGGATCAAGCACACGCTCGTACCCATTAAAGAGGAAAGTGCAGCAGAGACCAGTGGAGTAAAAGCGCTACTGTTGGGCGGAAAAGAATTTCTAAAACAGATTGAAGACAATGAAGTAAATTTTGCTGTCGTAAGAAGACCAAAGACAGTGATACTGCACACACAGATTTCAGACTTACCCGAGGAAATCCAAAATATGTTGCAGGAATTTGGAGATATTGTGGTGGACGATCTTCCGGATGAACTACCCCCCAGGAGAGGTATCATTCATTGTATTGACTTTATACTAGGGGCTAGTCTGCCCAATAAAGCAGCTTATCGCATGAGTCCTAAGGACCACGAAGAAATTAGGAAGCAGGTTCAGGAATTGTTGGATAAGGGGTTGATTAGAGAGAGTATGAGCCCTTGTGCAGTTCCGACAGTTTTGGCTCCAAAGAAAGGAGGAGAGTGGCGAATGTGCACAGATTCCAGAGCCATTAATAAAATTACTATCAGGTACAGATTTCCATTGCCGAGAATGGATGATATGATGGACTGTTTGAGTGGGGCGGTTTATTTTTCGAAAATTGATTTGAAGAGTGGATATCACCAGATCTGAATTCGGGAAGGAGATGAATGGAAGACAGCTTTCAAGACAACTGAAGGGCTGTATGAGTGGCTGGTGATGCCATTTGGGTTGAGTAACGCTCCCAGCACTTTCATGCGCTTGATGAATGAAGTACTGAAAGAATTTATAGGGAAGTTTGTAATTGTTTACTTGGATGACATACTGATTTTCAGTAAAACCAAGGAAGAACATTTCAGGCATGTTCGAAGTGTGTTGAGGAAGCTGCAGCAAAATAATTTGCTGATAAATCTGAAAAAGTGTACTTTTTTTCAGCAGGAGTTAGTGTACCTGGGTTTTGTAATTGCAAAGAATGAACTGAAGATGGACCTAGAAAAAGTGGCAGCTATAGTTAGCTGGCCTTCTCCAAAGAGTTTATTTGAAGTCCGAAGTTTTCACGGACTAGCAAGCTTTTACAGGAAATTCATCAGGAATTTCAGTGAAATCTGCGCACCCATGCTGGATACAATCAAGAAGGCCAATCAGCCTTTTCACTGGACCGAAGCAGCGGAAAACAGTTTTCAGACTTTGAAGAGGAAGATCACCGAAAGGCCGATATTGAGGCTGCCTGACTTCAACAAAATTTTTCAAGTTCGTTGTGATGCCAGTGGTACAGCCATTGGGGCGGTGCTTAGTCAGGAGGATAGACCAGTCGCATACTTCAGTGAAAAGCTGAACGAGAGTAGACAGAAGTACTCAACTTATGACAAGGAGTTTTACGCAATTATACAAGCGTTAAAGCATTGGAGACATTACCTGTTAGGTAATGAGTTTGTTTTATTTTCAGATAATTCTGCATTACAATACATTATGCAGCAACATAAATTGAACCATAAGCATGCACAATGGGTTGAGTATCTTCAGAGTTTCACGTTTTTGCTGAAGCATATTAGTGGGCAGGCGAACAAGGTGGCAGATGCGCTGAGTAGGAGGACCCTACTCTTACAGGAAAGTACAATGCAGGTTTTAGGCTTTGAGCATCTGAGGGAACTGTATCAAACAGATGCAGATTTTAAGGAGGCCTATGAGGCCTACCAAAACCCTCTGTTGAGAAATAATAGTCCATGGTTGGACTACAATTTACAGGAAGGATTACTATTTAAGGGAGGACAGTTATGTATTCCCGACTGTTCTATGAGAGAGAACATTATTCGGGAAAAGCAGAGTGGGGGTCTAGCCAGACATTTCGGTATAGACAAGACATTTTCACAGGTCGAGCATTTTTATTTTTGGCCAAAGTTGCGACGGGACGTACAAAGGTACGTGAGCAGGTGTAAGATATGTCAACTAGCCAAGGGTCACAGTCAGAATACAGGTCTCTATCTTCCATTACCCATTCCGAACAAACCATGGGACTCCGTCAGCTTAGATTTTGTTTTGGGCTTGCCTAAGACACAACGGGGTTTTGATTCAGTAATGGTAGTGGTAGATCAGTTTTCAAAGATGGCACACTTTATACCTTGCAAGAAAACCAGTGATGCTACTCATGTAGCACATTTGTTTTTTACAGAGATCGTCAGACTGCATGGTCTACCAAGGTCCATCATCTCCGACAGGGACGTGAAGTTCACCGGACATTTTTGGCGAACCCTGTGGAAGAAGTTGGACACTCAGTTACAGTTCAGCTCCGCTTATCACCCACAGACCGATGGGCAAACTGAAGTGGTGAACAGGAGTCTGGGGAATCTGCTACGGAGCTTAATAGGCGAAAATTCACGGATGTGGGACTGCGTACTGGCTCAGGCAGAATTTGCATATAACGATTCACCTAATCGCAGCACCGGTTATAGTCCCTTCTAGATCTTATACAGCATGCATCCACGCGGAGTGCATGAATTGCGAGATTTGGGAAAACTCGAAAAACGAAGTGCTGATGGGGAAGATTTCGCCCAAGCAATGAGCGACCTACATGAGCAGGTAAAGTTGAAGTTGCAGGACAACAGTCAAAAGTATAAGCAGCGAGCTGATTCAAAGCGATGGGAAGTTCAGTTTAACGTTGGAGATGAAGTCCTGGCACATTTACGCAAGGAACGGTTTCCAAAGCGGGAATACAACAAGCTGAAGTATAAAAAAATCGGTCCCTGCAAAATCATTCGCAAGTTTTCTGCAAATGCCTATGAACTACAGTTGCCCCCAGGGATAGGTATTTCTCCTATCTTTAACGTGGCAGATCTGTTCCCTTATGTCGCTGATCCAGAAGATAGCGAAACAGAGAAGCCACCACGGGACACCAGTTGTGAGGAAAGTTCATGGATGAGATAGATGCCAATGGCACAACCCCTTGAGATCGAGAGGATCCTCGACACACAGGTAGCCAGGCGCACACGCAGGAAGGAATATCTGCGGTACTTAGTCAAGTGGAAGAACCGTCCGATTGAGGACAGTTTGTGGCTCGACGCAACGCAAATACAGAAAACAGGTTATTCTGTCGACGACCTCATGGAACGGAGCCATGACTTTTTGCCACCCCGGGAGCCTGATGCAGGAGCATCCAGCTCCGAGGAGACAGAAGGTGGTTGACTGTCTCGAAGAAAACCGAAAGTTTCACGTGTTATTGGACAGGTTATCAAAACTTGTTTTTTTTTTGTTTATTATTATTTTCTTCATTTTCCAGAAATCAGTTAAAGACAATAGGATTAAGGTTGTGAACTATTTTAGTTTAATAATTAGTTAACAGTTGGTTATTCTCTTTTTAAAAGAACTGGCTAAACAGTTAGACAGTTTCTGGTTAAAACAGTTCAACCGAAAGCAAGAAACTGTTACACCTTGCAAGCATTTAAACAGCGAGAAAATAAGTTGTAGGGTTCGAATATCCACCCAGAGAAGACAAGTAGAATGACAGTCTTTCTGTAATGAAAAAGATTTTGCCAACTAAAATACACAGCAAACCATTTTATGCATTGAATTCCTGTGTTCGTTTCATAATTATTTACTGATGTACATTGTAATCAGAAATAGCTAAGAGTTGAAATCATTACAAGTAGAAATGCATTTGTAATCGATAGAATAGCGGACTGAATTCATTCCAGACAATTACGCATTGTAAACCTAAGACAGAGATTGAAACCCTTGCAGTCAAAAGCAGTTTTTCAGTTTAAGGAGAAGCCACAGCTGTCTAGGACGAAGACAGACTTTGCGCAAGCCAAGAGCGAAGGACACAGCACACAAGGAACAACTTCCAACGAAAGAGTAAAGGACATCCAGTCATAATTATAAACAGTCACCAACGAATTTCCAGGGTAAGCATACCATTCCATAGAATCATTTGAAAAGAATACAAGTTTCTTTAAAGCAAAACAAGGAACATTTTATTCAATTAAAACTGTAACACCACTTTCCATTACAAGAAAAGAGTGCATAGAAGGGTTTCTGAGCCGAGCAGACAGTGCTCATAGAACAGCTAACTGTTAAACCCTTTCTAGCTAAATAGAATATACAAGGAAAATTCATGCCATGGAGTGACAGAGCAAAGTTTGGGCCAAACAATGACCCATGAGACTGTAATCACAAAAAGAGCGGGAACAAGGAACAACAAAACCCTATTACGAAGCTAATAGTAGATTCGTGGTCGGAACAACCCTACCCGGTTGTTTGAATCGGGCCGATTTTGTTTTGCTTCCCGAAAATTGCAGAAGAGCGAACCCTTGGCAACCAGCAACCTTGGGTAACCTGCACAAACAGAGGAGGAGCAGGTTAGAAGTTGGAAGTGCTGAAACAGGAAGGAGAAGACAAAGAAATACTGAAATAGGGACGAAATCGCAGACGCATTCATATTTACCTGTGATTGAAGGGCAACGTTGTGAGAGAAGGCCGAAAACTGACAGACATAACCTGATAACAAGGAGCGTGCACATAAGAACCTGAGAAAAGTGCAGAGAGGGTTATAGCAGGGAACATTAATTTACCTCGGATGCGAGAAAGGTCGAATGAACCGAGCCATGAGCGTGGAGCCGAAGGACCATCCTGTCACAACGAGAAGAACAGTTACGAAACCAGAGCAAGCGAGCCTATAAATCCATAACAGTCCAGAGCAACAGGGTCGACTTAGCTCGAATACAAAACAGTCATACCATAAGCACAGAACAAGAAATCGACAGGGTTGTCGTTCTCAGTGAAAAACCCATCGCATAGAGCAGGAAGAACCGGAAGGCATCAACATCGCCGTAGCAGAGCAGAACGGAGAGCCCGCAGCACAATTGCACAAATGAAAATGACAGTAGAACGAGGGTAGGGTTTGTCGAAAGGCGGGAGTGATCGGATCGAGGAGACCGACAGATGGCACCCAATGACCGGCGCAAAGGACGGTGATCATTTGCGTAGAGATTGCAAAGTGGATCCAATCCACGGACGTTTGAAACTTATTTAATATAACAACACAGCAACCATAATATTCATAAATCCATTAACATGTGTATTAAACCATAGCCGAAAAGATAGGTGGGACCTGTAACCTATCACGGTTACCAACACGCGTTGAATTAATATTACGCACAGTTGGAGGGCTGGGCTATCAATAATAAGATGTGTTTTTCTCCCTTTATGGGTTTCCACTTATATCTAGTGTCTCTATGCATGATATTTATGTATTGATCTGATATGTATCATTTGCTTAATACCTGCTGCTCTCAAATTAAGTCTACTGCTCTATTAAACTAATACTTTCAGATTACATTCTAAGATTACTCTCACATTAAATAGAGTTTGAAATGAAGGTGTAAATAAGTTTATTGAAAATTTTAAAAGATCAGGAATGTATTAAATTGATTCACCCCCCCCCCCCCCTCTCAGTTTAATTAGAGATTCAACAGTTATAACATTTTAAAAAGTGTTTATAATGTCAAATTTATTAGTTTAACTTTTATTAAATGTTATTTATAAACATTTTTAAAAATGAAATAAATGCTTTTAAATATTTTAAAAGAATTTTAAAAGTGTTTTGAAATGTTTTAAAACATTGTAAAAGCTTTCTAAAAACATTTTTAAACCATTTTAAAACACTTTTAAAACATTTTAAAATGCTTTACAAGTTCTTCAAGAGGTTCTGAACACGTTTTAAAACATTTTAAAACTGTTTTGAAACATTTTAAAATAAATTTAAAACATTTTAGAAGTGTTTTGAAACATTTTAAAATAAATTTAAAAGCGTTTCAAAATATTTTAGAAGTGTTTCAAAATATTTTAAAAGTGTTTTAAAATATCTTGGAAGTGTTTTACAATATTTTGAAATGCTATAAAAATCCTTTAAAACATTTTACAAATTTTTTAAAATATTATAAACGAGTTTTATAATGTCTTAAATACATTCAAATGTGTTTAAAAGCACGCTATAACATTTTAAAAGTTTTTTTATAATGTTTTTAAAACAATTTTTTTTACGATTTCATTAAAATCATTTACTAAAAATGATTAAACGCTTTAAATATTTGATTTAAACATATTAATAAAAATTTAGAATATTTTATAAAAGCTTTAAACCATTTATAAAAATTATTGAATGTCAGATTTATAAGCTTAACTTGATAAGCGTTTTACAATATTTTGAAATATTTTAAAATATTTTGAAATGTCATAAAAATCCTTTAAAATATTTTACAAAGTTTTTAAAATATTTTAAAAGAGCTTTATAATGTCTGAAAAACATTTTAAACGTAGATAGTTCGTTAAAAAGGAATAGACGCAGGCTAAACTTTTAGGTTTTGATATCCGAGAGCATATTTGGATATCCATTTTGGAGATGCAAGCGTGGCCCCAGATGCACAAAGTGACGAATTGAGTTCGGACCTCATTTCGGATGATCTGTGAAAAACGAACGGATGCGAATATCGAGGGCTAAACTTTTCGGTTTAAAAATTAGAGAGCATATTTGGATACCCATTTTGGAGATGCAAGCGTGGCCCCACATGCACAAAGTGATGAATTGATTTAGGGACTCATTTCGAACGATCCATAAAAAACGAACAGACGCAGATATCGGTGTTGAAATTTTCATTTTTGAAATTCGAGAGCATATTTGGATACCCATTTTGGAGATGCAAGTGTGCCCCCGCATGAACAAAGTGACGAATTGATTTAGGGACTCATTTCGGACGATCTTTGAAAACTAAGCAGCCAGTATTGGGGTTACGCATGGTTTGAAGTCAGAAACATGTTGGATACCCATTTTGATGCAAGCATAGCGCGTACGCAGTGATAATTTATTTGGAGGTGATTTTGGACTATCCGTGAAAAATGAACAGATGTGGATATCGGGGGCATAACTTTTCGGTTTTGAAATCCGAGAGCATATTTGGATACACATTTTGGAGATGCAAGCGTTTCCCCACATGCACAAAGTGACAAATTGATTTCAGGTCTCATTTCGGATGATCCGTGAAAAATGAACATACGTGGATATTGGGGGCTAAACTTTTCAGTTTTGAAATCCGAGAGCATATTTGGATAACCATTTTGGAGATGAAAGCGTGGCCTCACATGCACAAAATGACGAATTGATTTAGGGATTCATTTTGGATGATCCGTAAAAAACGAACGGACGCAGATGTCGGGGGCTAAAATTTTCGTTTTTGAAATCTGAGAGTATATTTGGATACCCATTTTGGAGATGCAAGTGTGCCCCCGCAAGAACAAAATGACGAATTGATTTCGAGATTCATTTTGCATGATCCTTGAAAAATCAACAAATGCGGATATTGGGGGTTGAAATTTTTGGTTTTTGAATTCGAGAGCATATCTGGATACCCATTTTGGAGATGAAAGCATGGCCCCGCATGCACAAAGTGACAAATTTATTTCGGGACTGATTTCAAACGATTCGTGAAAAACGAACGGACGCGGATATCGGGGGCTAAACTTTTCAGTTTTGAAATCCGAGAGCATATTTGGATAACCATTTGGAGATGCAAGCGTGGCCTCATATGCACAAAGTGACGAATTGATTTAGGGACTCATTTTGGATGATCCGTAAAAAACGAATGGACGCAGATGTCGGGGGCTAAAATTTTCGTTTTTGAAATCTGAGAGTATATTTGGATACCCATTTTGGAGTGCAAGTGTGCCCCCACAGGAACAAAATGACGAATTGATTTCGGGATTCATTTTGGATGATCCTTGAAAAATGAACAAATTTTGATATTGGGGGTTGAAATTTTCAGTTTTTGAATTTGAGAGCATATCTGGATACCCATTTTGGAGATGAAAGCGTGGCCCCGCATGCACAAAGTGACAAATTTATTTCGGGATTGATTTCAGACGATTCGTGAAAAACGAACGGACGCGGATATCAGGGGTTGAACTTTTTGGTTTTGAAATCCGAGAGCATATTTGGATACCCATTTTGGAGATGCAAGTGTGGCCCCGCATGCACAAAGTGACAAATCGATTTCGCGACTCATTTCGAATGATCCGTGAAAAACGAATAGACGCAGATAACGGGGGCTGAAATTTTCGATTTTGAAATATGAGAGCATATTTGGATACCCATTTTGGAGATGAAAGTGTGGCCTCGGATGCACAAAGTGACAAATTGATTTTGGGCATCATTTTGGATGATCCGTGAAAAACGAACAAACGCAAATATTGGGGGCTAAACTTTTCGGTTTTGAAATCTGAGAGCATATTTGGATACCCATTTTGGAGATGCAAGCGTGGCCCCAGATGAACAAAGTGACGAATTGACTTCGGGACTCAATTCAGACGATCCGTGAAAAATGAAAAGACGTGGATATCGGGGGCTGAAATTTTCGGTTGTGAAATATGAGAGCATATTTGGATACCCATTTTGGAGATGCAAGCGTGGCCCCGCATGCACAAAGTGACAAATTGATTTCGGGACTCATTTCGGATGGTTCGTGAAAAAATAACAGACGTGGAAGATGGGGCTAAACTTTTCGGTTTTTATATCCGAGAGCATATTTCGATACCCATTTTGGAGATGCAAGTGTGGCCCCAGATGCACAAAGTGACGAATTGAGTTCGGACCTCATTTCGGATGATCCGTGAAAAACAAACGGACGCGAATATCGAGGGCTAAACTTTTCGGTTTTAAAATCCGAGAGCATATTTGGATACCTACTTTGGAGATGCAAGTGTGGCCCCGGATGCACAAAGTGACGAATTGATTTCCCGATTCATTTCAGACGATTTGTGAAAAATGAATGAACACAGATATCGGGGGCTGAACTTTTCGGTTTTGAAATCTGAGAGCATATTTGGATACACTTTTAAAATGTTTTAAAATGCTTTACAAGTTTTTGAAAAGGATTTAAAAACGTTTTAAAACATTTTAAACCTTTTTAAAAATATTGTAAAAGCTTTCTAAAAACATTTTTAAAACACTTTTAAAATGTTTTAAAATGCTTTACAAGTTTTTTAAAAGGATTTAAAAACATTGTAAAACATTTCAAAAGTGTTTTGAAACATTTTAAAATAAATTTAAAACATTTTAGAAGTGTTTTGAAACATTTTAAAATAAATCTTAAAAGCATTTCAAAATATTTTAAAAGCGTTTCAGAATATCTTAAAAGTGTCTTGAAATATCTTGATAGTGTTTTACGATATTTTGAAATGTTATAAAAATCCTTTAAAACATTTTACAACTTTTTAAAAATATTTTAAAAGAGTTTCATAATGTCTTAAAAACATTTTTAACGTGTTTAAAATCATGTTATAACATTTTAAAAAGTGTTTTATAATGTTTTTAAAAATATTATTTTTTACGATTTTATTAAAAAGATTTACTAAAAATGATTAAACGCTTTAAATATTTTATTTAAACCTATTAATAAGAATTTGGAACATTTTATAAAAGGTTTAAACCATTTTTAAAACATTTATAAAAATTATTGAATGTCAGCTTTATAAGCTTAACTTTATGAAATATTTTGAAATATTTTGAAATGTTATAAAAATTCTCTAAAATATCTTACAATTTTTTTAAAAATATTTTAATAGAGTTTTATGATGTGTTAAGAACATTTTAAACGTGTTTAAAAACACATTATAACATTTTAAAAAGGGTTTTATAATATTTTTAAAAATGTTTCTTTTTTTACGATTTTATTAAAAACATTTAATAAAAAGATTAAATGCTTTAAATATTTGATTTAAACATATTCATAAGAATATAGAATATTTTATAAGAGATTTAAACTATTTATGAAACATTTATAAAAATTATTGCATGTTTATAATGTTAGCTTTATAAGCTTAACTTTTATTAAATTTTATTTAAAAACGTTTTTAAAACCTAAATAAATGCTTTCAAAAATTTTAAATGTGTTTTGAAATGTTTTTCTAACATTGTAAAAGCATTCTGAAAACATTTAAAAACCATTTTAAAACACTTTTAAAACGTTTTAAAATGTTTTACAAGTTTTTAAAAAGGATTTAAATATGTTTTAAAACATTTTAAAAGTGTTTTGAAAGATTTTAAAATAAATTTAAAACATTTTAAAAGTGTTTTGAAACATTTCAAAGTAAATTTAAAACATTTTAAAAGCGTTTCAAAATATTTAAAAGTGTTCAAAAATATCTTAAGCGTTTGACAATATTTTGAAGTTTATAAAAATCTTTTAAAACATTTTACAAATTTTTAAAAATATTTTAAAAGAGTTTTATGATGTCTTCAAAACATTTTAAAAGCACATTATAACATTTAAAAAGTGTTTTATAATGTTTCTAAAAACGTTTTTTTTACGATTTTATTAAATGTGTTTATTTTAAAACACTTTTAATATAAATTTAAAATATTTTAGAAGTGTTTTGAAACATTTAAAAATAAATTTAAAACATTTTAAAAGCGTTTCAAAATATTTTACAAGTGTTTTAAAATATCTTGAAGCGTTTTTTACCATATTTTGAAATTTTTTGAATGATTTTGAAATATTTTGAAATGTTATAAAAATCCTTTAAAACATTTTAAAAATTTGTAAAAATATTTTAAACGAGTTTTATAATGTCTTAAAAACATTTTAAATGTGTTTAAAAGCACGTTATAACATTTTAAAAAGTGTTTTATAATGTTTTTAAAAACGTTTTTTTTGCGATTTTATTAAAAATGATTAAACACTTTAAATATTTGATTTAAGCATATTAATAAGAATTTAGAATATTTTATAAAAGCTTTAAACCATTTATAAAACCTTTATAAAAATTATTAAATGTTTATAATGTCAACTTTATTAGTTTAACTTTTATTAAATGTTATTTATAAACATTTTTAAAAATGAAATAAATGGTTTTAAATATTTTAAAAGAATTTTTAAAGTGTTTTGAAATGTTTTTAAAACATTGTAAAAGCTCTCTAAAAACCTTTTTAAACCATTTTAAAACACTTTTAAAACATTTTAAAATGCTTTACAAGTTCTTCAAGAGGTTCTAAAAACGTTTTAAAACATTTTAAAAGTGTTTTGAAACATTTTAAAATAAATTTAAAACATTTTAGAAGTGTTTTGAAACATTTTAAAATAAATTTTAAAAGCGTTTCAAAATATTTTAGAAGCGTTTCAAAATATTGTAGAAGTGTTTCAAAATATTTTAAAAGTTTTTTAAAATATCTTGGAAGTGTTTTGAAATATTTTGAAATGTTATAAAAATCCTTTAAAAATTTTACAAATTTTTAAAATATTTTAAACGAGTTTTATAATGTCTTAAATACATTTAAATGTGTTTAGAAGCACACTATAACATTTTAAAAGTGTTTTGGAACATTTTAAAATAAATTTAAAACATTTTAAAAGCGTTTCAAAATATTTAAAGTGTTCAAAAATATCTCAAGCGTTTGACAATATTTTGAAATATTTTGAAATTTATAAAAATGTTTTAAAACATTTTACAGATTTTTAAAAATATTTTAAAAGAGTTTTATGATGTCTTCAAAACATTTTAAAAGCACATTATAACATTTTAAAAAGTGTTTTATAATGTTTCTAAAAACGTTTCTTTTACGATTTTATTAAATGTGTTTATTTTAAAACAATTTTAATATAAATTTAAAATATTTTAGAAGTGTTTTGAAACATTTAAAAATAAATTTAAAACATTTTAAAAGCGTTTCAAAATATTTTACAAGTGTTTTAAAATATCTTGGAAGCGTTTTTTACAACATTTTGAAATTTTTTGAATGATTTTGAAATAATTTGAAATGTTATAAAAATCATTTAAAACATTTTACAAATTTATAAAAATATTTTAAATGAGTTTTATAATGTCTTAAAAACATTTTAAATGTGTTTAAAAGCACGTTATAACATTTTAAAAAGTGTTTTATAATGTTTTTAAAAACGTTTTTTTTGCGATTTTATTAAAAATGATTAAACGCTTTAAATATTTGATTTAAGCATAATAATAAGAATTTAGAATATTTTATAAAAGCTTTAAACCATTTATAAAACGTTTATAAAAATTATTAAATGTTTATAATGTCAACTTTATTAGTTTAACTTTTATCAAATGTTATTTATAAACATTTTTAAAAATGAAATAAATGCTTTTAAATATTTTAAAAGAATTTTAAAAGTGTTTTGAAATGTTTTTAAAACATTGTAAAAGGTTTCTAAAGACATTTTTAAACCATTTTAAAACACTTTTAAAATATTTTAAAATGCTTTACAAGTTCTTCAAGAGGTTCTGAAAACATTTTAAAACATTTTAAAAGCGTTTTGAAACATTTTAAAATAAATTTAAAACATTTTAGAAGTGTTTTGAAACATTTTAAAATAAATTTTAAAAGCGTTTCAAAATATTTTAGAAGTGTTTCAAAATATTTTAGAAGTGTTTCAAAATATTTTAAAAGTGTTTTAAAATATCTTAGAAGTGTTTTACAATATTTTAAAATGTTATAAAAATCCTTTAAAACATTTTACAAATTTTTTAAAATTTTTTAAACGAGTTTTATAATGTCTTAAATACATTTAAATGTGTTTAAAAGCTCGCTATAACATTTTAAAAAGTTTTTTATAATGTTTTTAAAACAATTTTTTTTACGATTTCATTCAAAACATTTACTAAAAATGATTAAACACTTTAAATATTTTATTTAAACATATTAATAAAAATTTAGAATATTTTATAAAAGCTTTAAACCATTTATAAAATTTATTGAATGTCAGATTTATAGGCTTAACTATATAAGCGTTTTACAATATTTTGAAATATTTTAAAATATTTTGAAATGTTATAAAATCCTTTAAAATATTTTACAAAGTTTTTAAAATATTTTAAAAGAGCTTTATAATGTCTGAAAAACATTTTAAACGTGAAATAGGTTAAATTAAAGAACGATTACCTAACTTTTAACGATATTCGAAACATATTTGGATACCCATTTTGGAGATGCAATTAGAAACTCGGATAAAAGTGAAAGCGGGGTGGTTAGGACCTCATTTCGGATGATCGTGAAAAACTAAACACATAAGATATCGAGGAGCTAAAATTTGAAGGTTTAAAGATTAGGCATATTTGAGTACCTTTGGAGATGCAAGCGGCTGGCACATACCTGAAAGTGATGAATTGATTTAGGGACTTGTCTCGGAATGAGTATAAACAAAGAGAATCTACGGTCTAGAGTTGAAATTTTCACCATTTTGGAAGTGAGGCATATTTGGATACCCATTTTGGAGACATAAGTGTGCCCCCACATGAAGAAAGTGACGAATTGATTTAGGGACTCATTTCGAACGATCTTTGAAAACTGAACGAAAGCAGATATTTTGGGTTGAACTTTTTAGTTTTGAAATTCAAGAGCATATTTGGATACCCATTTTGGAGATGCAAGCGTGGCCCCGCATGCACAAAGTGATGAATTTTTAGACTCATTTGGGACTATCAGTAAAATGAGCAGATAAAAGATATCGGGAATGAGAACACCGAACTAATCAAGGCATATTTGGATACATTTGGAGATACAAAAAGTTTAGCACATGCACAAAGTGACAAATTGATTCCCAGGACTCATTTCGGATGATCAGTGGCAGACATACGTGGATATTGAGGTTAAAATTTTCGATTTTGAAATCCGAGAGCATATTTGGATAACCATTTTGGAGATGCGGCGTGGCCTCACATGCCATAGTGGCCAATTGATTTAGGGACTCATTTGGATGATCCTAAAAACGAGAACGGACAGCGGATGTCGGGGGTGAAACTCGTTTTGAAATACGAGGAAGTATGTTGGATACCAGAGAAATTTTAACAGGCGTACTTGTGAAACAAAATGGCAATTGATTTGAGTTACATTTTGGATGATCATGAAAAATGTACAAATGCGGATATTGGGGGTTGAATTTTTTTGTTTTTAAATTCGAGAGCATATCTGGATACCCATTTTGGAGATGAAAGCGTGGCGCCGCATGCACAAAGTGACAAATTTATTTCGGGACTGATTTCAGACGATCCGTGAAAAACGAACGGACGCGGATATCAGGGGTTGAACTTTTTGGTTTTGAAATCCGAGAGCATGTTTGGATACCCATTTTGGAGATGCAAGTGTGGCCCCTCATGCACAAAGTGACAAATCATTTTATGACTCATTTCGGATCGTCAAAGTATAAGAAAAAAGCAGATGATATGAATATGAAATTTGAAATTTTCGATTTTGAGATATGAGAGCATATTTGGATACCCATTGTGGAGATGAAAGCATGGCCTCGGATGCACAAAGTGACAAATTGAGTTTGGGCCTCATTTTGGATGATCTGTGAAAAACGAACGGACGAGAATATCAAGGGCTAAACTTTTCGGTTTCGAAATCTGAGAGCATATTTGGATACCCATTTTGGAGATGCAAGCGTGGCCCCAAATGAACAAAGTGACGAATTGGCTTCGGGACTCAATTCAGACGATCTGTGAAAAATGAAAAGACGTGGATATCGGGGGCTGAACTTTTCGGTTGTGAAATCTGAAAGCATATTTGGATACCCATTTTGGAGATGCGAACGTGGCCCCACATGCACAAAGTGACAAATTGATTTCGGGACTCATTTCGGATGGTTCGTGAAAAGAGAACAGAAGTGGAAGATGGTGCCTAACATTTTTCGGTTTTGATATCGAGAGCATATTTGGATATCCATTTGGAGATGCAAGTGTGGCCCCGGATGCCAAAGTGACGAAGTTAGTTCGGACCTCATTTCGTGACAAAGTAGAAAAGCAGAAACTGAGGCATGAATATTGTGAGCAAAACTTTTGATTTTAAAATCAAGAGCATATTTTTGGATACCTACTTTGGAGATGCAAGTGTGGCCGGATGCACAAAGTGGCAATTGATTGGGATTCATTTCGAGATGATGATTTGTGAAAAAAATGAATGAACACGAGATATCGGGGGCTGAACTTTTCGGTTTTGAAATCTGAGAGCATATTTGGATACACTTTTAAAGCGTTTTAAAATGCTTTACAAGTTTTTGAAAAGGATTTTAAAACGTTTTAAAACATTTTAAACCTTTTTTAAAATATTGTAAAAGCTTTCTAAAAACATTTTAAACCGTTTTAAAACACTTTTAAAACGTTTTAAAATGCTTTACAAGTTTTTAAAAAGGATTTAAAAACGTTTTAAAACATTTTAAAAGTGTTTTTAAACATTTTAAAATAAATTTAAAACATTTTAGAAGTGTTTTGAAACATTTTAAAATAAATCTTAAAAGCATTTCAAAATATTTTAAAAGCGTTTCAGAATATCTTAAAAGTGTTTTGAAATATCTTGAAAGTGTTTTACAATATTTTGAAATGTTATAATAATCCTTTAAAGCATTTTACAACTTTTTAAAAATATTTTAAAAGAGTTTCATAATGTCTTAAAAACATTTCTAACGTGTTTAAAATCATGTTATAGCATTTTAAAAAGTGTTTTATAATGTTTTTAAAAATATTATTTTTTACGATTTTATTAAAAAGATTTACTAAAAATGATTGAACGCTTTAAATATTTGATTTAAACATATTAATAAGAATTTGGAATATTTTATAAAAGGTTTAAACCATTTTTAAAACATTTATAAAAATTATTGAATGTCAGCTTTATAAGCTTACCTTTATGAAATATTTTGAAATATTTTGAAATGTTATAAAAATCCTCTAAAATATTTTACAAATTTTTAAAAAATATTTTAAAAGAGTTTTATGATGTGTTAGAAACATTTTAAACATGTTTAAAAGCACATTATAACATTTTAAAAAGGGTTTTATAATATTTTTAAAAACGTTTCTTTTTTTACGATTTTATTAAAAACATTTAATAAAAAGATTAAACGCTTTAAATATTTGATTTAAACATATTAAAAAGAATTTAGAATATTTCATAAGAGATTTAAACCATTTATGAAACATTTATAAAAATTATTGCATGTTTATAATGTTAGCTTTATAAACTTAACTTTTATTAAATTTTATTTAAAAACGTTTTTAAAACCTAAATAAATGCTTTCAAATATTTTAAATGTGTTTTGAAATGTTTTTCTAACATTGTAAAAGCATTCTGAAAACATTTAAAAACCATTTTAAAACACTTTTAAAACATTTTAAAATATTTTACAAGTTTTTAAAAAGGATTTAAATATGTTTTAAAACATTTTAAAAGTGTTTTGAAACATTTTAAAATAAATTTAAAACATTTTAAAAGTGTTTTGAAGCATTTTAAAAGTGTTTTGAAACATTTTAAAAGCGTTTCAAAATATTTAAAAGTGTTCAAAAATATCTTAGGCGTTTGACAATATTTTGAAATTTATAAAAATATTTTAAAACATTTTACAAATTTTTAAAAATATTTTAAAAGAGTTTTATGATGTGTTCAAAACATTTTAAAAACACATTATAACATTTTAAAAAGTGTTTTATAATGTTTCTAAAAACATTTTTTTTACGATTTTATTAAATGTGTTTATTTTAAAACACTTTTAATATAAATTTAATATATTTAAGAAGTGTTTTAAAACATTTAAAAATAAATTTAAAACATTTTAAAAGTGTTTCAAAATATTTTACAAGTGCTTTAAAATATCTTGAAAGCATTTTTTACAATATTTTGAAATTTTTTGAATGATTTTGAAATATTTTGAAATGTTATAAAAATACTTTAAAACATTTTACAAATTTGTAAAAACAATTTAAACGAGTTTTATAATGTCTTAAAAACATTTTAAATGTGTTTAAAAGCACGTTATATCATTTTAAAAAGTGTTTTATAATGTTTTTAAGAACATTTTTTTTGCGATTTTATTAAAAATGATTAAACGCTTTAAATATTTGATTTAAGCATATTAATAAGAATTTAGAATATTTTATAAAAGCTTTAAACCATTTATAAAACCTTTATAAAAATTATTAAATGTTTATAATGTCGACTTTATTAGTTTAACTTTTATTAAATGTTATTTATAAACATTTTTAAAAATGAAATAAATGCTTTTAAATATTTTAAAAGAATTTTAAAAGTGTTTTGAAATGTTTTTAAAACATTGTAAAAGCTTTCTAAAAACAATTTTAAACCATTTTAAAACACTTTTAAAACATTTAAAAATGTTTTACAAGTTTTTAAAAAGGATTTAAATATGTTTTAAAACATTTTAAAAGTGTTTTGAAACATTTTAAAATAAATTTAAAACATTTTAAAAGTGTTTTGAAGCATTTTAAAAGTGTTTTGAAACATTTTAAAATAAATTTGAAACATTTTAAAAGGGTTTCAAAATATTTAAAAGTGTTCAAAAATATCTTAAGCGTTTGACAATATTTTGAAATATATAAAAATATTTTAAAACATTTTACAAATTTTCTTAAAATATTTTAAACGAGTTTTATAATGTGTTAACTACATTTAAATGTGTTTAAAAGCACGCTATAACAGTTTAAAAAGTTTTTTATAATGTTTTTAAAACAATTTTTTTTACGATTTCATTAAAAACATTACTAAAAATGATTAAACACTTTAAATATTTGATTTAAACATATTAATGAAAATTTAGAATATTTTATAAAATCTTCGAACCATTTATAAAAATTATTGAATGTCAGATTTATAAGCTTAACTTGATAAGCGTTTTAAAATATTTTGAAATATTTTAAAATATTTTGAAATGTTATAAAAATCCTTTAAAATATTTTACAAAGTTTTTAAAATATTTTAAAAGAGCTTTATAATGTCTGAAAAACATTTTAAATGTAGATAGTTCGTTAAAAAGGAATAGACGCAGGCTAAACGTTTCGGTTTTGATATCTGAGAGCATATTTGGATATCCATTTTGGAGATGCAAGCGTGGCCCCAGATGCACAAAGTGACGAATTGAGTTCGGACCTCATTTCGGATGATCTGTGAAAAACGAACGGATGCGAATATCGAGGGGCTAAACTTTTCGGTTTAAAAATTCGAGAGCATATTTGGATACCCATTTTGGAGATGCAAGCGTGGCCCCACATGCACAAAGTGATGAATTGATTTAGGGACTCATTTCAAATGATCCATAAAAAACGAACAGATGCAGATATCGCGGTTGAAATTTTCATTTTTGAAATTCGAGGGCATATTTGGATACCCATTTTGGAGACGCAAGTGTGCCCCCACATGAAGAAAGTGACGAATTGATTTAGGGACTCATTTCGAACGATCTTTGAAAACTGAACGAAAGCGGATATTGGGGGTTGAAATTTTTAGTTTTGAAATTCAAGAGCATATTTGGATACCCATTTTGGAGATGCAAGCGTGGCCCCGCATGCACAAAGTGATGAATTTTTTTCGGGACTCATTTCGGACTATCCGTGAAAAATGAACAGACGTGGATATCAGGGGCAGAACTTTTCGGTTTTGAAATCCGAGAGCATATTTGGATACACATTTTGGAGATGCAAGCGTTTCCCCACATGCACAAAGTGACAAATTGATTTTAGGACTCATTTCGGATGATCACAAGAAAAGCAGACATACGTGGAAGCTAGGAGTTAAACTTTTAGGTTTGAAATCAGAGAGCATATTTGGATAACCGGTTTGGAGATCTGGCTGATGACCTCACATGCTATAGTGACGAATTGATTTAGGGACTCATTTTGGATGATCTAGTAAAAAACGAACGAGACGCGGATGTCGGGAGGGCTAAAACTTTCGTTTACGGGAAATCGCTGAGTATATTGATTATTTGGAGATGCAAGTGTGCCCCCGCAGGAACAAAATGACGAATTGATTTCGGGATTCATTTTGGATGATCCTTGAAAAATGAACAAATGCGGATATTGGGGGTTGAAATTTTCGGTTTTTAAATTTGAGAGCATATCTAGATACCCATTTTGGAGATGAAAGCGTGGCCCCGCATGGACAAAGTGACAAATTTATTTCGAGACTGATTTTAGACGATCCGTGAAAAACGAACGGACACGGAAATCAGGGGTTGAACGTTTTGGTTTTGAAATCCGAGAGCATATTTGGATACCCATTTTGGAGATGCAAGTGTGGCCTCGCATGCACAAAGTGACAAATCGATTTCGCGACTCATTTCGGATGATCCGTGAAAAACGAATAGACGCAGATAACGGGGGCTGAAATTTACGATTTTGAGATATGAGAGCATATTTGGATACCCATTGTGGAGATGAAAGCATGGCCTCGGATGCACAAAGTGACAAATTGAGTTTGGGCCTCATTTTGGATGGTCCGTGAAAAACGAACGGACGAGAATATCAGGGGCTAAACTTTTCGGTTTCGAAATCTGAGAGCATATTTGGATACCCATTTTGGGGTAAAGCATATTTTAGATGAACAGAAATTAATTGACAGGGACTCAGGTGGGCGATGCGTGAAAAATGAAAGACGTGGATATGAGGGTGAACTTAGGACAGAGGAGAGAAATAGAAGCATATTTGGATACCATTTGGAGATACGACGTGGCACATCTTGTAGTAATGAGAGTGATTTCGGGACTCATTTCGGATAGTTCGTGAAAGAACGAAGTGGAAGATGGAGCAATGGAGCTAAAATTTTCGGTTTGATATCCGAGAGCATATTTGGATACCCATTTTGGAGATGCATTATGACTGATACACAGTCTGCGAATTGATTCGGACCTCATTTCGGGTGACCGTGAAAAAGCAAAGCAGTTAGCGAATATTGAGGCTAAACTTTGAGTTTTGATATCCGAGAGCATATTTGGATACCCATTTCGGAGATGCAAGTGCGGCCCCAGATGCATAAAGTGTCGAATTGATTTCGGGATTCATTTCAGATGATTTGTGAAAAATGAATGAACACAGATATCGGGGGCTGAACTTTTCGGTTTTGAAATCTTAAAGTATATATGGATACACTTTAAAAACGTTTTAAAATTCGAGAGCATATTTGTGGATACGAGAATTGAGTTGGACACGTTTGATGATCAGTGAAAAACTAAAGGATGCGAATATCGAGGCTAAACTTTTTCGGTTTAAAAATTCTAGAGCATATTTGGATACCCATTTTGGAGATGCAAGCGTGGCCCCACATGCACAAAGTGATGAATTGATTTAGGGACTCATTTTGAACGATCCATAAAAACGAATAGACGCAGATATCGGGGTTGAACTTTTCATTTTTGAAATTCTTGAGCATATTTGGATACCCATTTTGGAGATGCAAGTGTGCCCCCGCATGAACAAAGTGACGAATTGATTTTGGGACTCATTTTGGACGATGATCTTTGAAAACTGAACGAAAGCGGATATTGGGGGTTGAACTTTCCAGTTTTGAAATTCGAGAGCATATTTGGATACCCATTTTGGAGATGCAAGCGTGGCCCCGCATGCACAAAGTGATGAATTTATTTCGGGTCTGATTTCGGACTATCCGTGAAAAATGAACAGACTTGGATATCGGGGGCGGAACTTTTCGGTTTTGAAATTCGAGATCATATTTGGATACACATTTTGGAGATGCAAGCGTTTCCCCACATGCACAAAGTGACAAATTGATTTTAGGACTCATTTCGGATGATCTGTGAAAAACGAACATACGTGGATATCGGGGGTTAAAATTTTCAGTTTTGAAATCCGAGAGCATATTTGGATAACAATTTTGGAGATGCAAGCGTGGCCTCACATGCACAAAGTGACAAATTGATTTAGGGACTCATTTTGGATGATCCGTAAAAAACGAACGGACGCGGATGTCGGGGGCTAAAATTTTCGTTTTTTAAATTTGAGAGTATATTTGGATACCCATTTTGGAGATGCAAGTGTGCCCCCGCAGGAACAAAATGACGAATTGATTTCGGGATTCATTTTGGATGATCCTTGAAAAATGAACAAATGCGGATATTGGGGGTTGAAATTTTCGGTTTTTAAATTTGAGAGCATATCTGGATACCCATTTTGGAGATGAAAGCGTGGCCCCGCATGCACAAAGTGACAAATTTATTTCGGGACTGATTTCAGACGATCCGTGAAAAACGAACGGACACGGATATCAGGGGTTGAACATTTTGGTTTTGAAATCCGAGAGCATATTTGGATACCCATTTTGGAGATGCAAGTGTGGCCCCTCATGCACAAAGTGACAAATTGATTTCGCGACTCATTTCGGATGATCCGTGAAAAACGAATAGATGCAGATAACGGGGGCTGAAATTTTCGATTTTGAAATATGAGAGCATATTTGGATACCCATTTTGGAGATGAAAGCGTGGCCTCGGATGCACAAAGTGACAAATTGAGTTTGGGCCTCATTTTGGATGATCCGTGAAAAACGAACGGACGCGAATATCGGGGGCTAAACTTTTCGGTTTTGAAATTTGAGAGCATATTTGGATACCCATTTTGGAGATGCAAGTGTGGCACCAGATTAACAAAGTGACGAATTGACTTCGGGACTCAATTCAGACGATCCGTGAAAAATGAAAAGACGTGGATATCAGGGACTGAAATTTTCGGTTGTGAAATCTGAGAGCATATTTGGATACACATTTAGGAGATGCAAGCGTGGTCCCGCATGCACAAGGTGACAAATTGATTTCGGGACTCATTTCGGATGGTTTGTGAAAAAACAATAGACGTGGAAGATGGGGCTAAAATTTTCGGTTTTGATATCCGAGAGCATATTTGGATACCCATTTTGTAGATGCAAGTGTGGCCCCAGATGCAAAAAGTGACGAATTGAGTTCGGACCTCATTTCGGATGATCCGTGAAAAACAAACAGATGCGAATATCGAGGGCTAAACTTTTCAGTTTTAAAATCCGAGAGGATATTTGGATACCTACTTTGGAAATGCAAGTGTGGCCCTGGATGCACAAAGTGACGAATTGATTTCAGGATTCATTTCAGACGATTTATGAAAAATGAATGAACACAGATATCGGGGGCTGAACTTTTCAGTTTTGAAATCTGAGAGCATATTTGGATACACTTTTAAAACGTTTTAAAATGCTTTACAAGTTTTTGAAAAGGATTTAAAAACGTTTTAAAACATTTTAAACCTTTTTTAAAATATTGTAACAGCTTTCTAAAAACATTTTAAAACCATTTTAAAACACTTTTAAAACGTTTTAAAATGCTTTAAAAGTTTTTTAAAAGGATTTAAAAACATTTTAAAACATTTTAAAAGTGTTTTGAAACATTTTAAAATAAATTTAAAACATTTTTCAAGTGTTTTGAAACATTTTAAAATAAATCTTAAAAGCATTTCAAAATATTTTAAAAGCGTTTCAGAATATCTTAAAAGTGTTTTGAAATATCTTGAAAGTGTTTTACAATATTTTGAAATGTTATAAAAATCCTTTAAAACATTTTACAACTTTTTTAAAATATTTTTAAAAAGTTTCATAATGTCTTAAGAACATTTTTAACGTGTTTAAAATCATGTTATAGCATTTTAAAAAGTGTTTTATAATGTTTTTAAAAATATTATTTTTTGCGATTTTATTAAAAAGATTTACTAAAAATGATTAAACGCTTTAAATATTTGATTTAAACATATTAATAAGAATTTGGAATATTTAATAAAAGGTTTAAACCATTTTTAAAACATTTATAAAAATTATTGAATGTCAGCTTTATAAGCTTAACTTTATGAAATATTTTGAAATGTTATAAAAATCCTCTAAAATATTTTACAAATTTTTTAAAAATATTTAAAAAGAGTTTGATGATGTGTTAAAAACATTTTAAACGTGTTTAAAAGCAAATTATAACATTTTAAAAAGGGTTTTATAATATTTTTAAAAACGTTTCTTTTTTAATGATTTTATTAAAAACATTTAATAAAAAGATTAAACGTTTTAAATATTTGATTTAAACATATTGAGAAGAATTTAGAATATTTTATAAAACATTTAAACCATTTATGAAACATTTATAAAAATTATTGCATGTTTATAATGTTAGCTTTATAAGCTTAACTTTTATTAAATTTTATTTAAAAAAGTTTTTAAAACCTAAATAAATGCTTTCAAATATTTTAAATGTGTTTTCAAATGTTTTTCTAACATTGTAAAAGCATTCTGAAAACATTTTAAAACCATTTTAAAACACTTTACACATTTTACAATATTCCACAATATTTTGAAATATTTTGAAATTTATAAAAATCTTTTAAAACATTTTACACATTTTTAAAAATATTTTAAAAGAGTTTTATGATGTCTTCAAAACATTTTAAAAGCACATTATAACATTTTAAAAAATGTTTTATAATGTTTCTAAAAACGTTTTTTTTTACGATTTTATTAAATGTGTTTATTTTAAAACACTTTTGATATAAATTTAAAATATTTTAGAAGTGTTTTGAAACATTTAAAAATAAATTTAAAACATTTTAAAAGCGTTTCAAAATATTTTACAAGTGTTTTAAAATATCTTGAAAGCGTTTTTTACAATATTTTGAAATTTTTTGAATGATTTTGAAATTTTTTGAAATGTTATAAAAATCCTTTAAAACATTTCAAAAATTTGTAAAAATATTTTAAACGAGTTTTATAATGTCTTAAGAACATTTTAAATGTGTTTAAAAGCATGTTATAACATTTTAAAAAGTGTTTTATAATGTTTTTAAAAACGTTTTTTTTGCGATTTTATTAAAAATGATTAAACGCTTTAAATATTTGATTTAAGCATATTAATAAGAATTTAGAATATTTTATAAAAGCTTTAAACCATTTATAAAACCTTTATAAAAAATATTAAATGTTTATAATGTCAACTTTATTAGTTTAACTTTTATTAAAGGTTATTTATAAACATTTTTAAAAATGAAATAAATGGTTTTAAATATTTTAAAAGAATTTTAAAAGTGTTTTTAAATGTTTTTAAAACATTGTAAAAGCTTTCTATAAACATTTTAAAACCATTTTAAAACACTTTTAAAACATTTTAAAATGCTTTACAAGTTCTTCAAGAGGTTCTGAAAACGTTTTAAAACATTTTAAAAGTGTTTTGAAATATTTTAAAATAAATTTAAAACATTTTAGAAGTGTTTTGAAACATTTTAAAATAAATTTTAAAAGTGTTTCAAAATATTTTTGAAGCGTTTCAAAATATTTTAGAAGCGTTTCAATATATTTTAGAAGCGTTTCAAAATATTTTAAAAGTGTTTTAAAATATCTTGGAAGTGTTTTACAATATTTTGAAAAGTTATAAAAATCCTTTAAACCATTTTACAAATTTTTTAAAATATTTTAAAAAGTTTTATAATGTCTTAAATACATTTAAATGTGTTTAAAAGCACGCTATAACATTTTAAAATGTTTTTAAAACAATTTTTTTTACGATTTCATTAAAAACATTTACTAAAAATGATTAAACGCTTTAAATATTTGTTTTAAACATATTAATAAAAACTTAGAATATTTTATAAAAGCTTTAAACCATTTATAAAAATTATTGAATGTCAGATTTATAAGTTTAACTTGATAAGCGTTTTACAATATTTTGAAATTTTATAAATATCCTTTAAAATATTTTACAGAGTTTTTAAAATATTTTAAAAGAGCTTTATAATGTCCGAAAAACATTTTAAACGTAGATAGTTCGTTAAAAAAGAATAGACGCAGGCTAAACTTTTCGGTTTTGATATCCGAGAGCATATTTGGATACCCATTTTGGAGATGCAAGCGTGGCCCCAGAAGCACAAAGTGATGAATTGAGTTCGGACCTCATTTTAGATGATCCATGAAAAATGAACGGATGCGAATATCGAGGGCTAAACTTTTCGGTTTAAAAATTCGAGAGCATATTTGGATACCCATTTTGGAGATGCAAGCGTGGCCCCACATGCACAAAGTGATGAATTGATTTAGGGACTCGTTTTGAACGATCCTTAAAAAACAAACAGATGCAGATATCGGGGTTGAAATTTTCATTTTTGAAATTCGAAAGCATATTTGGATACCCATTTTGGAGATGCAAGTGTGCCCCCGCATGAACAAAGTGACGAATTGATTTTGGGACTCATTTCGGACGATCTTTTAAAATTGAACAAAAGCGGATATTGGGGGTTGAACTTTTCAGTTTTGAAATTCGAGAGCATATTTGGATACCCATTTTGGAGATGCAAGCGTGGCTTCGCATGCACAAAGTGATGAATTTATTTCGGGACTGATTTCGGACTATCCGTGAAAAATGAACAGACGTGGATATTGGGGGTAGAAATTTTCGGTTTTGAAATCCGAGAGCATATTTGGATACACATTTTGGAGATGCAAGCGTTTCCCCACATGCACAAAGTGACAAATTGATTTTAGGACTTCTTTCGGATGATCCGTGAAAAACGAACATACGTGGATATTGGGGGCTAAAATTTTCAGTTTTGAAATCTGAGAGCATATTTGGATAACCATTTTGGAGATGCAAGCGTGGCCTCACATGCACAAAGTGAAGAATTGATTTAGGGACTCATTTTGGATGATCCGTAAAAAACGAACGGACGCGGATGTCGGAAGCTAAAATTTTCGTTTTTCAAATCTGAGAGTATATTGGGATACCCATTTTGGAGATGCAAGTGTGCCCCCGCAGGAACAAAATGACGAATTGATTTCGGGATTCATTTTGGATGATCCTTGAAAAATGAACAAATGCGGATATTGGGGGTTGAAATTTTCGGTTTTTAAATTTGAGAGCATATCTGGATACCCATTTTGGAGATGAAAGTGTGGCCCCGCATGCACAAAGTGACAAGTTTATTTTGGGACTGATTTCAGACCATCCGTGAAAAATGAACAGACGTGGATATCAGGGGTTGAACTTTTTGGTTTTGAAATCCGAGTGCATATTTGGATACCCATTTTCGAGATGCAAGTGTGGCCCCGCATGCACAAAGTGACAAATCGACTTTGCGACTCATTTCGGATGATCCGTGAAAAACGAATAGAGGCAGATAACGGGGACTGAAATTTTCGATTTTGAAATATGAGAGCATATTTGGATACCCATTTTGGAGATGAAAGCATGGCCTCAGATGCACAATGTGAAAAATTGAGTTTGGGCCTCATTTTGGATGATTCGTGAAAAACGAACGGACACGAGAGCATATTTTGATACCCATTTTGGAAATGCAAGTGAAACCTCAGATGAACAAAGTGACGAATTGACTTCGGGACTCAATTCAGACGATCCATTAAAAATGAAAAGACGTGGACATCGGGGGCTGAAATTTTTGGCTGTTAAATCTGAGAGCATATTTGGATACCCATTTTGGAGATGCCAGCGTGGCTCCGCATGCACAAAGTGACAAATTGATTTCGGGACTCATTTCGGATGGTTCGTGAAAAAAGAACAGATGTGGAAGATGGGGCTAAACTTTTCAGTTTTGATATCCGAGAGCATATTTGGATACCCATTTTGGAGATGCAAGTGTGTTCCCAGATGCACAAAGTGACGAATTGAGTTCGGACCTCATTTCGGATGATCTGTGTAAAACAAACGAATGCGAATATCGAGGGCTTAACTTTTCGGTCTTAAAATCCGAGAGCATATTTGGATACCTATTTTGGAGATGCAAGTGTGGCCCCGGTTGCAAAAAGTGACGAATTGATTTCGGGATTCATTTCAGACGATTTGTGAAAAATGAATGAACACAGATATCGGGGGCTAAACTTTTTGGTTTTGAAATCTGAGAGCATATTTGGATACACTTTTAAAACGTTTTAAAATGCTTTACAAGTTTCTGAAAAGGATTTAAAAACGTTTTAAAACATTTTAAACCTTTTTTAAAACATTGTAAAAGGTTTCTAAAAACATTTTTAAACCATTTTAAAACACTTTAAAAACATTTTAAAATGCTTTACAAGTTCTTCAAGAGGTTCTGAAAAAGTTTTAAAACATTTTAAAAGTGTTTTGAAACATTTTAAAATAAATTTAAAACATTTTAGAAGTGTTTTGAAACATTTTAAAATAAATCTTAAAAGCATTTCCAAATATTTTAAAAGCGTTTCAGAATATCTTAAAAGTGTCTTGAAATATCTTGATAGTGTTTTACAATATTTTGAAATGTTATAAAAATCCTTTAAAACATTTTACAACTTTTTAAAAATATTTTAAAAGAGTTTCATAATGTCTTAAAATCATTTTTAACGTGTTTAAAATCATGTTATAGCATTTTAAAAAGTGTTTTATAATGTTTTTAAAAATATTATTTTTTACGATTTTATTAAAAAGATTTACTAAAAATGATTAAACGCTTTAAATATTTGATTTAAACATATTAATAAGAATTTCGAATTTTTTATAAAAGGTTTAAACCATCTTTAAAACATTTATAAAAATTATTGAATGTCAGCTTTATAAGCTTAACTTTATGAAATCTTTTGAAATATTTTGAAATGTTATAAAAATCTTCTAAAATATTTTACAAATTTTTTAAAAATATTTTAAAAGAGTTTTATGATGTGTTAAAAACATTTTAAACGTGTTTAAAAGCACATTATAACATTTTAAAAAGGGTTTTATAATATTTTTAAAAACGTTTCTTTTTTTACGATTTTATTAAAAACATTTAATAAAAAGATTAAACGCTTTAAATATTTGATTTAAACATATTAAGAAGAATTTAGAATATTTTATGAGAGATTTAAACCATTTATGAATCATTTATAAAAATTATTGCATGTTTATAATGTTAGCTTTATAAGCTTAACTTTTATTAAATTTTATTTAAAAAAGTTTTTAAAACCTAAATAAATGCTTTCAAATATTTTAAACGTGTTTTGAAATGTTTTTCTAACATTGTAAAAGCATTCTGAAAACATTTTAAAACCATTTTAAAACACTTTTAAAATGTTTTAAAATGTTTTACAAGTTTTTAAAAAGGATTTAAATATGTTTTAAAACATTTTAAAAGTGTTTTGAAACATTTTAAAATAAATTTAAAACATTTTAAAAGAGTTTTGAAACATTTTAAAATAAATTTAAAACATTTTAAAAGTGTTTTGAAACATCTTAAAACACATTTAAAACATTTTAAAAGCGTTTCAAAATATTTAAAAGTGTTCAAAAATATCTTAAGCGTTTCACAATATTTTGAAATATTTTGAAATTTATAAAAATCTTTTAAGACATTTTACAAATTTTTAAAAATATTTTAAAAGAGTTTTATGATGTCTTCAAAACATTTTAAAAGCACATTATAACATTTTAAAAAGTGTTTTATAATGTTTCTAAAAGCGTTTTTTTTTACGATTTTATTAAATGTGTTTATTTTAAAACACTTTTAATATAAATTTAAAATATTTTAGAAGTGTTTTGAAACATTTAAAAATAAATTTAAAACATTTTAAAAGTGTTTCAAAATATTTTACAAGTTTTTTAAAATATCTTGAAAGCGTTTTTTACAATATTTTGAAATTTTTTGAATGATTTTGAAATATTTTGAAATGTTATAAAAATCCTTTAAAACATTTTACAAATTTGTAAAAATATTTTAAACGAGTTTTATAATGTCTTAAAAACGTTTTAAATGTGTTTAAAAGCACGTTATCACATTTTAAAAAGTGTTTTATAATGTTTTTAAAAACGTTTTTTTCGCGATTTTATTAAAAATGATTAAACGCTTTAAATATTTGATTTAAGCATATTAATAAGAATTTAGAATATTTTATAAAAGCTTTAAACCATTTATAAAACGTTTATAAAAATTATTAAATGTTTATAATGTCAACTTTATTAGTTTAACTTTTATTAAATGTTATTTATAAACATTTTTAAAAATGAAATAAATGCTTTTAAATATTTTAAAATAATTTTAAAAGTGTTTGAAATGTTTTTAAAACATTGTAAAAGCTTTCGAAAAACATTTTTAAACCATTTTAAAACACTTTTAGGACATTTTAAAATGCTTTACAAGTTCTTCAAGAGGTTCTGAAAACGTTTTAAAACATTTTAAAAGTGTTTTGAAACATTTTAAAATAAATTTAAAACATTTTAGAAGTGTTTTGAAACATTTTGAAATAAATTTTAAAATCATTTCAAAATATTTTAGAAGCGTTTCAAAATATTTTAAAAGTGTTGTAAAATATCTTGGAAGTGTTTTACAATATTTTGAAATGTTATAAAAATCATTTAAAACATTTTACAATTTTTTAAAAATATTTTAAACGAGTTTTATAATATCTTAAATACATTTAAATGTGTTTAAAAGCATGCTATAACATTTTTTTTTAAAAATTATAATATTTTTAAAACAATTTTTTTTACGAATTCATTGAAAACATTTACTAAAAATGATTAAACGCTTTAAATATTTGATTTAAACATATTAATAAAAATTTAGAATATTTTATAAAAGCTTTAAACCATTTATAAAAATTATTGAATGTCAGATTTATAAGCTTAACTTGATAAGCATTTTACAATATTTTGAAATATTTTAAAATATTTTGAGATGTTATAAAAATCCTTTAAAATATTTTACAAAGTTTTTAAAATATTTTAAAAGAGCTTTATAATGTTTGAAAAACATTTTAAACGTAGATAGTTCGTTAAAAAAGAATAGACGCAGGCTAAACTTTTCGGTTTTGATATCTGAGAGCATATTTGGATACCCATTTTGGAGATGCAAGCGTGGTCCCAGATGCACAAGGTGACGAATTGAGTTCAGACCTCATTTCAGATGATCCGTGAAAAACGAAAGGATGCGAATATCGAGGACTAAACTTTTTGATTTAAAAATTTGAGAGCATATTTGGATACCCATTTCGGAGATGCAAGCGTGGCCC